>VXAX01002251.1:15049-179529 GCA_013399835.1 Leptocoma aspasia | reverse complement strand
CAGAGCCCTCCCGTGCCGCCCGCGCCTGTCGCACATCTTTGCTCCTGTTCTAAGTGACCGTCGGGGAAGCGCCCGGCTCCTCGGCAAGGGCGGCGGGAGGTGTCTCACTGCCAGCCTCTCCGGTCCTGTCCCTGGCCCCATCGCCTGGCAGCGCCAGCCCGCTGGGCAGCAGCATCTGTCCTCTGCCCGCAGGGCCTCTCGGCACTGCCAGTCCCGCGGTCCCCCGCCGCTCTCAGCAGCGGTGCTCGTACCGACCCAGCCTCTCTCCCTCCTGTCTTTCCTCATAACGAGGACCCCAAGGCTATTCATCCCCCCTCGCTATAGTAATTTGAAAGTTTTTCGTTCTTTAAGGACATTGCAGTTGTTGGAGAGGAGAGTGAAAATTTGCAAACTCCTGCCTCGACTCAGCCCTTCAGGATAAATTATGTCATCCACAGTGCGGAAGTTTCCCTGGGGGTTTTGCCAACTGCTAACAAAATCAGGCCTTGCACACCTAGGCTGGTGTTCCAATGAGCCGTGGTCAGGAGCTTTGAGAAGAACAGGGGTGATTCCACATCTTCCTACAAGTTGCTGAAAAAAGGGATGAGGAATGGCCCAAAACACCCCTGTGGATGTAGCCATGGAGGTGCTTCCATGTCTGTGGATTAGCTTTCTTCAGCAGTGAAATGCTTTGTAAATTCTGTCATTTCTTTTAAACCCCTGGTATTTAGAAGCATTTTACTCCCAGCCTTTTGGGTGCTGCTTATCAGATCTTTTGTTTTTAAGAAGTTATGACAGTGAAAATATGAAGTTCCCACTGGAACATCAGTTCTTTTTATTACTGTACAGTCTGTTCAGGTTGGAAATTAAACGGAGGTGATTTTCATCATGTGGTTCGTGAATCTATTTGCAGAAGAGATGTTTTTTTATAAGAGTCTTGCAACTTCGTTGCATCTATCTTACCTAGAGGAATTGTCTCTCAGTCCTCTGATTTGGTGTTGCTGTTGCACTGGTCAGAACCAGTAAATGTGTGGATCTATTTGACTTTTACAATGTATTTACCAAGAGCAGGAATTGAATAATAAAAGCTTCTTGGAAAACAACCCACAGGAAGTAAATAGTAGGCCTTTCCTCTTGATAGGAAAGTCTTGCTGATTAGAATGTGTTTGCTGGATGTTTCTCTGTCTAATTTTAATACTACATGGAAGATCACAAAAGTAATTTCATCCTTGGAATGATCTGGGTAGTCTTAATACATTGGCTCACTTGGAATAGTGAGTTCCACATGAGGGCTTTTATTGACAGGAGTTTCCTATGGTCATATGGTGACTTCTAATGTTCTAATCCTTCCCTAAAACTGCAAAAATTAATTAAGATTCTGGCACTTTTAAAGTTCAGATCCACTTGGATATTGTTCCTTTTCACCTCTGGAATTCCTGGCTTTACTATTTCCTTGTACAGTACTCTGGGGTGTAGCTCACAGTTCTGTGTTCAGAAGATTCCGTTCATTATTTTTTTCCCAGGTTTATGAAGAAACCTGTTTCTTTTGTCCACTCTCTGCCTTGTTTATAGTGAGAAGGCTTTAAAGCTAATTTGGCATTGCTGTGTGCTCTGTAATCGTTCTCAATCTGGCTGAGCCACACCTCCCAAAGTACACGATAATGTGCTTTCCTCCTCTTGAACAAATTGTTTTATTTTAGGCCAGCCTGTGCTTTCCCCTGCCTTTTGCCAGCCCTGTTGCCAAAGGGGAAGCCTGTCCTACTGAGTGTATGGAGAAATTATCTCAATATGATTGGAATACTGGTCTGGCTTTGGGAATGTGAAAACCACTGGAAGGTTCAGGGGTACTGATTGATATGATGTTGATTTAGTCTAATGTTGTATTAATGTGTCTCCTTGTGTCACACAGTCCTGTGTGGATGCTGGAGTAGGACATTTCTTCCATTCCCTCTATTGTTGTCTTGCTCTCCATGGATCAGAGGTGAACTACCTATTCTTTATACTGTTTTTTGAAGTTTATTGTACCTTTAATAGCGTGTCCTGCTTCAGCTGAAATGAAGCTGCAAGGGCTCATGTCAAGATTATTGATGGTCACAGCACTGGGGACATGCACTGCCCTTCCCAAGTGATACTGGAAAGCAGGAGCAGGCATGCTCACTGGCATAAATCCTACCATGTTTGCTCACGCTCTATTGTAGATTTTGGCTGGCAAAATATTTGTCCTCGAGTAGCACCTGTTGTAGCCCTTCATGTACAGCATGCTGAACTATTTTGTTTGGATCCAAAGCGATTTGGTGCTATTGTAGTGCTCTCTGTCATTGCTGTTTTTTGGCCCAGCCCTGCACTTTAACAGGGATGAGTAACCGATATGTATAAGGGTCAACTGGTTTATACTCATGTCTTGTAAATATTCTGGCAATCCGTTTTCTCTGTCAGTGAGGCACAGATTTACAGTGTCAGAGCTCTCTCTTCTGAAAGTTCTGGGTTTTTTTGGCCATTCTAGGAATGTATTCTGTTTAGGTCAGGGTTTATTTTCTCTGGGACCTTTAGCATACTTGTGGGACCTATAAAACAGTAAATGCATGTTACAGTGCAGTGTGAATGTGTTGGCAGTAAGATCAGCAGCAGAGATAGTTGTCTTTAAAATTGGAAACCTCTTGTCTTGATATACTTGCTTTGAGCCATCTGGACATGTTATTTGACTGTCCCATTATTTCTTATGTGGAGGAAGAAGCCAAGATCTTTGGTTGTTTGATGGACGTTGAGAGACAGCTGAGAGATTAAATCTGCCTTTCACAGAGCATTCCAGCTCCCTGTTCTGTTAGGAAACCATATGCTCACTACATCACCAGTTTCCATCAGAGGCAAGACTGTCACAATCACTGTGTATCTCTCCTGGTGTGGGCTGAAGGCACACAGTGATCAGATATGTCAGGGACAGTAGTCCTGTTCTTCTGCTCCTTCTTCTCCTTCATCCCTTACTTCTTGGTAATACTCTTGTGTGATATTTTCTTTTTTCCTTCCCTAGAGAGAAAAATCTGCACCTATCTCTTGCCCACTGTGTCATTTCTCTGATTTGGCAGTGCACATCTTAACAGCAGTGCTATTTTCTTTCCTTAAATGCAAATCCTCCTCTGGGTTCTGGTACAAAAAATTGTAACATTTCCTCATCTTCAGGATTTACAGAAAGGACAGCCCTCTTTGCAGTGCTAGAAACTTCCCTGTAATTCCTTAGATTTGTCTTGATTCCTCAGTCCCCATAGAATGACTTGCTGCCCAGGTGTGCCTTGCTCCTGTCACGTGCTCTGCATCTCAGGTGTTTTGTTTACTTTGTCATCAGATAGAGCAGCTTGTTTGCCTAGAACAGAAGCTGTGGCTTTGCAGCTCTTCATGCGACCTTCATCAATAATGCATGTAGAAACATGGAGAGGTTTAAAATTAAAAGAGGCTTAGCTAATTGCCTTTGTAATTTGCCAGATTTGGGCAAAAGATGATGATCTAAGTCAATAAAAATGATACTCTTGGCAGGTATCTTATGAAGTGTGGACTTCTTTGCAGTATGTGGGCAGGGGAAAGCCTGGGCTGCTGAAAGCCTTTGTTGAGCAGAGGAATCATGCAGCAGGTCTTTTTAATTGAAATGCACCACAGAACAGCTTTAATGTGTGAAACAGCTTTCCTGTATACATGAAAAGCTAGATAAAAATGAAGAGCATGATGATGATGTCATGTGTATTTCCCAAGGGGAAGTGCAGGAGGGATTTGCATGTGGAGTAGATGATGCAGCCCCAAATACTGCTCTGTCCCTGTGCTCCACCACCCGCCCCAGCAGCACCCTGTGCCTCGCACTCCTTTCTGGGATGCTGCTTATACTCATGTTCCCCAGCCCATAGCCCTGCCTCTGTCCAGCAGCATAGCCTGGTCTATTTATATTACAGATCTATTTATATTGTTTCAGGATAACTTTCATCATTGTTCCAAGTGTGTCTGGAAAGAGAGACAGAGGCTTGCCATGTAGCTGCAGACATTAGAAAACAGGGGAAAAAAATACTTCATCCTCTGCAAATGTTTTCCCTCTTGGTTTGTGAGGCTGGTGCTTCACTTAACTTTAACCAAATGTCAAATAAAGCAGGACTGGTTGAAAAGAAGTTGTCCTTAATTTATGGAGTTTCTTGTAAACAAGAATCAACTCTTGGTTCCCCTTCCCTTCCTGCTTATGTTTTCCTCCTGCGCTGCTCAGGGAGAACTTCCCCCTTGTCGCTCTGCTGTAAAGACATTGTCTGTCAGTCCTTTTTCCTTCCTACTCAAGTGTTGCAACTTAGGTGTGGTGGTGCCTTATCTCTCTGTTTTCTTTGTTAGCCTCTTCTGTCTCTCAGAAAGCAAAGGAAACAATGTTTTGAAGATGAGTCTCTTCAGCGGGGCAGGCGATACAGATTGGAAGTCAGACTTTGTGATACAAGCACAAAGCCACTGATCAGAGGAGTGTTTTTAAAAGGCATTGGGGCAGATCTTTGAAATTTAATTTCTGAGCCTCTTCCCTGGACCGCTAGAAAACTACTACCCTATATTAAACACAGCACCTTCATTTTTTTGTAAATGCGTGTTCTGGGTGGAAGTTACTAGTTATTGGTGTGTAATGAGACATATGTCCCCAAAGGCCTTCTGGAACAGCTGTCTCTAGTTCCATAATGTGGCATTGCAGAAATTATATTCATTGCTGTGAAATGCAGGTATCCATGAGAAATGTAGTGGAAATCTGTAGCTATGTAGGTGACCCTGGGCTGTGACCCAGGGTTGTGGGCAGTGCTGCATTGAAATGCAGCACATGGATGTGAAGGGCTCCTCAGAAGTCCTGCTTTAAGCTTGTTTCTGACCCTACAGGCTTGAAATAGAAGAGGGTAATCTTAAAACAAATTTCAAGAGATTAATTTTACTTCTAGATGAAGTTTTTAATTTTGTAATGCCTCCCACCTAAAAAACCCCAAACATTGGCCAGCAGAAGTGTGAGACTCCATGGGAATAACTGAAAGCTGCTGACTGTGTGTTTCCTGTCCTCACCTTTCACTGATTCCCGGGGGTGCTGCTGCAGTGGATGATTTGGGAGAGGAGTACATTGGCATCTGAGGAAAAAGGTCTAAAGGCAAGGGAAGAAGATATCGAAAAGTAACCTTATAGGACAGAAGGAGGGAGAGAAAACTTTAACTTCCAAAAGTTAACTAGGAGACAGAGCTGTAATATGTTGTTAAAATGTGAGCAGACTTAGTACCCAGGCTTCTCTTCTGTGTTTTGTTGCTTTCCCATGAGGACCAGAACTGAACTAGTGTTTGCACTAACTGCTGTTCCCTGATCTCAGATTTATTGGTTGCTTTGATCTAAGAATTCAGCAGACTCAGAAGTTTTATTTTTATGCTTGACTGTTTCCAAGACTTCCAGTGGTTCCAATTTTATTGCAAATTTCACAATATTTGATATTTTCCATCAGAGTTCAGCTCCAGAGTTCTAGGATTACAAGGAAATACTTATTTAAAATTGCTCCTACACTTTAAAGTTGGAGGCAGGGAGCATGTGAAAGCACAAACATTTGAAACAGAAAGACCAAAAGACAAATAATTGGACTTTTTCTTATTATTCTTAATCTGTTCTGATTATTTGCTGAGGGTCTGACTTGTGATTTATTTGCTGTTTGGTACTGAAAATTGATGTGCTTTGTGGTGTGTTTTGTTGGCTTTTCTTTTGTGACCACCCAGAATCTCCTTATGCATTCTGTAAAAAGGGGCCTCCAGTGTCCTTGACCAGATGTTTCTTACATATACCGACTTTTTTGCATAGTGTCAAAATGTTTGATGCTTCAGCCAGGAGGGCAGTGTCAGGGTCACAGATAATGTTGTGTACACTGTTCAGCTTCAGGGATTTTTGGTTTGTGGATTTGGGTTTGTTTTGGGTTGTTTTGTTTTTTTTTTTTTCCTTTTCAGCTTACGTTACCTGACCCCTTCTATTCCTGTTCATATTGAATTATAAACATGGAGATAGCCAGAGTACTCCCTTTGAAAAGAAGGTTGTGTGGATGTTTGTTAGGGACTTGTTATTAACCAAGCAAATTGATATAACAGAAGTAGTGAGTGGCTGGAAGTCACTATGTCACATGTCACCACTCAGTGTTCAGACAGTAAGAAATTTTTCTGAGCGTTCCTGGCAAATAAACTGGAGTAGAAAGAAGTATTGTTAGAGATGGAAATGTGTCCTGTGCCAGGTGTTCATCTGAGGAGCTAAACTGCTGAGGTGGTGCTTCTCCCCCACAATCCTCTTGATTTCACGTTTTGTTTTTGGCAGTTCATCGTTGTCATGTTGTCTATTTCCCTCACCTCTTCTTCCTGTTGTGTTTCAACAGATCTGGTGGCTGGATCCAGAGCTGACATATGGCAATGCCAAGCCCTTTGTCTTCACACAGGGACACTCAGTGTGTAACCGCTCCTTCTTCCCCTGCTTTGACACCCCTGCAGTGAAATGCACCTACTCAGCCACTGTCAAGGTAAGGGGTGGCTGTGAATGGTTCATGGAGCTCTTAGCTGCTGTTAACCTGTGAAAGCATAGTTATGTCATGTACTTTTAGCAGTTTACACTTGCTAAAAATATTGTGATTCAGTGTTGTAAAGAATACTAAACTTTTTAGGTCCAATTCTGGTTCTTGGGCCAGAATCAGGGTTGTGCCACAAAGGTAACTCTGTTGCCTACCATGCTTGGGTCTTACCTTCCTTGTACTCAATGCCGGAAGAGTAATTGTGGAATGAAAATATGAGAGAGAATTTGGCTGGTCCCTTCCAATAGTGGTTATTGATGATAATACTCAATTGTATTGTACCTATTTTTGAAAGAAAAAAACTGAAGTCTTTTGAAATCAGCATCAAATAATGTTGTATTTTGTGTAGATGAAATAATTTAATATGTGGGTGCTTTTGGGGCAGCTGGCACATAGGAGGAGTAATATCTTTGGTTGGTATGTTTTCATGGATTGGGCAGATTGTGGTAAAAAAACCTCACAGAAATCTTACATTTTGTGTTATGTAAATGATTATTTTTAATGTACATCATCAGGCATAGATGAAAATGAACCAGGGATCTGTGGTTCAGTCATTCAGCTATTATTATCTGGTGAGTTGATGTGTATGATGGTGGTCTTCCAGGCTCCAGCAGGCATACAGGTGTTGATGAGTGCCACCCAAAGCTCCTACCTAGAAGAGGAAGGTGTATATCAATTTTACATGGAATATCCAGTTCCTGCCTACCTAGTGGCCCTGGTGGCTGGAGACCTCATACATGCAGACATAGGTCCAAGGTAAGATTTGCAGTGAGTTCATTCTGCAATTTATGTCTCTGTACAGTGCTTCATACTATAAAGTAGCAAAGATGTTGAGTCAGTGATAAGGGAACAGTTGGGTTCATGAGCTGTGAGCACAGAGTGAGTTTGAAGTGTAGTTGGGTATAAAGAAATTCATGGCACTGCACTGGCAAAGATATGTTCCTCTTTCAAAAATGTTGCCTACTGTTCCTTGAAGTCATTACACCTGCTTTCTCGTTGCCTTGTTGAAGGGATTTTTGGTTACCTCTTGCCATGTTCCATGGAGCATTAGTCCAGGTAGGGCCAGGTCTGATGGGAGGTCTCCTTGCTCTATTACCATACATGGAAGTGTGGTAAGCAGTCAGGCTATTTTTTTTTCTAAGAGATAATTCAGTTTGCTGAAGTATCACCTGATGTTTTCTGTTTTCTGACAGGAGCAGAGTGTGGGCAGAGCCTTGCCTGCTGCCAACAGCCATCAGCAAGCTTTCTGGCATTGTTGAACGCTGGTTGACTGCTGCAGAGAGTCTGTATGGCCCCTATATATGGGGAAGGTGAGTTTAATCAGTCTCTTGGGAATGTGCAATGAGAACAAAATAAAACAGTATTGAGAAATGATCATGCTTTCTTCCTATAGCAGGGCAAACTAGCATTTCAACTGGCAGCATTGTGGTAGTTGAAAACAGACCATGGAGTTTTGTCTCCACAAGTGGCAGGGAGGACCATGGAGGCATGGAGGTGTTTTAGCTGGTTTGCAGGGCAGAACTGGAGGTTTCTAAACAGTGGATCTTTCCTGAGGAATTAGGGTTTTTCATACTACAGTGTTTTGTGATGTAAGTCCAGCACTGGGCCAGCCACCATTTAAAATATATGGTTGTTTTATTTATCTCATTTATTTCTGCATTTATTGTGGTATGCCTGAGAATACTGAAAATCTCAGTACAGACTCATTGAGAGTCCAAGTCCCCCAAACCAACATTAATAGCTCTTGAATAGCTTGACTGTGTATTTAAAAAGAGTGGTTTTGAGAGAATACTTTCACTCTTCGGATGGGAGAAAATGTTTACAAAGGTTTCCTGTATTTCTTTGCTAAAGGTAAGCAGGAAGATCGTCTTGTTGTTGACTTATAAAATATTGCTTGAAATAGTCTGAGAACATGGCCCAGTGTGCCAGTGCTGATCACTGGTGAAGAAATTTAGAAAACAAAACAAATATTACTGTTGTTCTGAAGCAGACAGATTCAAGTTATTTTGCTGACACTGCATGTATAGGAAATAAATTCATTCACTGACAGCTTCCGAGCCTCTCTCTTTCCTGGGAGCCTCTGCGGACTCAACACTGTGTTACACTACTTTTTATAGTGTAAACAATTTTTGTGGCTCCCAGATACACAACCTGTGATGAGTTTGTGTGTGTGAAGGGAGCACAATGCTTCTGGGATGTGCTGCATCCGCTGCACATCAAAAGACTGTCAAGTCTTTACATCCAAACATAAGCAGATCCTTGGCCAACAAAATAAATTGTGATCCTCTAATCAGAAGAATTAGGCACCGCTGGTCTAGAAAGTTTGCTCCTGAAAGTCACAAGGTCTCAGAAGAGCCTTCCCTAAAGAAAGAAAAATGTTACTGTGTCTTCTGAAAGAAGAAAATGTTACTGTGTGTCTTCTAGCTGCAATTTACTCATCTCCTTTCTTCTTTCTTCTCTCCCTAATTTTAGATATGACATTGTTTTTCTTCCTCCATCCTTCCCTATTGTTGCCATGGAAAACCCATGCCTGACCTTCATCATCTCTTCCATTCTGGAGAGCGATGAGTTTTTGATCATTGACGTGATTCATGAAGTTGCGCACAGCTGGTTTGGGAACGCGGTCACCAACGCCACGTGGGAGGAGATGTGGCTGAGCGAGGGCCTGGCCACCTACGCGCAGCGCCGGATCACCACCGAGACCTACGGTACAGCTGCAGAAACTTCTCCTTGTGTCCTCCTTCCCATAACTCAGAGCTACCTGCTTTGAGTATTTGCCTTGGAAGCTCAGAAGTCTGTAGGGAGCTGGTTTTCAGTTAGGTTTTGTTTTATTTCTGGAACACACACCCACACACAGCCCCAGACTTTGTGTTGAACATCTTGCATACTTAGAGTTTGATGTTGACTTGGCTTTAGTGGGCTCAATACCTGATATGGTACCAGGGGTTTTGAGTGAGGTGTGTTAGCACAATGCTGTGGGGACTTGGAACTACTGTTGGGTACCAGGCAGGTGCTGATATGTCAGAGAAAGGTGAGCAGAAGATGCTTCAGAGAAAGATGTAAGAAATCTTATCACAGTTACACTGTGAAATAACTGTTCTCTGAAGAAGTGTTCTTTTAATTGTGATCAGTTAGTAGCTACCTATTGTTAAAAAGAATGATAGCAGTAACACTAAGAAAATGTACAGATTTATGTAGCTGTTTATGTTCTGGAGGCTTCCTGCAAGATTGTAAGCTCTGCCTTTGCTTGTGTCAGTGAATTTCACAGGTCAGTTTTATGGTGCTGTCTTTAGAATGTATAAGTAGTAAATTATTCCTCTTGCTTTTAAGTTTAATTGACTTGTTATTGAAGTGAATAATGGGAACATATGCTTTTCTAGTTTGTCCTGCTATGATCTTAAAAGCCAGTTCCATGTGTTTTCTCCAGCATCCATTGTAAACTATCTTAGAAAAGTTCCTAGAAATCTTGATGGCAAAAATGTTTAGAAGAAAGCTTTTTTTTTCATGTATATTGTTTTTGGACATGAACTGATGACAAGTTTAGGCAAAGAAGTGCTCTGAGCATCTATTGAGATGTTACAATGCATATTATATATCTTTGAAAGCTGTTTTATGTTGAGTAATTCTCAGTGAGTAGTACTGTCCTAAGTCACATTATACATGGCAGTAATGTGAGTAGGTCAGCAGATATCAACCTGTTCATCATCTTAGTCTGTTCTATCCAACACAGAACAAAATCCTTGCTGATTTTGGTCTGTTCTCTAGAACTGGTTGTTTCAATAAGCATTTGCTGGGAAACTAAAAAACGTCTTTCCCTGTGCAATTCTTTAGTAAGCTCTTTCTCCATTTTGTTTTGTTTCCAAGACAAACCTTTGATCTAAATCTTACCATTTCTGACATAATTTAAGGAATTATCTTCTGTTGGCAGTAAACAGGCATCTTTGCAATTATATTGTTTAGGGAAATTTGAGTCCACTGACTACCACTCCTCTTGGATCTTGCTTAATTCTCCTCTCTGCAGCTTGAAGTAATTGCCCTTAACACTAGTTATCTTAGCTCTTGCTTTCCCCTAGGAAGCATGTCCACTTCTTTCTCTGCTCATACAGGTTCTCCTGTTTTCCAAATATATCCTGGTTCTTAATTCACATTTGGCTATGTAGGATTCGGGTGTTACATTGAGACTCTGAGGTTGTATCTCTCTAACAAACCCGATCTTCAGGTGAATAGCTCAGCAAAGAAGGCTAAAATTTTAATAGTTATGGATGTTAAGTATCTTCTGCATCTGAGTAGTTATGGATGTTAAGTATCTTCTGCATCTGAGAATCCATTTTCCGCAGCTTCTAATGTCTGCAAGGGCATAGGAAAGATCTCTTAACTTGGCAGTGTAATACAGCTAGTTTGGTTTGAAAGCATGGGATGCTCTACACTGCAGTTAGGGAGAAGGAGTAGCTTGCCCAGTCACAACTGTAAAAAGTACTAATGAGAGGAAGGTGAAATACTTAGGGCAAAAACCAGGTAGGATGATAGATAAAGCTTTAAAAATATACACAGGATCTATAATACAGTAACCAAATTCTTTTTTTCTTTCCACTCAAGAGGTGACATTTGCTTAGTAATATCCTTGGCACTGAGTATGGAATTGTGTCTACTGTTCTACCAGTGACAGTATGTTTTTGTAGCACTTGATTGCTCCCTGATAGTTACCTGTACAATACTTTTTTTCAGTGCTGCTCTCCTTATCTTGCAAGAACTGATGAGATTATGTCAAGCATGGAAACTTCAGCATAGTTTTCATGCTGTTCTGTTTTTCAGTGCAGCCTGATGCATGATCAGAGTGAGGAAATACACTGGGTTAGGCTCTGACTTCCATTGCTAATTACAAGGATGTTCTGCACTCAAGTTTCTCTGCCATTATATTGCTGTGATTCTGTCTTACTGTTCTGTCTTTTGCATCTGCAGCAGCTTTTAGTTTGTCCCTGTGCCAGTCCTGCACAGATCAGGTTTTGCTGATCATTTTCCTACAACTAACAAGATACTTTCTGGGGTAGGAGCTGCCTTCACATGTTTGGAGACTGCATTCCGCCTCGATGCTCTCCACAGACAGATGAAGCTCCTTGGAGAAGACAACCCGGTCAGCAAGCTTCAGGTTAAACTGGAGCCAGGTATTGCTTTTGGCTAAGGCTGCTTACACAAAATTATACACCTCTGTATATCCATGATAGAATATTGACAATAAATGGCTAATATTTACATATCCTTTATGGAAAAAAAAAAAAAGAAATACTGGTTTGTAAATCAGTCTAAAAATAAGTAAGGAAGCTTTGCTTCCAAGCTTTTTTCAAGGTTGGATAACTCATCTTTATAGGTATTGTTCTGTGTAAGAACAGACTTACTGAGTAGAAAGAATGTGAAAAACTGCCTTGAAAGCTGTGTGGGTTTGAAATTCTGGATATGTAAAATAAAGTATTTTAAAATGGAAATATTTAAAAACATAATATAAAATCCTCTGCTATTCAATGTTCCTCTCTTTATGTGTTCATGTAAGAACTATGTATGTATTCAGCATGCAGATAAACTTGTTTTAAGTTGTTCAGAGGCTGTTTGGTTATTCCTTGAATCAGATGCATGACTGCACTCCAGATTTACCTATCTCTTTCACTGATAGTTCTCTAGTTCTGTGGTCACAGTTGGGTGGGTGAAGCAGTCTTCTATCTAGATGATATTTAAAACAACCTAAAATGCAAGTGGAGATGATATTGGAGTTAAATTGAATGGAAAAGCATGTGTTGGAAGCCTCAAAAAAGGAGCAAGTGGTGATTACCTTATATTGATATCTTTGAAAATTTGTGATATGGTGATTCCCAGAACCTGCCACTGAAAAAAGAAAAAAGGATTTGTTTTTAAGTTCCAGATCTGTTTTCAATGGCCTCTAGTTTGAAGTGACTTAATCCATTGGGAGTTACTACTTACCTTACAATGACTGATTTTTAAAAAATATATTTTTTCAGGCTGTGTCTTTGGACTGCATCTATTTAATTTACTGCAGTAACTTAAATGTACTGACAACAAGCTTAATTTTTTTTTAAGTCACTGTATCTCACCTTGGTGATCTCTGAGGAGTCTGTATAACTCAGAAGGGCTGGAAATCAGTCTCCTCATTAATTTCTTATCACGTTGTCCTCTCCTTTCAGGTGTAAATCCCAGTAATTTAATGAACCTCTTCACCTATGAGAAAGGCTACTGCTTTGTTTACTACCTGTCCCAGCTCTGTGGTGACCCCAGACACTTTGACTCCTTCCTAAGAGTGAGTGTAAATATGTGTTTTCTTGAGATTTAGAGCTGATTTGCTGTTGTTGTTTGGGTTTTTTTCCCCAGATTCTTTCACTGTAGCTAATAGTTAAGGGTAAAGTTGAATACAGTGTGTCAGAGATGGAGGAATGTTGTGGGCCTGTCTGTCAACCTACATGAATCCTTCTACAAGATTTCTGAGATTCTGAGCTCATGAGTCCTAGATACAGAGTAGTAGCATATTTCTGTTATCTCTTGTTCTGTGCTCCAAGTAATTAGAAAGCTGTTCCAGCACAGATTGCCTGTGACTGGAAAGATGTGACTTGATTCACTACTAAGAAGTGTTAAATTGGGTATTTTTACCCAGGGTGACAAAGGGTATGGGTTACTATATTGGGGCAGGTTGGTGCCTGGAAGCACACTTGCAAAACCTATAGAAAATTGTCAACTACTGCCTTGTTTTGGAGAAGGAAAATGAAATGATACTCAGCTGTCAATGTATTTGCAGCTACTAATTTTTTTTTCTTGTTATGGTGCTTCTTTATTTAACTGGGTGAGGAGGGAGAATATTTTTCTTCATTTTTTTAAACCTTCAAATAATTGTTCCTACTCTTATTTTTGTATTTTTTTGTTGTTGTTATTGTTGTGGCATGCAGTGGTTCTACATCAAAAGGAAGCCATCTTGCTCCTAATCATAATTTGAATATTTTACTATTTTAGGCCTACATTGAGAAGTATAAATTTACCAGCGTTGTGGCTCAAGATCTTCTGGATTCCTTCCTGAATTTTTTTCCAGAGCTGAAAGAGCAATGTGTTGAGAGCAAAGCAGGTAGGAGATTTACTGAGTTAACTGTAAGCACTGTAGGAAACCTGGATGATTAATTTTGTGCTTGGCTTGGAGGATGCACAGGGAAATGCCAAGGCAAACAAAATAGTTCAGCAACAACCAGGTGTTCTTGAAAGATTTTGTGGTTACTGCCCCTTCATTGGGGAATGAGAACCTCTGAAATTGCTGACAATCTTGGCATTAATTTAGCTGAGTGTCCCTTGGTTAACTTTCTCATTAACTCACCTTTCACTCTGCAGACAGAATGATCAGCACTTGTGAGATTTACACATGCTTGAATGCAGAGAAAAGGTGAACACACTTTGAAGTTTCATCTATTTTAATAACAGAAAACATGCTTTGAGAACTGTAACTTCCCTAAGATCCTACCCATACATATAAAATCTCTTCCAGAATGTTTCACTTTCCCTTATATCCCATATTTATAGCTGTTGGTGGATTTGTGGAAGGTCTGCAGCCTACCAGGTGCTTATTATCTCACTTTTTTAAAGAAATGAGACTCATGTTATCCTGCCATGTGTCCATCCCTGTGAGTAGCTATTGAGCCCATTGGACAGTTTAAACCAGACTGGCAGAGTACAGCTCTTAAGGATACTGGGTGCCTGCGGGCTTTGTGGAGAGGAAACTGCCTGTGGAAAGGTGTAGATGAGAGAGTTTACTGTGGCAAAAGCTGCAGCATGAGCTCAGCAGTTCTGTGTTTTATTTGACCCACTGGCAGACTAATGAGTTAATCACAGAAGTTGCTAATTTTTGCCTTGCTAATATTCAGGACATGCAGAAGGTAGGAGTTTTAGTGTAGATGGTGTGGAACAGGAAGTATTGCCAAGGGTTAGGAAAGTACAGAGGTGGTAAAAGGTCAAGAGGGAAGAGGTCTGCTGAAAAGCAGGCTCTGCTGCTTGTGAAGAAACTTTTTTTTTTTAATTAATTGCATAAATAAATATAAATTGCTTGCGTTTACTGGTGGGTGGGAGGAGTTTAGTCAGCCCTCTCACCTCCTTTTTCTTTATAAAGTGGGTTTTCTCCATATTTGTCAGTCTTCCTCAAAATTCTGAGAGAGAAATGGCGGCACACAAATATTAGAACATAATTTGAACATAGGTACTTGTCAGCCTGGCTGCCTTAAGAGCACATGTGTTTCTTCTACTTACTGTACTGTTGAGCTCTAGAAAACTCACAGTGAGGTTTGGAGCAGTGTTGCTGGCACTCTTCCAGGTGTTCCATAGGCTATCCCAATGAGGCTGCTAAGACTGTAGTGTCACTGTAACTATTGGTTGCTGTTGTTAGAACCTCCCTTAACTATGCTAGAAGCGGTCCTGAACTTTGAGGCAACCAAGCCACCTGCAGAGATCTCTACTCTACATTTTTGTTGCTCCTCATTCCAGGACTGGAGTTTGAACGTTGGCTCAATGCTACAGGACCTCCGTTAGCTGAGCCAGACTTATCTCAGGGATCCAGTCTGACCAGACCAGTGGAGACACTCTTCAAACTCTGGACCACAGAGCCTCTGGACTCTGTTGCTGCTGCCAGCAGTGTTGACCTCACTAAATGGAGAACGTTCCAAACTGTGCTTTTCCTGGACAGATTGCTGGATGGATCACCACTGCCACATGGTGAGTACTCTTACCAGGATAGTAGAAAATTATCCCTGGAATAATTGATTGAATTCTAAAGATGCCTGCCTCTGGTTGACGTTATAATTCATGTAAAGTTAGGCTGATGTCCCAGGCCATGGCAGAGGGATTGAAACAGGTGATATTCAAAAGTCTCAGCCCAACGAATTCTATGATTCTGTGATTTTATGAGTTGTTATTATCTGATGACCCTCAAAATTGACAAAATAGGTCATAGTTCCTTCTCTGTGTATGTGCTCTCTTCAGAGGTGATAAAAAAGCTCTCGGAATGTTACTCCTCTCAGCTGGACTCCATGAATGCAGAAATCCGTATCCGCTGGTTGCAGATTGTAGTCCGAAATGACTATTATCCAGACCTTTACAAAGTCCGTCGCTTCTTGGAAAACCAGGTACTAACTGCTGGATTAAAATCACTGCACCTCTCAGTGCATGAGACATGTGCATGAGACATGCGACGTGAAAGACCTTGGAACTTCTGCTTCCTGGCCAAGTGTAGCCCAGGTGTGTTGCGAAGGGGCTGAGCATGGCTCACCTGCTAGCGGTGGGGAGGAATGGGCAGATGTAATTTCAAATGCCTACAGATAATCTCTGCTTTTCTAGCCTGACTCAATACCTTTGTCCCAGCTCTGCCCCATGCATTTTATGTATTGCTTTGTAGCAGCCCTGGCTTTTCCAGACCCCAAGTTTCTGCACTACTAAATCATGTGATTATTTGAATATTTACACTTCAAGCAAGGCTAGGGCTCATTGAGTTCTTTCAGTAGTTGTTATTGTGCTGGAGCAAAAGGTTAATGCTTGTGTTCAGTGTGGCCTCTTCTATTTGGCCTTTAAAAACAGTTCTGTTATTTGTGGAAGTAACTCAGCCTCAGAGAGCAGATATTTTTTTATTACCATTCATAAAAATCCTTGCATCAGACTTAGAATAGACTCATCTGTCTTTTCAAGAAATGTGTTGCTTGTCTCCAGTCTAAAGTTACTCAGGGCTGTTGGAATGTAGCTGTAGAAGAGCTGAACTTCTTGACTTTTACTGAAGTGTTTTTATCTTGTTTTCCTTTTTTGTAGATGTCTCGGATGTACACAATTCCACTTTATGAGGACCTTTGCACTGGCACCCTCAAGTCTTTTGCCTTAGAAATTTTTTACCAGACCCAAAACCAGCTGCACCCCAATTTGCGGAAAACGATCCAACAGATCTTATCCCAGGGCTTGAATCCACTTCCTGCCATAGATACTACAGCAGTCACTACAGACACACCAGCAATGGTGCTTGAGGACAAAGTCTCAGAGGCCACAAATGGTGCCATTTCACTCAGGGATGTCAACGTGTCTGCTTAGATCACCAGTTCATGCCAGCCATGAAGCTTGAAAATGGGGACAGGAACAGAGGAAAGATACCAAGCGTTGCCTCCTTTCCCTCAGCCTTGCAGCTGCAGTGTGTTGTAACTGGATTTCTCTCCCAAAACACAAAGCAAATGTGCCTTCAAGTATCCAGCGTGTGATACTGCCAGGTTTCAGAGATCTCCGCCAGCTGTGTGACGAATATTTTGATTCCGTTTTTACTGGGCAGGGACTCCTGGGCTGTTGCTTCTCCATGGAAAGTGGATAGCTCCCTTTCCTGAGGCTCTTCTGGATGGTTTCTCCGGATTTGTTGTTTGGTGGGGGGGGGATGTTCTTTTTCTTCTTATTTTTTCTTTTTTTTCTGTCTGAGGCCACTAAGGCTGTGGAGTATGTCCTACTTGCTGTGTGTATGTTGCTGGGGAGTGTGTATGTGTCAAGCTGTCATTGTCCTAATATTTGGGCTAAAGTTCTGCAAAGGAGAGACTCAGGAATTGTTAGTGGCAGCAAACATGTTTTCATGTTATGCTCCTTCCTGTGACAGAGGTTTTGTGATTTGAGAGGAAGGGGACTAATGCTTAAATGAGAAACTAATTTTAAATAGCTCCTGTTCCCCCCTGCCCATAGGTGGCTATATAATAATAATAATGCTCTTTATATATATTAAAATATATATAAAAAAGAACAGGGAAACATGATGGATTTGAAATCCTTCTGTAGTTAACCCTATGCTCAGTTTTCCCTTTGCACTCGATGGGACAAGCAATAAAGAAATGTGTAGGCTTGAATTTTCACAGAAGTTAAAATTAGGTTCCCAAATGCCACCAATTCTGGTACTAGCTGGATGCCTAAATCTTTTTAACTGTTTTGACCAGTCAAGCTGCAACCTTTGCTAGTGTGTCAGGATGTGTGGCACATGCATCGGATGCACTTTGTGTGTCTCCTATTCTGTCCTTTTGGAGGAATTACCAAGACCTGTAATTTTTTTAAGATCCCCAGCATATCTTGGCCTGTAGGTCAGCCATGAAGATATCCATGCTAAGATTTTACTGCCTTGAATAATGTTTGCCTGAATAACAGTTGCCCTGTCTGAGGGAAGCACCATTTTTCTTGATGTGAAAGTTTTAAGTCCCTCTTTACCCAGGTCTGTTTTCTGACTTACGGTTGGGAGTAAGGTGCCATTTAATTTCCCTGGCATGCTGTTTCTCTGGATCACTGGCCAGCCATGCAGGATGGGAAGACACTGTCTTCCCTCTGTGCTGTTTGGTCTCAGGAAGCCAAGGGCAAAGTGTCCTGGAGTATTGCAGAGTACAGGCGATGGTTCTTAGACTCTGTGCCACAAAATTTTTAACATGTGAGTACCCGTGAACTCCCTGTGAGCTCCCACAAGGCATGTCTGAGCTGATGCATCACCAGGATAGTATGAACAAAGGCAAAACATTTGGAAAAGACTTGGCTAACAGAGATATGAGAGAGAAATTGTTTTATACTTCTGGGCAAATTTCAGCCCTGCTATGGGGATCTGCATAGACAGAAAGAGGAAATTTGGGAGGGTTTTTTTTTCTTCACCAAAAGTATCTGTTTACACCCATGTGTGGATGGGGACTTAGGTGCTGTTACTGGATCTGCATTTTCTGGCTTTAAATTAATTTGGACTTCACCATAGCCTTAGCCTGGGCTGAACTGGGATAAAGCAATAATAAACTCAGGCCTCTGCAGTGCTTCATTAGTTTTAAAAATGGGCCATCAGCATTTTTGGGCTTCAGAACTCCAAGCTCTGCTCTTTGCTCCTTGGATGGGATTATCTTTTAAATTCTGTTTTGTTTTCCCAGAAAGGATGGAGAATGATGTTTTCTACACAAATCTCTTTCCTTTTCATTTGTTGTTCTATTGAAAGAGATTTGTACAAGCTGACTTTACACTTCTGGAGTTGCCGCTGTTGGTGCTGTGTCTCCTGGACCCCACTGCCAGCAGCGGCAGCCTGGTTGAGACCAGGAACCACTAGCATTTTTTGGAATCACGGGCCTCTGTTTTAAAGTATTTTATTTAGTGGGAGAATGTTTGTGACCCTGGTGGGAATTTTTCATTTACATGGATGCCTTATGATGATTGTCAAATTAAACTAAGCTTTGTGACAAGTTCAGCCTTTTGGGCAGTTTTTTGGTGTCCCTGCTCTAGCTGTGTGGAAGAGCTAACTTGGTACATTGTCTTTGTTTTGTCCATTTCTGGGATGCAGCATAGAGGGAGTTTGGAAGCTCTTTCAAAGCTGCACAGGAAGGTGTTGGAGAGGTGGCAAAAGCAAACAATCAAAAATAAATATTATCTATTATTACTAGAACTGACTGAAATACATCAGATCAGCTCTGTGTGTGCATAGACGCCCATCAGAGCAAGGAAATGCTGGCTGAACTGAACAGACTCTTTCCTGGTTAAAGAACACAAGATGTAAGTTAGTGTTTCTGCCCTCATCTCTGTGAGATCCCATCAAATGGCTTTTGACCTAGGACTTGTTTTCTGAAACACTGAAGCAGAGCAAGATTTTTTGAAAGTATTCCATGCATCCTCCTCCAGGTACTTCTGTTTCTCCTGTGAGTGAGAAGTGCATTTTTTTATTTTGTAGAGACAAAAAATTGGCAGCAAGTTTGTGGAGATAAGCCTTCCTTTCGCTGACAGAAAATAAATTGGTGCTTCAGGCTACTTGCTGTCTTGATTTGTAGTAGACTTCACATTGACAGGCAGATTAGACTGTGATTAAATATAAACTATTTGCCTTATCTTTCGTACATTCACTTCTGATCTGTTTAAGTCAGATTAAACATCAAATCGGTTTTATTCAAACAGATGCCAAGAGATCGGGTTATCTTTTTTATTTTGAAAACAAAAACTATTACTTTTTTTCATTGCATCTTTGAGCAAGGCATCAGAGGATCTAGAATTATCACTTGTGGGAAAGCTCTGAAGACCCAAACTGTTTAATTAAATTGAGTATTTCTGACTTAATTTTTATCACTTCATAGCCACACTGGTTGCTACATTCAATGTAATTCTTGTTAGCTACAGTATACTCTGTTAAGGTTGTATCAGTAATTTTGGTGTCATGTTACATTGCAACATTTTAACCATGAACTCCATCAACCAGGAACAATTCTATCAAGTATCCCAAACGTTCTGCTTCAACCAAAACTCTCTTATGTTCTTGCACTGCAGTGACCTTGGCCATTGCCTTTTTCGGATAACACAGGACCTGCTGTACATCTAAGCTCATGTGCTGCACAATTCCCTTAGGTCAAGTACACTTCTTCAGTCTGCTCTCCCTGTTTGTCCAAAGATAGAACAACAGAGTACAGTCAACACACTAAAATCATGTCACACTTCTTTTCACAATTTTTACTATAGATTGATAAAAGCTGAAAGCAACTTGGACCACAATATCAGACTTGGTGTATAAGAAATCACTGTGTGAGATTTATCAAGCCACTGTCCTCTGAGACATAGAATTTATTGTCAGTTGTGAGGACACAGTTTGACACTAATTTTGTTGAAGCCCCAAGTAAATTGGTTTAGCTGTTGATTACATACATTCCTGAAATGCATACCTAATGTCTAGTTTGGATTTGTCTACTTTTATCTTCCAGCTCTGGAAACTACTGCTCTGTTTGTGAAAGTTAAACTACTTACTCACATATAAGCTACTTACCTCTTTCTCATGTAAGTACTTTTTAATTCTTAAAGAAAACAGATTGATTGGTCTATTGCTGCAAGCTGTCTTCCACAACTTCATGTATTGATTTTGCTTGGGTGGAACATGATGTTTCAATATCCTTTTAAAGTGGAAATTGCACACTGTTTCTCAACAATTACCTCAATTGCTGCTGTATATTCCATATCAACTTAAAAAAATATTAATATTGTCCATTCATCCTGGTTTTTCCATAAATAACAGTAGTAATTTGGGCACCTGTTAGCATATGTCTTACCTGGACATGAGAACCTTTTAAAGATAAAGGAGAGTAGAGAAAAATTTTTCCATATTCTGGAGGTGACTTTTCACTCTATACAGAGGGATAGTAGGTAGTTGCAATAAATGATTGAGCCTGTGTGAATACTTCCCTTCAGTCCTCTTCCTGCATGTACCTTCTCCATGGGAAAACTCATGTCTTAGACCTCTGATTTCTTGTCCAGAGAATTGTGATTATGTTGAACATAATATGCTCTGTGTCCAACAAGGAAGGTGTTCTAATATACTAGAGACAAGTCTTTCTCTAAAAATGGAATGGCATTAGTGGGGTTTGCAGAGCATTTGACCCTTTTCCAAAATCATATTTACTGAGGTGCAGCATCTTGTGTGCTGTGGTAGCCAGGCTGGAAATTTGGAGCTGTGCTTTACCTCTGTGTGTGCCTGAGGTAATGAGAGAGGTCTATAACCCCAAATACCCACTCCAAAATCTCCCTTAAGCAAAAAGACACTCTGTGCTGTTCATTTGATACTGTCACTGATCACTGTCAGCTGAGTATTGCTTGTGCCTTCTTAATCCTGGTATCAGGATTCTGAGAATTGGAAAATCTCCCTTGTGAACAGCTTCCATGTGTCAGAATTTGCAGAAACACACACATTGGGCCCAGCCACCGCTGCTCAATTACTTTTAATCCTCTTCCTGTCCTTGAACCACCGGGAGTTGGAGACAAAAGCAAACATGGGATTGATGAAACCCCAAAACTGGCAAACTGTCACTCTATCGAGCAACACGAAACGCAGAGACAAACGTAGCTACACTCGAGAGAAGGCAAAGAAGAGAGAAACTTTATTTTGGTTTTCTCATTATATAGGGTTTTGGAAACGACCATCGATTGGAAGGTGAAGCTACCACCTCTCCAACGACACTGGTCAATGACAAAGTCTATCAAACCTTTCTCCTCCCAGGAGAAGGAATGAAAAACAAAAAGACAGTTAGAAAAACATGTGCATGTTTACAAAAAACAGCGTGAGAAACTCTATCACAAGAATGAAAACATCAGAAGGCTGAAAAGTGAGAGTGACAGCAAACAACCAGGAAAATATCAAACACTATTCTAAAGGAGCATCTTTATTAACATGGAAATGAGCTGGTTATTTAGCTGGACAGAGATCCCTTTTAATTTTCTATGGCAATGGGACTCAACCTCTTTGAGTCTTCTTTCTTGCTTTCCAAGGAGAAATGAAGCACCTACATTAATGTGGACTGAGAAACAGGCTGACAACAAGGCAAGTTTATAATTTTGTCTTAAAGTATTATCTTCAAGACATTCTGTCTAAATAGACCTGTGTTTTGTCTTCAGGAACAGTTTAAGCCAGCAGGGTTTCCAAGAGGCAACAGGGAAAGTTCTCTGCTGCTTTCATTCCAAAGAGTTTCACGTTAACAGAAAAAAAAATCATCAATTGCATACTGTATTAATTTGCCCTTTCCAGACTTGCAGTTGGGCAGGGAAATCATGTCAGGTATCTGAGAGACCAAGATAATATCTAGCTCTTTCCTTCTTTTAATAGCTTCATAAATAAATATTTAGATATTTAACTAATTAATTGTTGCAGACTGGACCTCCTGTATTTACAGTTAGATTTCAGCATTTATCTTGCTTTCTAGAATCGGTCCTCTAATGGAATTTATGCAGTTGTGTGATCGCTGTTTCCTAAAGAATGCAGGGGTGAAATCACACAGATCAGAGCCTCACTGTTCCTGACACAGAGGCCTTTTTTTCCCCTTTCCCTCCCCCAACAGAGCTCTCCTGTGTTTCTCACTCGCAGCTGCGCAGCTGCAGCTCCCTCGTATGAGCCGTGAACAAGAGGGTTATTCTTACAGCCAGCAATGTTTCCTCTGCTCCCAAAAGGGTCAAAACTCCAATGTGAAAAGTCTTGTTTGTTGATTAAATTTGCAGTATGCAGGGGAGAAGCCTTGTGTCTGTACAACAGCCATGACCAAGGGGCAGAGAACTATTTCCAAATGTCAGCGGGGTGGACAGCTGCTGCAGTTACCTGAGAGCATTTCCATCTGCTACGGTTGGCTTGAGAGGAGGATTTCTGCATTAATGTCAGATAAAAACCAGTCAGGCCCCTTTTCTGAGGCTCTCTCTCATTCAGATCACTACCCAAGGACCAGGTGATCTTAGACTCAAACACATCATCACAGGCAAGTGTGACAACCAGATTTTTGGTAAACACCCCGTCCTTCCACGGTAGCTCAGCAGCTTCTTTATTGACCACACCTGGGCTCCTTGAGAAACACTGATGTGAAAGGCCTAAATGTGAAAAAGACAATAGCCTCCTTCGGTGTGCCCTGAAACCCAAAACCCTGGTGTGCTGAAGGACTGCCTCGTGGGGCCCTTATTTCTGCATTTCTGTTGTTCCTAAGCTAGGCAGTATTTTTAAAGCACTTTTTCTATTTCACTGGTCAGCGGTAGCTATGAGAATATGGAAATTAACATATCCCCTTAGACGGTTCAGCCCGTGGACGACTATATGGTGATAAACTATGCGAAAATGTGATCCTTGCCATTATGCCAGGAAAGCACTCGATGAGGGCCAGCAATTTCTCTGGGTTTCTCTGTCACAATCTTCATGAAAACACTTTGGTTTCATTTTCCTCCGCCTGTAGGAGCCCGTACCTCAGGTGCCCCCGGCTCGTGCCCCCCGCGGGCAGTTCCCCATTTCCCCCCGGTATTCCCGGCCAGGGAAGCTCGCAGACCCCGGGGACCCCTCTGCTCCCCTCAGCCGGGGGAGGGGCGGGGCCAGCGCGTGGCGCGCGCACAAGTACCGTGCTCTGATTGGTCAGCGGCGCCGTCCGTCATGCGCGGGCTGGGCGGGGCCGCGCCTGCCGGCGTTGCCGGGTAACGGCCGCCCCCGGCAATGGCGGCGAGGCCGCCCCGCGGTGAGGGGGGAACGGGAACGGGGCCGGCACCTCGTGTGGGGACGGGGGGCCGGTGGGCAGGAGGAGGCGTGTGCGGAGGGGCCCTGTTCGGGCTGGGTGTGAGGAAAAGACTGGGGGGTAGGGGGGAGCTTTGTGTGGAGGGTGTGCGCAGAGCGGGGTAAGGGACCTAAGTGGGTGTGGGTCTCCTCAGAGGCCCCCCTTGTCCTCCAGCTGAGCGGTGTAGGGGGGCATCAGGTGCTGGAAGAAGCCAGCAATGTCGTGGTTCCAGGTGCTCCGTGTTACAGCGAGAGGCTGTCCATCCCTAAATAAATCCGCCATGCCTGTTTGTTTCCCTGTTGCAATTCCCCGGTAACGCTCGCTTCTGTTGCAGGTTGGTGCCTGGCGATATAAAGTTGTAGGAGTAGCCGGCAGAGCTGCTTAGGACTGTGTTGAAAATGCTGGGAGAGAAAAAGCAGTTAGTGGTGGCAAGAGACCTTTACACAGACCCCACGTTTCCGGCCAGTGATACCTCTATATTTTTTAATTATTGTACCCCGCTTGCCCAATTCAGAGGCGAGATATCTTGGTTGAGACCTAAGGTGAGTTTTAAGATATAAAAGGCTGATTTTAGCAGAACTGAGCTTTTAGGTAATAAATGCAAGTTAGCATTGAATGACTTCTTTTGGGTGTTTTATTTGTTTGGAAATGCAATAGTGATAAAACCAATGTATGCCAGCGTTAATAATACATGAGTTACAGTTTTAAGTGTAGGTGCTTGTTTGTAGGCTTGATTTAAATCCTCTTATAGAGCTTTTAAATTTCATGACAGTAGTAGAAATTCAGAAATTTTATTACAAATATGTTTCATTATGCAAATTACATGCATACCAAGTTAGAATGCAGTATTATGATGTTCCCAAATTTTTTGATATATTGCATAACTGTCTTGAAAATAAGTAATTGAATTTTAGAATTTTTCAGAAGCCTATTGCTTTTTTTTTTTGTAGTTGATTTCTTTGATAACAAGAAAGAAAACTTCTAAAGTTTATAACTTGTCATATGACTCGTATTGCCTTTAAACTTATAGCTGGGTTGCAGAGCAAGCTGTATTAAAGCTAAAAGCTTTAGAATGCATTTCTGCAGTACACCCATTTAAAGTGAAGTATTTATGGTACTGCCTTTGTGTGTAGAGGGGAAAAAAAAGGCTATAAAAATGTAATAGAGGAAAAAAGTATGTTGTCTTGAGTTGTATTTTTTCCTCTGTGTCTGGGGCTCTCTGTAGAACAGTGACAGAGCTGTTGGTTATCAGGTGTAATTGGCAAACAAATTATTTCATGGAGTTGAGTGTGCAGCTTCCTGCTTTTGTACTTTCCACCTTGATTGCTGCTGAGGGCTGATAAGTTGATTTCCATCTCCTGCAGTGTTTATATATGAGGAGAGCCATTTCACAAACTCACTTTCAGATCAGATTAAGTGTTCAGGACTTTGCATCTGAAATTCCCTCTTGTGCTACCAACTAATCTATTTTTCTGTGCCCTAGGAAAGGTTTTTTCCTTGTTCTAATTTAGAGAATTTTGTAACTTGGGATGTGCAGTTTAATGTGGATAGCATCAGCCCTGTTACATTTGATCATAAGTCTAGCAAGGAGCTGATGAATTATGTTGTCTTTCACTTATTACTGCTTTTGCTAGGGTTGCACCTGATAGTGACAGTTGTGTACTAAAATTCATGTGGGAGCTAGATTACATTCATGACGTACCTGCAAAGTACCCCCACAAGCCATTTGTTACTACTTAGGCTGTGTATGAAAAGGAAATTTTCTAGAAGTAAAGATTCCCTTATGAGAGATTTCTGAAGCCCTCCCAGTGCCTGAAACACAGACTTTCTTAGAATGTCATGCAGAATTTGGCTTTAACTCATCTTCTTTAATTTTAGGACATTTGTTCCTCTCCTCGGTTATTTTCAAACAATCTGCAGGATGTGCAAGTAAAACAAGGAATTTTGGGAGACTGTTGGTTCCTGTGTGCCTGTGTAGCTTTGCAGAAGAGCAAATACTTACTGAACAAGGTATGAAGAAGTTTCACGTTAGAGAAGTTTTCTTCACCTAATTGACATTTGAATATTATTCTGGAGTCCCAAGCTGCCATATGAGTATTGCCTTCATTATGCTCAGCTTCACTGGCTTTGTTATCATATTTTTCTGTGTTTGTTACAAATGGTTGGTATTCGGTATGTTTTAAACTAGTTTTGTTTGCAAAAAATAAAATTAATGAGTTCATTGTTTGCCTTGATTTTGGCTTTTGGCCTCCAGGTAATCCCTCCAGGTCAGCCCAGCTGGACAGATGAGTCCTACCAAGGCTGCTTCACGTGCCGGGTCTGGCAGTTTGGCCACTGGGTAGAAGTGACCATTGATGATCGCCTGCCTTGCCTTGGGGGCAAACTCTGCTTTTCCCAGTGTCAGACAGAGGATTTGTTCTGGCTTCCACTACTGGAAAAAGCTTATGCAAAGTATGTGAACGCTGCTATTGATGGAAATAGAACTACAATACTTGTGTATTTCTTCTGCTTACTTATTTTACCCAGCTGCTTTGGGCGTGGATCTGAGCGTTGTGGCTGCTGGTGGTCCCATCCTGGCTAGTGCAGAAGTTGCTCTTTAAACTGTAGGTCTGTAAGGTGTGCTTCCAGTTGCATATGAAGTAAGATAGTCTTAGGGAGATAATTCTAGTGAAAAGTAAGCTGCAATGAATTTTCAGGGTTCAAATTATGTTTGTTAAGTCTATGTCTATTAGTTATCTAATTTGTTAAAGGAAGATGTTTTACTAGGGAAGATGAGAGCTCAAAGAAAAGCATGCAGATATTTTCATGGAAAGCAACAACATTGTGTGCGTTTGTGCTAGTTGAGGCTCTGGTTGTGTGAGTTTCACTGCTCTTTTGTATAATTTGTTAGCTTACTGTTTAAGAAAGAAAATGCAGCTATTTAGTGGTTTATGGTGCATCAACAGAAAAGCTGTCCAGATAGACAAAGTAATTTGGAGACAAAATGCACTGGTAAGATAGACATCTTATGTCCCAAAGAATCTGAGCAGAAGATTTTGTGGTTGCCAGCAGAGGGCAGAGGCAGACTTCAATTATGAAGTCATTTACTCAGGTTCAGATTGAGCAGAAGCTGTGAAGCACCAATACCATGTTAAAGCTTCTCTGTAGGTTTGAAATGTAGTATTTGTTATCTGCAGATCTCTTATTGTTCAGTCTTATAATTCTATTTTCGTCTTGACTTCTTTTGCTATACTTTTGCATCTGCTGTAACTGGTGGGGCTGTCTCTTGATTTGCATAGGTTGTTAAGGGAAGTTCTGCTCTAGTTATTTGTGCAGAGTGAATAAAGAATAATTGAAGAGGAAGAAATATTTTTTTTTATACAGAATGCAGTTAGTATATCACAAAAGATAATGTAGAGCATGGATAATAAGGTACTAATGACTAGTACTAGACAACAGCAGTTTTTTAAATAGAGTAGAGAGAATGTAAGAAACTTCCCATCAAGCAGTGGAATATCCAATAGCTTGCATATTCTTTAGCTGTTGTGTTCTATATAAATAAGATAGTATGTGCTTTCTCTTGCCTACTTTGGGTTATGAGGTAGGGTACAGTCATGATTGTGATATAGAGTGGGGTTGCAAGTGTGTAGGAACTGTGTTTCTTTTGTTCTGCTGTGTGTACAAACTTTTCTTTGTGTTTTTTAAATTTTTTGTTTATTTTTTTTTAGAGTGCATGGATCTTATGAGCAGTTGTGGGCAGGACAGGTGGCAGATGCTTTGGTTGATCTGACTGGAGGAATTGCTGAAAGATGGACTCTGAAAGGCCCTGGAAAAAATGTGGAGAAAGAGAAGACTGGCATGGTTTTGGAGAAAGCAGTGTTTAGAAGATTAATGAATCTGAAGGAACAGTGTGTAATAAGCTGTTCAGTCCTCAACTCCAGAGGAGGTGATAGTAAATGTCTCTATTAACAGGCTTCAAAGCACAAAGCAGCCAGCAAATACAAGTGCTGATTGTAGTACCATGCCAGTTTCATGGTATAATTTGAAATGTTTGGATAAATGAAGATTTAAGGATGTTACTGAGTTCAGGATGGGGGCTGCTTTTGAGGAGTGCTTTTTATATTAGAAGCTAATATGGTCAGTTCTCAAAAACAGATGCATCTCCCACAAAATGCACTCCTTCGAAAAAGCACTTCAAAAACAACCTTGAAAACCTCAATTAATTTTAGCACAGTGAATTTGTAGGGATTTGAGGTCAAGGAACAAGTCAATATACTTTGCAATGTTACTTTATTTCTTTATAGTCACTAGAATGAACTGTTTGGGGTTTCTTTGGGCTGTTCTAATACAGATTTAAAACCAATTTCATTTTATCACAAAATTGCCTTCTTTCACTAATGTTATTGTAAAATATGGAACAGATTCTTTTGTTCATTTTCAATTTTTTTTTTCTATTCAGGTGCAAGTGAACTAGGAGAATTTCATGCCTTTATTGTGATAGACACATTTAATCTGTCTGAAGTGTCAGGCAAGGAAATCTTCCTACTACGAATACGAAATCCTTGGGGGAGGCGGTGCTGGAAAGGGCCTTGGTGTGAGGGGTGAGCAGTTTTATATTCATTTGGAAAACCATTTATGTAGGTTCTGAAGCACAAAGTTTATCTATGTATTGCATAGGCAAACACTGCTAATAATCTCTAGCAGAGGAGAGAGGCTTCAGTGTGTGTGCAGTCCTTTAGAGAGCTGGGAGTTCACACAGCTCATTGTTCAGAAGCTAGTAAATTTGATCTCCTAGTTCTTGCAATCTAAATTTTTAAATAACTTTTTTGTTTATCAAATCATCATCTTTTTATAGAGACAAACTTAAGGTGTTGGCTAACTTTCTGTTTCTGATTTTTGTGCTTTTTTGTTGTTCTGCCATTGATCTAAGTATCTTTGATCATCTTTGTTTCTTGCAGTCACTCAACTTTACTTGCCTCTCCTCATTTGATCCCCGCACAGCTGCAGAAAACAAGCAAAGGAGTAATTATAAAACTATAGCAGAAGGAAGGATGCTTATGCTTGTTGCTTGTGTGATCTTATTTCTGTAGATTGATATAAGTAGGAGAAGCTGGAACTGAGTCCCTATAAAGTAGAAATAAAGAAGAGAACTGTTTTAAAGGACTTGCAGAAATATGTTTAGCAGCTCAAATAGACAAGTAACAAGAATGAAAGGGCAGACTCTACTTGCTTATTTTGGAAAATGTTAGCATGTTTTGACTGTACAAAAGAACATGCAATTCTTGACCCAAGCAACAAGCGTTCAGCATTAAAATATGTTAACAATATGGTGATGTTAATGAACATTTTTGTAGAAATATTTTTCTTCCCTGAGTTAGAAAGATAATTTAATTGCATTTATTGAGACTTCAGCTGGTATGTTTTTCTTTTGACAGTGTTTTGGTTATGCACTTGGTCTTTTGTAGTTTCTGTGTCAAAGAGTAAGTTGCCATGTAGTTGCAAGAAGATAGGGTTTCGTTGGGTGGCCTTAGAGCCAGGAAGAAATAAAGTGCAGAACTTTTTTGCTCTTTTGTTCTTTTTTGCTGGTGAAACAATGGAAAATGTTGAAACTAGTAGCTTTTAATGAGCCTTAAATAATGAGGCATTTAAATTCTTGGTTTGTCAAGACTTGGCAAGCAGATTCATGGGGGTAGCCTGTTGCTTAATACAAATGGCAGTTTTTGTTGTAAAGCAGTAAAATTCCTTCAGAGCAATCACAGTTCAGCTTGTTTTACTTTTTTGCCTCTTTTTTAACAGCAGTTAAAAATCCTTATTTTGCTCTTAGGCTTCTTATTGTAGTGAACTGTTGTGAACAAAGCACCTATTTTACCCAGAAGTCTGTTCTGCATCCAGTCTGGTATTAGGCTGTTTCTAAGTTTTCTTTGATAAGTTATGACTTGTGTTTCCTATGATTCCTCTCACTGACTAGCAATGTGCAGAGAAATTTTCAATGCAATTATTTCACAACAAAATGAAGAAATCTCTTCTTGCTGTCCTGCTCCATAAGATATTTGGTTGAACATTGTTCTGGAACTCTACTGGGCAAAGAGCTGAATGTTAACTTCTGTCTTATGTGCAGTGGTCAAGGATGGAACCAGCTAGACCCAGTAGTTGCTTCAGAACTCCTCTCACAGATCCAAGAAGGAGAATTCTGGGTTGATGAAGAGGAATTCTTCAGGGAATTTGATGAGATTACCGTGGGCTTTCCAGTCAATGAGGAAGGACAACTTCAGAGCCTCTATACAGGTGTGATATGAGAAGACATCTTTCTCATGCAAATAATGTTATGTCAAGGGGAAGAATTGATTTGAATTGCAAATGGGTGCAACTAGACCATAATTTCTCTTTCTGAGTTTTCCCCTCTCATGTAGATCCATAGGCTTTTTTTGTCTTTACTGAAAAACAGAAGGACAAGAGAAAATTAAAGACCTTTAGATTGATACTTCTAGGAAATCTAGTTACTTGCTAGTTGGCTGAGAGATTAGTGTTGTCTGTCTAGAAGGCTGTTATTCTGGACAGCCCTGTGATGTTCTGTTTTTAATGGTATATACACTTGAGATTTCCAGTAACAGTTTATTGTAAAAATTATGTCATCAGTCTGTCATTACCAACTATGGCATCAATTCTCATGCCTCTCAAAATTTTGGTCATGAATTTCTGCTTTGGGGAAGAGTCGGGCTATGACAGCATGTTTTCTTGGGCTGAGGAATCTCTGCTATATACCTGTTGTGTAAAATTAAGCAGCTTCCCGTGTCTGAAATCCACACCATGGTTTTCTTATTTTGTTAGAGAAAGTGCTGTATCACTCACAGAATCTCTTTGGATCCTGGGTGAGAGGCCAGTCCGCAGGTGGCTGCCGCAACAACAGCAGCTTCCCTACCAACCCCAAGTTCTGGCTGAGGGTCTGTGAATCGAGTGAGGTGTGCATTGCTCTGCTGCAGAAACACAGGAAATACAGCACTGACTGGGCTGGAAGGATTCAGAATCCAACTCGCTTAGCAGAGGAAAATCCATCTTTGACTGAAGGCATACAGGGAAAGAATTACCAGGCTGTGGGATTGCATGTCTGGAAGGTAATACAAAAGTGACATTTTTCTCTCTGCAAATAGAAGTTTAAAAGCATTACTGAAACATTTGAGTAAAATCATTCATTTCCCATGGCAGTGATATGATTCAACTGGTCACAAATTTTCTGTCTCTGGTTTATGCTGGAATGGTTCTGTTTGTCTCACAGTTACTGTTTGTACAAACTATTACTGGACTAGTACTTTCTTCTTATCACTGAGCACTTGGGATTGTTCCAAACTAGTGCATGACATTTCAGGCTGATTACTTGAAGCCATTCCTAAATTTACTCCTGAATATTAACTACTCTTCCTACTTCTCTTTGATGTTCAAGTCATCTGCTGATACTCTTTGTTTCATTTGTAAATGTATGCATGTTTAAAAATGTTTTAAATAATATTTGATAATTCTTAGTTTGATTACAAGCTATTCATTTTTCCTAAACCACCACGCATCATTATGCATCTATTCTAGGTGGAGAAGAAACGATTTAACCTTCCAAAGACCCTCTCTGCTCCTCCAGTTGTAGGTACCGTCTGCCATTCCTACGATAGAGAAGTCCATGTGTGCTGTGACCTTTCACCTGGCTTTTATCTTGTTGTTCCCAGCACTTTTCTGAAAGATGCAGTAGGGAATTTCTTGCTTCGCATATTTTCAACGGGAAGGATCTCTCTCAGGTAGGTTTAAAACAAAACAGAATGTTTCTTAAAATTGTTGACATAAATTCAAGTGTAGCACTAAGTGGGAATGTTCAAAATATTTTGAAGAGTTGTGCAGAGTACTGTGTAACAGCATTGTATTGTCTTTGAATTCATGCAAGTTTCCCAGCTCCTTGTTTTTGTCACGAAGCTGCTACTACCTCTTGTTAAAATACTAACAAGAAATAGCCAGATGATTTCATCTTGACTCTAAACTGCAGCTTAGTGCTACATGCAGAGGCAAAATGTAGTGTTGGCAGCTGTTTAAAAGCTGGTCGGATTTGTTTATATTCTGGTAGTATGTGTTTTATATATTTTAGTTTCTTTTTTCTCTTATGTTTGATAGTGAACTAAAGCCACCACCCATAGATGCTGCCCTCTGTGAAGAACTCCCAGCTGGTGAATGGGAGACAGTGCAGCTGCATGGATGCTGGAAGAATGGGCTAAATGCTGGAGGTAGCAGGAACTTCCCCTCCTTCCATACCAATCCCTGCTTTCCCCTCTCCATTCCTGCAGGACCAGGGAAAAGCAGTGTGAAAGTCACCCTCCGTCAGCACTGCCTGGATAGCAAGTGTTGTCCAATAGGTTTCCATATTTTCCAGGTAAGGCTTCAGGTCACTTTGATTGCTCGTTTGTCAAGGGGGAAGATTAGCCTGTCAGCACAGGGCTCCTTGCAGTTTGCAAGGGACTTGCTGCTTCTGGGAGAAACACAGGCTGACTCTGGAAAGTAATGCCCATGAAAGATATGGAATAACTTAGGTAGTTACATAGCATAGTAACCAGATAATTGGTTCCACTGAATTCTTACAAGGTTCTAAATTAGTTTTAGCAACGATGAACTCTTTTGAGGATTTGCAAAGAATTCTTGGTTCTCTAGTAGTTGAGGACCAGACCTTTTGGTAATTCATCATGAAAACTTACTTTCTTTGTGTCTAGTAATTAAATGTCCATAGGCAAATGATATTGGATCAAAAGGACTGATACCTTGAGCAGGTGATGAGAAACAAAACAAGATTTGATTTGATATGGGTCGATACAGATTCAACATGTGTGTGCCAGTGTTCAACTGCATAAATGTAACCTGAGAAGCTGCTGCTTAAGTAACTATTTCACAGGGAAAGGTAGCTTTATTTTTAGAAAACATGCTTCAAAAAAAGGTGTTGCTTAAGTAAAAAGTCTGGAGTTGGGGACCAGAAGTAATCATAAAACTTAAGTATACAATATGTGAAGAAAGATTGGCATTTTTTATATTCCTATAGGGGACTGAGATGAAGTCTAATATTACTTTTTAGTACAGGAAAGACTACTAGATATAGGAAGGACACAGTCTGTTCAGCAGAGCCCTGAGGCAGAAAACAAGTGCTTTAGGCTGCAGCAGGGAAGAGCGAGGTTAGAAAACAGAGAAAGCGCTTACAGCTATGTGAACAGTGGGTTCTATACATTGTCTACAAACAGGCTAGGAATGATTCATCTGCTCTTAGTACTGCCATCTGGCTTTTCTGGAAGCTTTTCCATTTCTCTTCTCTCTAGCTCTGTACAGCAGAGTGAGTATTTGCAATAGAGGTGGACCATATCACATTGTGGTGTCCTAGGAATGAGACATTGTGAGACTGAAACAGATGAAACAGTAGGCATGTTTGCATTCTTTTTTGCAGGTGCCTAACAGCAGCTGGAAACCACAAACTACTTCTTTTGTACACTTGGAGCCACTGGTGAGCTGTGTTCCCCACTGTTATTCCCAGGAAGTAAGCCGACTTTGCAGGCTTCCTGCAGGCAGTTATGTCATTATACCTTCTACATACTTGCCCAATACAGAAGGCAATTTTACAGTGGTCATAGCAACCAAAATAGACAGGTAAAATTATGTTGCCTTTTATTTGCTTTTCTAGTCTTTTTAGTACATGTATTACAGGATGCATGGAAATGACTGCAGTAATGTGTTCTCTTGATGGAAACTTTCTGTAAAGTCTTTGTATTTTTGTTGTGTTTGCATGTACTGCTTACCACTTTGATTATGTTGGAAGAATGACTAAGAAAGGTAGTATTTGTTAAATATTCTTGCATCAGTTGCTGAATATCAGATGTCTCTTGCTGGAGGAGATGACACTTAAGTAATTAATTACCAGCTGTATCATCAATGTTAGGATTTATGTTGAGAGTTACCAATGCCTTTTTAAAATCCAGGGTTGTTTTTGAGAAAATGCAATGAGTAGCCAACCTTATTCCAGGGAGTTCTTAACTGTGATGTGAATGACAACAGCTCTGAATCTGAATTGTAAATTCCATAAGACTGCAGTAAGACTCAACAGAATTGCAGAAAGATTTGCTAAGGGAAAGGATGTGGAACAGAGCCTGATATAACTTCTCCTTTTGAAGTGGGATAAATACTTAATATTTGCAAGATTCCCAATGCTCTATGCAGAAATAAGTGTGGTTTGGGTTTTCAACAGGAAGCGCATTCACAGCCAGGAGACACTTGGACAAGTATTACGAGAGGTAAGTGATATATTTTGGTGGATATGTTTTGATGTATTCATTCTTGGTGTCACCACAGATCTGCTTGTTTTAACTATATGTTAAAACTTCCTCCATCTGATTGGTTTTGATATTTGGTATTCTCTGTATTGCGTTTTTAAAATTCTAATGATGTTATAGTGCTGTAAAGGCTTAAGAAAGCACAGCAAAATGAGAAGATTAGGTTTTTATTTGTTTCCCTACAGCCAGCCCATGCAGCATCCCACCATTATAATCCCTCCTGGAGTGCAAGTTGTTTTGATCAAGTTAATGACAGCTATTTCAGATTCTGGTTTTGTTTTGCTTGATTAGATAGGCATGTAATATAAAAGGGTTGGATGTGAATACTGAGTAACTAATACTTATGGTGTGTTTACTTGGTGCAGAGTAGAATTTTGGTTAAAATTTGTATAATTAAAAAATAAAGTATTATTTTAACAGTGCTTTGAAGATACATGGTTTGATGGATCAAAACATGTCTGTGATAACACTCTGCTTATTAGGTGGAACAAGACCATCCAGATACTTGGGTCTTTCCCTTTGAGGTTTGAACAAAACAAAAATTGTAGGAAAAGCTCTTCACCGAAGTTTAGAACTGGCTTAGTCATTTTCTGTATCTGGGTCATGTTGACAAGTGATTACATTTTTTTCTTAAAACCACACAAACAGTGTGGTTGGATTTTGTGTGCTTCACAAAGTGGGCACAGACCTGTGTGTACTTTCCATATGGTTCCTGTTACTTTAATATTTAGGAGCTGGACTATGTAATGAAGGTTCTTTGTTGCCATTGTTTTGGGAACAAAATGTTGCAAGGCCATTATATCAAAAGGAATCTATTCAAACTTATGTTTTTCTTTATATTATTTATTGAAACAGAATCAAATAAACAAACAATTTAGATTCTTCAGGACAGCTTCAAGAATCTGGAAATTGCAGTTATATTTTTCTTATCAGTGGGAGAAATTAGTGTCTGAATCTGACCTTCAACAATATGGGTGTTTGTAAAAACATATTCTGTAAAAACTGGACTTTAAATTTTCAGGGGTTTAGCTCCTGAGGGTTCCGGGCAGTCTGCCTCACTTTGGGCTAATGATTTCTACAAGATGCATAAGAGCAGCAGAGCTGGATGTCAGTGTGTTTTTCTAAAAGCTTGACTGTGTTCTCTAGTTGCTGAAGTGATGGAATTTGAGTTTTAAAGTTTTTGGTTTTTTTAAAGGGTGTTTCAGATTAAAAGCTTGCATTTTGACCTTAGTTTCTAAATCTTTCTTTTCTCTGATTGACTTTAATTCCTTCTTGACAAAAAAAACCCTGATGAAATAGCTTTTTTTCCTCTGTATTGCACATTTTCTTATAGGTTTCCTTTACAACTGTGATGAAAAGGTAGTGTGGAATTCTCACACTGTCGTTTCAAGGAACATCAGGAAGCTGAGGAATGCCTCATCTCTTGCTCTTCTCAGTTTTAAATGGAATAACAAGAAGATGCTCTTAGCCCAACTGTTTTTCACTGGTACCAACTGTTAGGCCTGTAACAACTTCTTTGTAAAAAAAATACCTCTTTTAATCATGAACACTGTGAATATTTGGTCTTCCCACATTTTTAGAAGGAGCGTTGTACAGTAAATTATCGTGTACCTCAGTTCTTCAAAAATACAGGTGAAGAATATGTGCATGTTTTAACCCAAGCTACGGTTTTGGAAGAAAACCATAAAACTTAGGTGTCAGGCCAGGTTGGATGGAGCCCTGATCACCCTGGTCTTGTGGAATGTGTCCCTGCCCATGGCAGGGGGATTGGAACAAGATGATCTTTAAGGTCCCTTCTAACTACAACCATTCTGATTGTGAAATAATATTTTATTGGGAAAAAAAATCAACATGACAGAATAAGTTCATGTGACCAAAGGGGTGGTGAACATAGAGGAAAAACTGGAGTCTTTTTTTCAGGTAGGATATACCTCAGGAGCCGTCAAAATACACTGGAGTAGAAAAAGTCCAAGCTTGTATCTGACACTGCCAGTCCTGCTGCTGAGCACTTTACCTTGGGGCCTCTATGGAACCAAGATGGTGGGTTCAAAGATTTTTTTGGTGAGTTTTTCTTTAATGAATGCCAGAAATAAAAAAGATAAGACTTGAAAACTTTTGAACCATCCTGTCAGACTGCTTTTGTAAATCTGTAAGAATGTGTTTTATGGAAAGGCTGCCCTTGCTGCAAGAAATGTGAAGTTTAAGAGTTTTTTCTTAATTTATGTTTGGAAGTGTTTCTTATTCAAGCAGGATTTTTTAAATGTTATATTTTCCTCAATAAAAATAAAATAACATGGAAAGTTTTAAAATGGCTTTTATTTAAAAGGTGAAAAATTTTAATGATGTCAAGTATGCATTTGTTCTGTGGTAGCAAACATTACTGTGTGTTAGAACCCTGGGGTTTTCACTTAGTGGAAGGGAATAAGTGGAAATATTTGCAAGGAGAGAATCAAGTCTTCCATTAGTTTTATGTCCCAGAAATATGTAGTATTCTGCTTTTGTTTTTAACTACATTCTGACATAATTTCTGCTAGCTCCTGTTGAACTTTGAAAATTGAAAGGATTTAGGATGCTTTTGGCTGAATTTTAAATGCTCAAAACCTTCCACATCTGTTAATGTGGAAAAACCAAAAAAACCCCATATTGAGTAATAAATCTCTACTGTACTTCTAAAACAGCTTGTTGACATCTTCGTTTATTTTCTTAATTTCTTGAAAAGCTGTTCCTTTCTCTTCAAATAGCAAATTATTGGATCATACAATAATGTGTCTAAACAGAAGGAAAGGTTTGTGAAAGTGCATGGACCTGAGTTGTGATGAAATAGAAATTGGATACTGAGAAAGTAAAAAAAGGTGTAAGGATTTCTAAATGGGCTGTGGTAGTGAGAGGCCCCATACTACAATCATTTTTGTGTGTGTAAAGTTTATGCTGCGCTGTATAATGCTTTGTGGGAGAGTGAAAGTCAAGGGAATCAACACTTAAGTGTGTGTGTACTCTGTTACCTCCTGCAAGAAGATCTAAGAAAAGACCTGTGAACTCAGAAGAGTAACAGCTTACTGAAGAAAATTTTATTCAAGCATCCTTACTGAACAGTTACACTGTTGTAAGAGGGTGATACCTGACAGAGCACATATGCAGGAAACTACTTGATACAGGCCACTTCTCTAATATCCTACAGCTAATTCACTGCTACTGTGAGTGTGAAAATACATTTTTTTTGGAAATATAATGTGTTTGTGTATGCCTAAGACTCAATTACATGAGTTTGGCAAGTAGACTTATTTTCATTTCAGAAAGATCAGTAGATGAGGTCAGACCTCCTAAATAAAAACACTATTAATTTGCTGTGTTGAGCTACCTCCATCTGAATAGAATTGAGATCGTGCAGATCCTTTAAAAACATGTTTCACTTGCTAACAGGCTGAAGTCTCTCAGCATTGTTGTGTGTTGCAGACTAGCGTGGAATAGCACAGAGTTTATATGGATGTGGCTGCAGTATTGCACCCAAAATGTACTCCAGATTGATTTCCTTCACTCCCTCAGGGAGCTGGAATGTAAATGCCCGAATGAGATTGGTGAAGAAGATGAACAGTTCAACTCGTGCCATCTGTTCCCCCAAACAAACACGGTGCCCTGCAGAAGAAAACCAAAAGAGTTGGTTGAGTAAAGTTAAATTCTGTAAAATAACTTCGCACAAAATTCTACCGAGTTCCACAAATTCTGTTAACATAAGATAATTATTTCCTATTTCCTTCTGTAAGGACAGAAGATGCTTTAGGGGGAGAGTAGGGAAACATTTAACTGAGAAACTCTGCATCTCTGTCAAGTGTTTGATGTTTTGATTGGGTTTGTTGAGTCTTTCTTCACCCTTGGAGCATGTATGGGATTCTCCCTTTCCATTGTTAATTCTTGTTCTGTGAGAGCCATGAATTGCTTCTTAGCTAAGGCAGATTTTTAGAAGATTCATATACTTCAGAGTCTTATTTTGGTTGTTGAGAAGGGAGGGCTTGAGCATTGTGGGATGCAGTTCTGAAGCCAAGGAGAAGGATGTAATCAGGATTTCTTTAACAGAAATTCAGAAGAGTATCTCAGGTCCTTGTAGCCATAATGCTGTCAGGAGCAGATGTGTGAGCTAAGGGAGTGAAATGTGCAGTGATATATAGACATAGTGACTCATTTTGGCATGTTGTTTACGTAGGATATTTCAGGATATCTATATATTTCTGACTAAAAAACCCCAAAGATATTCAGAATATATAAATACTCAGATTACATAAACAGAAAACAACCAGAGCAAGTTAAAGAAATAGTCCTATGCCACAGCTGAAATGGGACCCCAAATTACTTGTCTTGATTCATGGCCATTTGGTGAGTGAAGGAGGTAAGTTGATAAATACCTGTTTTGCAAAGATGATTTTAGGATTTACAGACAATTTAGGCAAATTTTTTTAAAATCTGGATTTACTACATTTAATCTGACTGTGTTACTCAGTATGCTCTTTGCTTTTTCTCTACAAGAAGTGTGTAGTAGTCTAATGTCACAGTAACAAAGAAGAAACCTCAGCTGTTTCCCAGTGAATTGTGAATTTTCCCAGGTTTTATTGTAACTATTTTAGTAATGATACCACTTTCCTCTTTTGTGCTGCTGTTTTTCATAATCAGTTTATTGGAGAAACTGGTAGACTAGAGAAACTCACTAGAGTTGTTTTATGCTGCTTTTCACTCTTTTTTCCTCCTTTTTTCCTCCTCCATATCTTTGGATCCCTGCATTTTGCACTGTATGTTAGTTAAGTTGTACATTGTAATATGCTTTTGAAAAGTTACAATTTTTTTTGGTTGCCTAATAATATTCTACTGAAAACTTACAAAATCTACTGGATTTTGCTAGTTTTTTACTAGCAAAAGAAAACCTGGTGCTAGACTATTAACATAGGATTTGAGAGACTGAGGTTTGGTTTTCTACTTCTCCACAGTTTTCTCCATATGTTTTGGAAAATCGCATTCCTTTTGTCATTGGCCTTCCTTTTTGTAAGGTGACAATAAATAAATTTCCTGATTTAGGGGGATTACCATGATTTAACACATTAGGAGGTAAGAAGCTCAGATATCCTTATGGTAGGAATCCTGCATATGCCAAGGAAAGAGCTTTGTGTCTCCCAGCCGTACTTATCCTCTGAATATATGAAAAATACAAAATGCACAACAATATTTGTGGCTCTTACAGCAGGCGGCCTGACTTTAAACCTTTGTGTCAAATACATTTTTATAAATGTGTATTTTTAAAATTTTAGCACTTAGAAATAGTATTTTTAACCTTGCTGCAAAACAGAGTAAGCAGGAATATTCAAGGTCGGGGTGTTACCTGCTGAGAAAGGTAAGAATGCCTCTTTGTTCACAAAGTTGCCATCCAAATCTAGGAAATGATCTGGGTTGAACTTCCAAGGGGTTGCCCAGTGCTCCGTGTCATACACCACAGAGTGCAGATTTGGCAACACAAGTGTCCCCTGCAAGAGGCAGCAGAGATCTTATTTTCCATAGATTTTTCTTCTCTCTATGTCATGTAAATGCTAAATATTAACAGCTCAAAGATGTAAGAAAAAGGGGGGTATCCTCTGTACCTTTTTAATGTGAAAACCCAGCAGAGTTGTGTTCCTCAGGCACTGTCGCGGGACCCCAACAGAGGTGACGTTGCTGTAGCGCAAAGCCTCGTGAATCACAGCGTTTGTGTAGGGCAGCTTCTTACGGTCTTCATAGCTGATGACATGGGAGGGTTCCAGAACAGCCTCTATCTCTCTTTGAACCTTTTCTGCGGACAAATGAAAATACTTTATTTTCCCACTCCCCACCCCTCCTCTTCCCCCTTTTTTCCAGCAGATTTCTCGATGGGAATGTCCTGCATGAGGGAAATAAAAGAAATTATGCTGCTATGAAATGCATTGGCAGTGGTTTGACTGCTGTATAGGTTTCAGTTGATCAAGGAGGTGCATCTCCTTGAAGCACAGGAGATGTCTCATTTAAGACATATCGTGATGAGGATAGTACAATTCTGTGTTTCAAAAAATGAATTACAATTTGAAATGACAGGTATGATTTCCATTGTTTATAAATTTGTATCAGGTCAGGTATCTTTTTAAAAACTTTTCTACTTTGAAGGTTAGGAGGAGACTAGGTTGCATATGAAATGTCTTTAACTTGTTATTCTGTCTTGCCAACCCCTTCTAGTGAGGTAAAACTGTGGCTGCTACTAATTTCTGCTAGTGTTGCTGGTGAACCAGCTGGGGAAGCACCTGTTTGTTTCATTTATTGACCTTCCATTTTCTGGATCTCAGTTGCTGATTACCACCATTCATGTGCATAGCTAAGGGCTTTTTTTGATGTCTTGCAAGTGATTGAGGTAATACTTACACTAGTGATGTTCATTGTGATGTTGAATGCAGTTCTCTCTGATAGTGCTTTTGCTCACCTTGTATTTCTGGGTATTGTACCATGTAGAGCAGTGCCCAGAGCAGGGTGGTGCTTGTTGTTTCTGTCCCTCCCAGCAGAAGATCAACCACAGTCTGAACCATATTTTCTTTATTGAATGTAGAAGTAGGGTTGTCCTTGGTCTGTAGGGTATATTCACAAGAAGACTATGAAATAGATAGTTTCAGATATTTCACTAGTCACATAGAAACTGTCATTGTTTGATGATAAGTGAGCAGCCCACCAAATCAAACACCTTCAGTGCTACACAAATAGTGTGTGCATGTAAAAATCCTTTGGCAGTTATTGGAACAGCAGGTGTTTGTAGTAGGCATTGAAGTCAAGGAAGAGAGAGTGCGATGAACAGATACTTACTTTTGTAATTTGAGCCAGGTAGAAGTCAATGAGATCCTGTGGATCACCTGTGTTCTGTCTCTCATGAGCCTGAACCTCCTTCATGACTAATCTGTGCATGAAGTCATTGTGTGCAAACACCTCTTGGTGAGGCCCTGGGAGATGGTGCATGAGCCATGGGAAAGCATCGTACAGCTGTGGTGTTCAACAGAAAGCAAAGAATGTCAGATCCCAGTTCTGATTTCCTGATCATTGGGAAGTCACCACAGCATGTGGGCAACCAAATCGGGATGAGAGGCAATAGACACAAGTAAGAGAGATTAAATACTGGGAACATGATTATATTTTACTTTTTGGATCAATACCTAATACTGTAACAACGGTTCTGAAAATGGGTGAGTAACTGAGTGCTGAATCTGACTCAAACAGGTTTTCTCAACCTTGAATATTTTACTGTAATTTTTTTTTTAGGCATCCCTTTATGAAGAGCCCGATAGTCTTTTAGAATGCCAGCGTGCCAAAATCTGCACAAGTTAAGCAATAGCTAGGGTTTTGAGAACTTAAAAAATATTCTTCTTGGTGTGATGAAGTTGTAACCTGTATCTTATAGGAAGCTCAGAATAACTCAGATCTTGATGGTAATATGAATTATGAATTGAAGCAAGATATCTTTTCAAAAGAGCATCAGTTTGAAGGCTCAGTTCTTATTAACTGCCTTTCTGGATTTGCAGGACTAAATGAAAATGAAATTTTAGAAGCTGCTTTCATTTTAAGAACTTTTTAAGGATCTTAAATACACAGTATTCTGCAAATGATTGCTCATTGGAAATCTGTGAAGAGCAGTAATGATCTAGAATTTTAATTTTAGGATGTGATTTACAGACATAAGGAAGGATTAGAAGCCAGTAATTACATATACAAGGTATGTATTGATTTATTGCTTCACTGTGTCTTGTAGAACAATGGTATGTTTTGAAATGGAAACGTTTGTGAATAATTGTCTCTGCCTTTTAATTTCTTTTGACTTGTCAAGTGCAAATGCACCTTAAGGAACAAGAAAATTAGGTTCTTACCCTGCCCCAGATAGTACCTTGAAAGTAGATCACAAAATAAATAGCTTTGATGAGTTTGCTGAAAGATTCATCCTCACTGGAGAAGCAATGACCAAAAACAACAGCACAAATGATATTTGCAATTGCATGGACGATGGAAGTGTGGGGGTCAAAAGGTTTGCCTGTGAATATGGGAGGTGCTGTGAGAACTTCTGAATAGACTACAGCAAGAAAAATGAAGAAGACATTTGTAATGGTAAAACAACAAGGCATCAGATTACTTTTAGAAAAATTTAACATAAGTGAAGCCTAGTTTAATACATATTAACTGCATGAACTGTCAGTGCACAGAATGCTAATTTTCAATCTGCTCTTTACTCTTGTAAAATATAGTGATTATCAGTTTTGAGAAGACAAACATAAAGTCTCTTCCCTTCTTTGACTTGTGGTCTGGGTTCTGTGGAAACACAAGCAATTAATTAGAGCATATGCCTTCAAATATGGAGGTAGATATTTAAGTTTTGCTGTTAAAAACCAAAACAAACAATCCAGAAAAAAAATTAGGGTTTTCATTTCTTAGTTCAGTTGAAATGACTTAATCTCTTTTTGGTTTTCAAGTACCAGTTTAACAATCCAACTACAGATGTATTTTTTTTCCACAGGCTGAAAAGACAAAGCTTATATAATAGGGTGGAATACATCTCCCACTGAAAAGGATTAAATCCAGAAAAAAATTAAATACACATTTCAATGGCAAGGACAACCTTTGAAGTATACTTGTATGGAAAATGCATCCCTGACTTCAGTCCAATGCTCTTGGCTGTTTCTGGAACGAGTAAATACATTTATTGAGTTCAAAATTGAGAAGGAATTGCATGGTAGGTATAGCTTTGGGCTGTACAGGGCCTCGAGGCAGATGATTTTTTTCATCTCCTACATTTTAAAGATGTGTGAATGTTGCTCTCGGAAAAGAGATGGGCCTGGTCCAAAGAGAGTTGGAGAGGCAACCTCTCTGTATTTTCACATGGAATCTGATGTGGGTGAGGGATTTGGCTGCTCAGAATATTTATATTTAATTGCTTTATTTTGGCAGCTTGCTAAAACTCTATTGGTTTCTATTTCATCCAAACCTTGAAAAGAAGATTTTTTGGATAACTGAATGATACATTCCTTGTGTTGGGGTTCTTTCTCTGCCAAATCCTGAAAGCCTGCTGTCCTAGAATGACTTCCAGCAGGTCACACATTATGTATTTTAAGGAGGGTTTTTCTATACTCCTTGAGTGTAAGAATCATTACCAGCTGTGTTGATAATAAACATTTTTTAAACTCTCCTTCTTTAAAAAGAAACAATTTTATATTGCCCACTGTGCAGACAAAACATTTTTTGCAAAGAATGCAGTTAAGAAGCCAGTGAAAGTTCTACTAATATCGACAATATCTATATTACTTGTAAAAATCTACTGTGAAACTTCTACCAGCCCTAATATTTCAGGAAAAGCTCTAAGTGTTGTTCTTCTAGTGAATTTACCTTTTGTATTTGTGAAGATATCCACAAGGTGACAAGCCTCTGTTTGAATTTGGTGCTCCAAATTGTTCTTACCAAGTGCCAGACTTCTTATAATTGTCATGCCAAAGCGTCTCTGCTGCTTCCAGGTGTGGCCATTTGTCAGGAAAATACCTGAAAAACACAGAAACATTTAGTTCATTGCTGGGAAGGGAAATCCTTTCGCTGCAGGAGGCAAATTTTGATTTAGGTGAGGTTGTATTTCACTAACAAGATACAATGATTTTAGATTTTAGAAGCTGAGTTTTGTTCTCTGAGGATTTTATGACACCCAGCTGCTCCTAAACGTGTCCTTGGAAACTGAGTGGGTTTTGGTGAGGGCTGAACAGCTTTGTCTATAGATACCTTCTACATAAGCAGTCTCCTGGTTTAGAAATTATACAATTGAAGGGCAACTTCTTCAGGTAAATATTCCTTTGGATCTATTGGGAAGGAAAAAGATTGAGTGATGTGATTTATAAGACAATAAATTTTTGTTTTTTCCTTAACATGCTTAGCTCTGCATGAAACGTTTTTGCAGTGAAAGCCCAGTTATGCCCTGGTACAGCAGTAGCTGATGTGTATGCACAAGAAAACATCTTCCTTCTTTACCCCTTGTTCTATCTCATTCTGGTGTAACACTTTGTACCTTTCTCGCCCATCATATCCCTGTAGAAAGGGGTGAGAGGTCTTCCAGAAACTTCTTCTGAGTGGGTGACAATGCCATCTTTCACTGCTTTGTATCCATTCAGCACAACCAGAGGTGTCTGTCCCATCCACAGTGTGTAGATGTTTCCGTAGATGTTGGTTAACTGAAGAATTGAATAACAGGAAATTTGTAGCTATAAACCAGGGAAAGCATGCACTAAAATATCAATTTATTTAACAGTTTTCTGTACTTGTAACTAAACCCATTTGTTGGCATAAAATTGAATTGCAGGTTTCAGAAAAAAACTTATCTTTCTGTTATTAATGTGCTTTGGGAACAGAAGATAATTGTTCTTTATGGAATAGATGCTAAGGGCATCTCTCAGAAGAACACCTCTGAAAATTTCACAGAAAGAAAGCCAACATGTTACTTTATTAGATCTGAAGCAAAGAAGAAATTGTTACAGGCAAAATCCCAGAGCTTTTCTCTTTATTTTATTAATGAACCAAAATTATGGCATTTTCTTTTCTCTAACTTACAAAGAAAGCAAAGAAATGTTTTCTTTCTTTTCTATAGCTTCCACAGGTTTTTTATTATTTTCCTCTGCTGTCATTCCTCACATCATGCTTATATTTTTCCTTGTAATAGCAGGAAGCAGATTCCTTACTTTTTAAAAATAGTTTTGATTGGTGCAATTGGTTGTGTTGTAAAAATAACAGCAATCAGATTTTCCTGCTTTGTTTTAGCAGTAACCTGTTTGCAGCAGATAAGAAATCTTTTTGCTGTAAAAACAAGAAAAAAAAGTGTCTGTTTAGGGTACATATTTGATCTTCTAATGGAGATGTTCCAGTGGTATTGGTGTCAGGAAAGGAGAGCTCTGCTAGAGGTGGCTTACAGGGCTGGATATCAACACAGAAACAGAGTGAAACTGCCCATGAAATACCATTCTATGGCAGTGCTTGTGAGAATGTAACCAAAAGAGAGAGAAAGTAGCAAGGACTAATGCAATGGTGGTGTTTATTACTCAGAAATATTTTTAATAGCGCAGAGTCCTCAGAGTCTTTGAGACTGGCTGGTAATCAAGCTTGAGGTTTAAAAAAAATAGCATTTTAGGCTGTTCCTATGCAATGCACAATTTAAGTTAAAATAGATCCAGACTGATTTTCAACCACAGAGATAAATAAGTACCTTACTGAGAGTCTCTCGGCGTAGTTTGAAGTCCAGCAGCCACAAATTTCCAATGATGGGGAGGGGAACAGGTCCTGGAGGAAGTTGGGTACGCATCCATTGCAGCTTGAGGAACTGCAAAATCAGGAGACACGCTACTAGAGCTATAAAAATCTCAGTAATCCCTAACATTTTATCAAAATTTTAACTTCTCACTGGGTTTTGGCTTTCTTGGTCTTGTCTTTTTTTTTCCCTGTGTATGACTTCTTCTGAAAATTTAGATTTGTGGAGATGTGTTCCTTCTACTGAATCCAAACTTTTTCTAAGGATATGTCTCCTGTAGCCATCTCTCTGGCAATCTACAGTTTTCCCAAGCTGGAGTCCTTAGAAAACCAAACTATGTGATCTTTTGTGGTTAGCCAAGCCACACCCACTTTGTTTTTATCATCTATAATTGTGACCTGTCTCTTTTTTCACTTAGAATTTTGTTTCCTTCTTAGTCTTGATAGTGGGTCAAAGTGCCAATTATTGAATAGTTATCCAAGGTTTTCAGGAGTTTTGCATAATGGTAACACCTCAGGCAGTTTTGTGTACTTAAACATTGTTAACTGCATTAGTTATTGTCATTCTGAAATACTACAATTATTGTGTGATTTCTTTATAGAAGAAGAAGCATCTACACAATATCTGATGTCTCTGAGGTGTAAAAGAATGAATTCACACAGCAAAAAGCTCAATTATTGTCTTTAATAAGAAAAACAAAAGATAATTTAATAATTTGAAGAATATCTTCTTTCCCCTTTTATAATATCCTGGGCTATGATATTATGTGAACACTATTGAGAAATTACTTTTCTATCCATCAGATTATATGATGTTTTCTAAATTTTCTTTTTAAAAATTTTTAATTTTATGCTAAGTTTTAAAATCTTCTGGTGCAAATTTTGGCGATGAAACCATGCACAAGTTCTATTAGATCTGTGGAAAAGAACAAATAAATGGAAGAAACAGGCAAAACTTTTAATCCTTACTCATTTGTGGATCCCATAAGTTTACCAGAGAGGTTTGTACCAGTGTGTAGCAACTTTAACTTGAGACTTACTTTTCATACTTACTCATATGTTAGACAGTATTTTTCAACACTTTGTTCAAGAACCTAGCTAATGTTATCTTCAAGTCTAAATAGGAGATTAAGGAAATCCAAACAATTGTACAAGTTGCCTGTTTCAAAATTTTAACATAATTTCTCTGAGGAGGCTTGCTGAATTTTTCAGTGTGCACTCTTCAGCTCAAAAAGTTTCTGCAAAATCAAGGTTATTGGTTGGAATCAATGTATTTTATGATCCTGAAATATAAAGGTTTAGTGCAATCCATGGGCTTCCTAAGAACTGAATTAAGCTTCAAGAAACGGCGAGTTACAGGCATGGATACTCATTTCAGTTAGTTTTCTAATGAGCTCAATTTTTTTGTGTGAGGGGGTTAGTAAAAGAAAATGTGGTAAATACAATCTTGCATGATTCAGTCTTGAAAAATGTGTAGATGGGAACTGGTCTTTTTTTCTGCAGTGGATTGTAATAACTTCAGATTCCCACAGGAAACACAGGGGCAGTTTCACAGGGCAGCAGTGACATTGCAGTATTTTCTTGCCTTACCTTCCTGAGCAGCCACCACTTGATTCTCTGTGCAGTTCCATGCAACACTTCTGCTTTACTGTGCTGCATGTGCAGATGCTTTTTAAAGAAGTGTGGAAGTGGAGCAGACATCAGAGGCCAAAGACCATGTCTGTGTGCCTCTGTTATCTGTTTGTTTAGGTTTTTTGGGCAGAGAAATGGAAAGAGAAAAATTTGGTAAGCATAATTTCCAGCAGCATGGTTCTATGAATCTTACAATTGAAGAGTTAAATTGACAAAAAACTGAGGGAAGCAATTTGAAATTCAATAACTTTTATGGTTTTGGCAGCCAATTCTGACAGTTCCATATGTATATTAAAAATTGCAGTGTTACTGAGTTATGCTATTGAGCAGTTATTTATCCACCCATTATTTCAGATTTTAATGTTATTTGACACTTTAAAATGAGTTACCTGATGAAACTATCTAACTTCACTTGCTGCTTGTGTGCATCAGAGCTTCATTTCTTCATTTGTTTAATTTCTCCCCAATTCATCCAACTGGTCCTGTCTGATTAAAAGGAAATGAGTGCTGTTCTATTTCTTATTTGTGCACAGAATCACTTGTTAAGTTTGCAAGTTTTGCAACAGTTAAAGACCCCTGAAAACTCTTGATGCTCTCATGCCCATCAGTGAGGGTGTGATTTATACACTTAAAATTACCAGAATTAAGATGAGTTAAGCCATGAAGTTGCCTATTAATAACAGTGATTATGATGCAACTTAAGAAAAGAAAACAAAAAGAAAGAAAAGGGCTTCATGTGAGAGAAATCTGGGTCCAGCTGAATAAATCTGGACCCACCAAGACTGTTAGTCTGAGCCTGACCCTTTGAACACTGTGGGCAGTGTGTTTTCCTGCTGCTAGGTGGGAGCTGTGGGCAAACTGAAATACAGTGAGGCAAAGTTATTTCACAAAATCTTAGTCTGAAGTTCACAAGGAGAGAAAAAACAAGGAAGCTGTTCCAATACTGTGTATTTTTATATTTTCAGTACATGTGAGTAGTAGCTGTTCACATAAATCTTGCTTGATCTCCTCTGACACAAATACTATTGCAAGACCTGCATCTCCACTTAAGGTGACAGGTATTAAGTTTGATTGTTTTGAGCAGATGAGGAAATCTGCTTTTGTAATGAAGGTTTCAGGCCACAGGAGTAGGAAGCAAAGAAGACCATCTTTAGGAAAGTGTGAAGCAAATGATGAATGTGCATACTGGGGGTGGAAAGGGCTAGTGGCACACCTCTGCCCAGAGCATGTGTCATCTGCTCTGACACAAAACCAAGGCTCATTTTTTGTCTGTTGCAGGGACAGACGTATTAGAAAACACAGCCTGGTGTTCTTGCTGCCTGGCCTGGCTTCAAGCTAAACAGCACAGGCATTGCCAAGCTGATTTTGGGATTTGTTTGTGGGTTGTTTTTGGTTTTTTTTTTTGTTATTGTTCCCCCCCCCCCCGCCTCTCAGTGAAGATTCTAATTTGGATTTCTCAATTTAGCTGTCCCTTTCTCCCCTGCACTCCCTGATCTTTCAAGAGCTTCATAACAGGAGCTGTTAACTGGTTGGAGGCATCAGAATTTCTCTGAGGGAAGAGAGTTACACTGACAGTCTGTGTCCAGGCAAGCAATGAGAGAGGGAGAATGTGGCTTACAGCACAACTGGGGTGAACACAAGACTGGGAAATGTGAGCAAAAGAAATTCCTGTTCTGTGTTTCTGTTCAGTTCAGGAAAGGAGAACTTTGCTGACATGCATTATAAATGAAGTATGTAGGTTTTTGCCTCCTGCTGTCATCTGTTTTGTTGGGACTTGAAGATTGATGAGCTTTTTAGGTTGCATAGGCAAAGTACTAGAACAGGACTTGAACTTCAGATTCTGTTCCTAGATTTGTTCATAGCTTGTCTGTGACTCTTTTGAACTTGCTTTATCTCTCTGGGCCTAATCAACCCTGATGTTCACTTTTTGAAAGAGCTTGAAGGTTGACTAATGAAAGTCAAGTTGTAGATGGCAGGTTTGACTGTTTCTGTTCTGTTCTTTCCCTGTATTTTCTTCCTACTTCTCTGCACTAAAGCCTTCATTAGAAAAGAGGGTTTTCTGAGCTGACTAAACATCTTCCATCTCTGCCAAGGAGCTCTTGTGACAGTATTTGTCAGATAATAATGAGTAAGGCTTGCATGGAGAAGTGCTGTTCACATCTAATGAAGATACTGGAACCAGGAAAACTGATTTTCCCCAAAACAGCTTGCTTGCAGAAAGCTTCTCTGTAAACACCTGCCTCTACCTGCTTGATCTCACGACTAATTTATTTGTATTTTAGTCCTTAATTCATGCACTTAAGTCCTGCAATTCGTGCACATTGATGGAGTTAATTTAAATTCTATCACTCTGCATTACAATAAATTGTAGCATCTATCACTTTCTCTTCCTGCTAGTAATACATAGTCATCCCAGTCATCTCAAAATAAAACCAGTTGGTGTATCTAATCTTATAGAGATTTACCAACTTTTTGGCATCACTGGCATGCAGCGAGAGCAGAACTAGAAAAATCAAGAGCTCTAGCTATTAGGAAGGAAAGTGACTGCTGTAAACATTCCTCTTTTTGTTTTGCCACTGTTTTCATTGTAGTTTGTTCTGTTTGGTTGGTTAGGTTTGCCTGTTTTGGTGTTGTAATGCAGTGCCATTTACGTGACAGCAACGCAGACCTTGCAGCAGTGCCGTGGTGCTGTATGTCCTGATGGTGTGGGAGCTACCAAGGCCTGGTGCCCTTTCAGTCTCCCTGGTTAGTGAAGTGCTGTGTAATCTTGGCAGTGCTCTGCAGTCAGCTGCAGAAGAGATGAACAGAGACAAGAATTTCATAAATTAACCATAGCACATACCCTTTTCTCACCGAAGTGTCAGGAAGAAGTAATTAATGTTGTACAGACCATTTTACTTCAGGCTTTTCCTAATGTTTGAGTATTTGCAGCCTCAGCATTCTTTTTGACAGTTTTCCAGAGCAGTATCTATTAGCCCAGATGCTGCTCTTGGAATGTCAGAAGTTGTGGACAGAACAGAAAATTTGATGTAAGACTTGTTCAGATGAATTTGCCTGGGACAGAGGTTTAGAGACAGCCTAGGACCAAGTCCTTCTTTCCTGCAGGACAGTATGGTTATTGCAAATATATTTTATATCTGTTGCAACTGATTCCTGAGCCCTGGAAGAAGTTTCTGGAATCCAACACAGATTAGTTACTGTGTAAGGAAGGAATTTTTTTCTCCAGGGAAGTGTTCTTGGCCTTGTCAACAGTGGTTGAGATAGGTGCCTTGAATGCTGCTGAAGAACTTGGATGAATTGAATAAAATGTGAAAAGAGCTTTCAAAACATGCCTGATGTCCTTTCTGCCAGCTGGTACGTAACACCAGTGGATTATGCAAGAGTTGTGAAGATGAGTTGAGTTTTTTTAGACAGCAAATCTTGAGAGAGAATTGACAGCCCCTAGGGACATCTCTGCTGTGAGAGGAGCAACAGCCTCAGAGAAAGCAGAGGCAAGACAGCAGGCGTGTGGTGGAAACAGCAATTAAGATCATTAATTGCCTTCTTGTGTTCTTTCTGCAGGGCTATGTATATTTTTGGGCAAACAGTCAGCACACATGGAGCTCTTTGTCTTCTGCAGCCTTTTGCAGGTGTTTAGATTCTCCCTGTCTGATGGAATCAAAGACACTTCTTTGGGAAACCCTGCACAGCCCCATCCCCATAAAGTCTGCTGTTCTTCATAAGGCAGCTTGGTACCAACATCCCAAACAGCCTATTCCACTAGCTGTACTCTAGAAATCTTCTAAGAACTGGTCCTGTTTGTAGGGATTTTTTTTGTGTTGAGGAAGTCTTTGCATGTGCTGCTTCAGGTGCTGTGAATTAAAAATAAAGCAAAGAATTACAAGCTCTGGAATTTATTCTGCTGAGCAGGACTCCTGCTATTGAGATAAAGCAGAAACTAATTCATAAAGCCTCACTGTGGACAAGAACTCAGCCCCAAAATGGAGTTTAACGTGAGGTCTGTTACACTTTTTGCCAACAGCACTAGTTATGTTTGATTCTTCACTGTGCTATTTACAGTTCATCTGTATTGTTTACTGTGAAAACTCAAATTACAACACTTCATTGCTCTTAGTTCCCAAGTCTGCATCTCCACCCACTGTTGTACAAGGCTACTGGCCTTTTACCTCTGCCCCAAGAATGCTACCTTATAAGTATTCCTGCCCTGATCTGACAGCTGCAGCTTTGTACCTCACTTCTTGGCATGCATGTGGTCAGTATTTTGAGTGACATGTTCCATCAAACTGATTGCTCAAAGGGATGTTTCTGGCTCAGGTTCCCACCTTCTCTGATCCAGCCTCTGCTGGATCTTAAAATAATGGTGTCTATTAGCATATTGCAGCATAGTGATGTATTAAATAACACTCAAGAATGGAAATAATCCTCATTTTCTTGGATCAGGAAGAGTGGTAGGGAAGAAGGGAGGTGAAAATTCAGAAATATTCAATGTAACAGGGAAGGATAAGAAGAACAATTTCAACAGACAGATTTGTAGCAGTTTTATAATACAGGTTTGGAAGTGTGAAATTATGATAAGTGTAATTCTCATATCCCTGGTTTTGTTTCTTCTGAGTGCACAGTTCCTGAATTTGCAATGGAAGAGTCGTGGATTTCCTCCTGGACCAACCCCATTTCCCATCATTGGAAGCATCTGGTGGATAAACTTTAGAGGTGATCACAGGAGCCTGAAAAAGGTATGTATTCTCAGAGGTGAACTAAAGAGCTATTGAGGCCAAACCTGTAAAAAATGGTGATGGTTGTTGATAAGCTGATAATGGTAACAGGGAGAGCCCTGAGAGAAGGTGAATTGTGGAAGTGAAGTGCCTAAACAACTTAAGGTAAAAACCTGCAGAAAGTCTAATTCATATGAAAGCTGATATGTGTGCAACTTAAACAGAACTGAACACAGTAATTTTGCCTCAGAAAAGACTTCTATTTTCAAGGTAATCTTTGGCCTTGAAAGAAAAAAGTGATTCTCAGATTTCCCATCATAAGCATATATTGAAAATAATTTAAAACTAGGTGTTCAAAATTCAAAAGATGTGAAAAGCACACCAGGATATCTTCTGCTGTCATGGAATGGAAACAAGATTGTACCCCATATGCAGCCAAATCCTTTGACCCATTGTTTCTCTGAAGTCCAGTCTGGGATGTGCTCTTTGCAGACAAATTAAATTTGTAAATTATGGTGAAAGGAAAGAATTGATGGGAAGAATTAGGTCCATGCTAAGCCAGTTAATACAGATTCTTTCAGTTTTCAACATCCTCCACTGAGCCAAAATGTCACAAGAGAACCCAATGTGTTAATATATTTTTCAAATTGCTACCTTTCCTTATGTGCTAAGTCCAACTTGCAGGCCAGAGGGTACCTGGCTGCAACTGAAGGTAGCTTAGAAGACCATGATGCTAAAATTCTCTGATGGGTACATGTTAATCACTGTGAGAGGACAGACCTGTACTGGTTCTTGGTCTAGTGTCAGGGATTTTGTCCTTGCAGAGTATGCACAGCATTGCCTGAGAGCAGTCCCCATCACTGCCCAGAGATGGGATCAATGCTTAGATGCCTCCCGTTGACAGTATTTCGGTATAAGATGGGAAGAGTTCATGCCATTGAAATGTGAAATCTGCAGTACTAGAAGGGGAGTTACACCTGGAATTCATAATTTCAAGAAATTCTGGTTGTTGTCTGAGGGAATAAAATATGGAGTTGAACAATGTAATCAAAAATGGGCAGGGGAAATTTCACAGGAAACCTTGTAAAGGACTATAAACACTCAAGGGCATTTACCCCTCTGGTTGGTATCACAAAGGTAACCCAGGCCAAGTTCTAGAAAAGGACAATTTATTCTTTCATTGCTCACATTTCTGTGGGTGGTGTGTTCTCAGAGAGGGCCCAGACCCTTCCTTGTGTAAAGCACCCCCACCACAAAATGCAGCCACTGTCCCTTTTCACCTCCTGAACCCCTGAGCAACGTTGTGCTGAAGATAGCAGCCCATTGTGTGTGCATGTTCGTTGTTTCTCCCATGGGGTTTTTTGGCACTGACCTTACCTGCAGCTGGCAAAAACCTATGGCAACATCTGCACGCTGTGGCTGGGTCACAGACCTGTGGTGGCACTCTATGGGTTCCAAGCCGTGAAGAATGGTCTCACCAACAACTCAGAGGATGTTTCAGGGCGACTGCAGACCTACCTTTTCAACAAAATGGCAGATGGAAAGGGTAAGATGTTAATGTCTGTGGAAGTGAAACCTTGACTTTGTTTCCTCTCGTGTTTTTCTTACTGAAAAACCCTTAATTCCCAACTGACTTTATCTGTCTGCTCAAGGTGAATCATATAATTCTGAAGCATCATTCTAAGTGGTCTCCAAATCCCACTGTCACACGTGTATTTCAGAATCTTATCAGAGCAGCATGGTCAACATTCTTAGTGTTGTCTGCATGTCCTGATTTGAAATAATCCTGAGCCTGCAGCCTCCTCTGTAAACTGAAACTAAAGTAAATCTTTATGCTCCCAGTTGTTTGTTTACACTAAAGGCTGCTGTAAGGAAAGCATATACAGAACTTTGATCTAGTCTTGTTCTGAGCTACAAAGTCACAGGAAGGTCAGTGGAGCTTTAAATTTATTATCCAGAGTGTTCAAAGCATTGTATTGTGCTATCACAAACACTGCTGAATCACAGTGGATGGAGAATAAAGATAGTGATGTGTTTAAAATAGAAATAATCAAACTTGTTTCCATCAGCCTCTTATCCAGAGAATGTACAGCAGATGCCTTTACCCTTTGTCAGGATTTGTTTAATGTGAAATACAGTCTGGAAAGCTTTAATTTGTAATACTAGCTAATGTAAGTAGAGAAAAACCACTTTAAGGTATAAAGGTTATTAAATCTGGGGCCATTTCAGTCCATTTGGAAGGATCTGTATTGCCACTTTTTATCTGGGTGCTGTGAAGAAAAGTAGCTGGGTTGTGAAAAATGCCCTAAAACTTGCAATTTGTAGCAGGGATGGCTTTAACAAACAGCTGCAGCTCAGCTGCAAGTTTGTGACTGCAACACAAATACCACCTGCCTGTCCCTGGTTTCCAGGACAGCAGGAGGAATAGGGGAGAGTTATCCCAGTCTGTAGTGAAGCAGCTGTCTTGGGGGAGCAAGCTGACTTTCCCAGGGGGAAGTGCAGGCTAGATTTGTGGAGGGAATTTCTCCACCAAGCAGATTAAATGGTTCATGCTGGTGGTGTCTGCTAGAACACAGGTTCACAGCAGAGCAGCCTGGGATTCCTTTCTGTCCCACAGGAGCTCTTGATCTAAGAAGCTGTTTGCAGATTGGCTAAAGCCTATTTTTCCTTCTCATTTTGGCTGGGTGGTTCTTGCCCTGGCTTCATTGTCTTTCCAGAAGGGACATTTCCAGGATGAGAACTCGATGTTTGGTGTAAAAATCCTGGTAGAACACAATCCCTCGAAGACCAGAGACAGATGCTTCAGAAAAAATAGGACTAGGTTTGGAAGGCAGGTGTTTGAGTCCAGAGGTCCAAGTGGGTTTTTTGCAGGGGTGGTAGTATCTTAACAAAGGTGTTTTCTCTGCCTCTAACAACATTCAATTCAAAGAACACTGCCCTGATGTGTCCCTCCTCTTTGAGCATGATGAGAAGATGACTTTTACTGTCTTTATAATTTATAATTGTATGAACTTTATTATGACATAAAATTCATTCTTGATGGCTAAAGGTATCTTGCTCTCAAATGGTCTCATCTGGAAACAACAGAGACATTTTGGAATTGGAACTCTCCGAAAACTGGGAATGGGGAATAAAGGAATGGAGCGTGGGATACAAACTGAGGCCCAGTACCTGGTCGAGTTCTTCAGAGACAAGGAGGGTATGGCATTGACACAGTCCTTGGGGGCAGACACATACAGGCTGCTCCACTCTAAGGCTAAAGACTACTTTTGTTACAGAATAGAATGGATTTGGAGCACACCTTAGACTTGCAGATTTAGGATAGTGTGCTAAAGAACTGCAGATCACACATTCTAACAGACTGGAAAAGGAAACATGAAGGAATACAGCAGGGAAATCCCTGAACCCAAAATACTGAAGTTTCTTTGCTTATTTATTTTTTAAGAAAAAAACCCTCAGAACCCTTGAGATTATTGTACAGTTGGAACTCAGCAGTTTGTATTTTGGGATCAACACCAAGACTGAAATTAAAAAAGAAAAGAAGAAAGAAAAAGGAAAGCAAATAAAAAAAAACAAGGCCACGAGTTAAAGATTTGAGGCTTTCCTGTCCTCATTTGAGTGAGGTTTATCCTTATTCCTGTCCTCATTTGAGTGAGGTTTATCCTTTGTTATGTATCCTAGTGAATTTTGTGTGTTTCTGAATAACAGTATAAATATCATAGAGGACACCTACTACAAAATGTCACTGTAATCTTGTTCTCCAAAACAGCAAAGGAGGAGAAGGAAATGCTTTGGAGGTGAATGTTTTTCTCTGTCTGCAGGAGAAGCTGTTGACCCTTCCTTCCCCATTGTCCACGCTGTCTCCAATGTGATTTGTGCTGTGGTTTTTGGACATCGTTTCTCCCTAGAGGATAAAACCTTCCGCCAGCTGATTGAAGCTTTCAATTGTATAGTGGCTTTTGGGAACAGCCACATTCATTATGTGAGAATATTACTTATGAGATTATATATTACTTATGAGATTATATATTACTTATTAGAATACTACTAATATGCAATTTATTTGATTATTGAGCTCATTATTTATTGCAATATAATTATATCAGTATGTATATTATTAAAGTATTATTGAATACTGATAAATATTCTGGCTGTGAATATGAACTGGGCCTTCAGTGCTTTGGGTTTGACAAGGTTCAATTATGAATATTGTATTAATAATCTTTATTAGAATGTCTTAGCAAAGATAATGTGCTTGGGATAATGATGTTTTCTGTAATGGAAATACCAGTATTGTTAAGGTGAAAAGATGATACTCTATGTGAGAATGAAAGGAATTTTTTTTTTTTTGGTGCTAAGGTGATCGACATAAATGTTTATTAACATTAGATCTATTAATATTGATATATTTATCTGCAAAAGTAGATTATTTTGCTGGTGGATGAACAGGGCAAATACAAATGGAGTTATGCAGTAAGGATGGGAAAAAATCTAGGGTGGAAACTGTGCTGTCCCTAATTTGTGATTTTAATGCTTGTTTATGTACTCAACATGTACTAAATATTTCTTTTGATGCCACAGGATTTTTCCCAGAGAAATTATTTCAGCAGTTTAGCACCAAAAATGTCCATGCTATATCTCTATCACAAGGCTTCTTTACAGTGTACTAACTGCCTCTGTGCTGAATTCTTGCTCCCCAGATATGTGAAGTGTTCCCATGGTTTGCAGAGCGCCTCCCAGGACCTCTACACAAAGCAGGATTTTCCCGGGATTTTGTTCGTTCCTTTGTAAGGCAGGAAATCAAAAGCCACAGGGAGAAAGGCAGAATAGATGAACCAGAAGATTTCATTGACTTTTACCTGAAGCAGATAGAGAAAGTGAGTAATTAATGCTGTACATGACACAGATCCAACCATAATGGGTTCCCTGCCCCTTCCCTGCTGTTGTCTGTCCACAACAGCATTACTGCAGAGCTCTGCAAGTACAGCTTAAAACTCTGCTGTCAAACTCAAAATATGAGCTTTGAATAGTTAGTTCAGTAACTTGTTCTAGAAGTACACATTATTTACATTGGTTTGTTATCATATTTTGGGATGCTTAGTGTGGGCTGGGCAGTAGGGAGGACCTTGAAAAGGTGCAGGTGTTTAGATGGCTGCTGAATTCTGATTATTTTTTGCCTTGTATTGTTTGTTGTATTATTTTTGGGCTTAGTAGTGCTGTATGAGTATCATGACAATCTTAAAATGTTGGCAGTCTCTGCTCTGAAAAAAAGCATAAATCTTTAAAAGGATAACTATATATTAGATAGATTGCTGAAATCAGGAAATGTGCTGAGAGTGGCACAGGTGGGATGAAACTACCTAGAAATGTGTTTTTCTTCCGTGGAAGTTAACAGAAGTCAACATGCCACTTTAGAAGGTAGCATGACAGGACTTATACACCTGACACATTCAACAGCACCTGTAATTTAACAATATCAGTGTAGTCATTTGAGTAAAGTCTTTGCCTATATCTGTGCTCTGCTCAAGAATCTGTATTTTCTTTGTCCTGTAGAAATCTTGTTCCTTAAGATACAGTGATCACTGTCTCAGTGCTGTTACACAGCTATACTCCATTTTACCTTTCTCACTGACACTTGTAGACTAAAAATGTCCCCAATTCTACATTTGATGAAGACAACATGATGCAGTCTGTTTTTGACCTTTTCCTGGGTGGCTCAGAGACCACAGCCACCACTCTGCGCTGGGCTCTGCTCTATATGTTGGCTTACCCTGACATCCAAGGTGAGTTGTACTCACAAGCATGGATATGATTCAAGTAAAGCAATTTTCTGTTATAGTTTTTTTTTTTTTTTTTTTGCTAAGATCAAGCTTTTTTTAAGATCAAGCTTACTTCTTTTTTTAAGATAATTTTTGAGGTTTGCTTTTAATAAGCTAATGTAGGAAAATTTTTTCAGAGAGAGATTTTAAAATAATTTCAGGGATAATCAGCTTCTGATACTGTATTGGGTCCCGTTGATTTTTGTCAGACTGTTTCAGCACTGTAAGCATATAATGGAAGATACGGGTTGAAAACACACAAGGTGAAATAAGAGTTTGGGTTAAGGCAAAGTGATGGTTTTCTGATATCCAGAATGTGTAATAAGGTTATATTATTTGAGTTCATTAACTGAGACATCAGTAATTTCTGTAAAATAAATATATTTATTCTAATGTATGGGCATGTTAAACAGAGAAGGAAGACAATAATGGGAAGACAAAAAGATGATACAGAAATTCTGGACAAGAGCATAGTTGCACACTAGTTTCAAAATTTTTGGATGATTTGATAGAGGGTTTTCAGGGATGAATTACTAAGCCCAAGTACATGTTCTTGATTCTCAGGCTGAGGACCAGAAATTCCTTTCATGTTTGTGATGCTAGAATGCCAGAAGAACAGAACCCTGTACATACACATTTCAAATTCTGATAAATTATGAAGAAAAAAATGCCTCTTAGCTTACTAGCCTGAGTTTTAAGTATGAAATCTGACCCCAAGCCATCTGAGACTGTATAATGTGTGTTAGTTACTAAAGCTTAGATAGCAGCCCAAAGAGATTAACACTTGGTGCTGGTTTAGTAATATGATCCTGTTTCAGTTCTCAGCATTACACATGTGTCAGATTGATGTGATGGCTTGCTTGCAACACCCTCATTAGTGTACTGCGAGTCTGTATTTAACTGGAGTAAAATCAACAGCTTAACTGAATTGATGCCGTAATAAGAAGGTCTTGTTACACTTACAGCTTTCTCCCCCTCCTTTAAATATAATGCTCCATAAATCTGTTGGGCTTGTGGAAAGAGGGTCTGAACATAAAGCCTATCAACTAGGAAACAGAGTGTAGTAAAATCATAACTAGCTGGTTGTATAAATGCGTTTACATTCTAGGATATGGTAAGTATAAATTATTTATATATTGTAATTTTTTCTATCACTACTATACTCCAAAAAGGAAATGAAAGCTCTGTTTTATCCAAAACAGTGTTCTTACATCTATAATTGATATTTTAATTTTTTTTAGACAAAGTCCAGGAAGAGCTGGATGCTGTTCTGAGCCCCTCCCATCTCATCTGCTACGAGGATCGGAAGAAGCTGCCGTACACGAACGCTGTGGTTCATGAGATCCTCCGCTTCAGCAGCATTGTTTTAGTCACCATTCCTAGACAAGCTGTGAGGGATACCACTGTTCTGGGGTATCATGTTCCCAAGGTACAGATATCCTTTCTATTCCAGTGTGATCTTTGGCCACGAGTAAAGGTTTAATATTAAACCCTTTTCCCTCCAGCTCAGAACAGGAAGATCATTTCACTAGATTTAGGACATGGTGCTAAAGAACTGCAGACCACACCTTCTATGGCATTTGCTATTAGACTGGAAAAAAAAGACATGAAGGAATACAGCAGGGAAATCCCTGAACCCAAAATACTGAAGTTTCTTTGCTTATTTATTTTTTGAGAAAAAAACCCCTCAGAACCCTTGAGATTCTTGTTTTTCTCCTAATTATGTAATTTTTCATTTCTGCTGCCTTTCCTTATGCAGAATTATAGCTGGAATCTGTCTGTTGGCACAGACAGAACTGTGCCAACTGCATCTTCCTTTCAGGGCACTCTAATTTTGGCAAATATAGACTCTGCTCTTTTTGACCCTGCCTACTGGGAGACGCCTCACCAGTTCAACCCTGGCCATTTCTTGGACAAGGGTGGAAATTTTGTGACCCGAGAGGCCTTCTTAGCCTTCTCAGCAGGTGAGTGCACTGAGAACTGAGCCCGGGTGTGTGGGTTAGATAAAGCTGGGTTATTTTCACTGTGGAGAAGGCCAAAGGGGAGCATAACCCCAAACTGCAGGAGCACATGGTTTTCCCAGCCCAGAAGAATGTTTGACTGCAAAAATAAGTTGTTTGGCAATTGTATAAACACTTGATCTTAGATTTTTTGTGAAAATGTAGAGAAGATAAAACGAGTAAGGTCCCAGAATTCCCAATCACTTAGGAACTTGAGTCCTTACAATGTTGCTGTTGGTCCTCCTCCCTATATGCCAGGTTATGCCATTACAGTGGATATTCTGTGGCAGGCTGCTGTGCTGAAGCTGATTTATTTTGTGTAAATAATTCAATATTCATCAGTGCAGAGAGATGAATGGGAGATCTGTGGAGCTTCTGGAATCACTCTTTCACCAGCGTGTGAGTTTATAGAAGCTTAAACACACACAAGCTCTTGGGGATCATGCCAGAAGGGAATAGCCTGGTTGTCAGAGCTGTCAGCTGAGATGTGAAAATGTCAGGCTCAGGTTTCTGGTCTAAATTGGGCAGAAGAGGAATTGGTTTCTCACATCCAAATTGAATGACCTGACCACCACATTTCAGGGTTTGTCATTCTCTGTCTCTGGGAGTTAATCCTGGACAGAGTTAATCGATAAATTGGGAAGAGATTTTTCTTCAACATGTTGTTTTCACTGAAACCATTATGTAGGAAAATGTTTAATGGTGTAGAAAGTCCTCTGTCTTCTGATTTTTCACTGTTATTAGCGATGTCAGCCTGTACTAAGCAGAAACTGTGACAGAACCTGTGGATGCTTTCTTGTTGTCTTTATTTGGAATCAAAAGACTGAAATCCCTTTCATAAAACTAGGGAGTGCTATAGATTAGGAAGCAAGAATGAAACTTCTGAGAAGCATCTCTGGTATCTTTTCTATGATCTGGGCAGATCCTGCAAAGATGAATTGCAGACATCTCAGTTGTTCGTCCAGTTCAATTGGAGAGGAAATTGTCAAATTCAGCAAAGCTCTTTGTTCCTTGATGAGCCATGCTCCTGTGAAGTGCTGGGAAATGGGTGCTGGTTACAGACCTTGGTGGGGACTGACTTCTCTTTCTGTTCACCACTTGCAGGTCACCGTGTTTGTCTGGGAGAGACAATGGCCAAGATGGAGCTTTTCATCATGTTCTGCAGCTTGTTGCAGAAATTCAAGTTCACTGTACCAGAAGGAGTTAAGGAAATTAACACAGACATTATCTTTGGGAGCACCATGAAACCCCATCCATACAAGCTCTGTGCAGTTCCACGTTAGGTTGCTCAGCATTAGAGATTTAAGATGCACAAGGCAGTGGTTTGGTAGTGTGCTAGTATTTGTGCAGCTTTATGGTTCTCATTTTTAGCTCAGTGCAAAAAAAAATTCAGTGCAAATCTTTATTTGTGTTATATGTCTTAGAAGCCAGCCCTGAAAAATACTCTGGTTTTCCTGTGTCTGGAAAGTGTCTGTACTTTTTTTTTTTTTCCCTGCTGTGTTACAAATGAAATAAATGTAGACAATTATTGCTTGGTCTAGTCTCACTAGAAACTCGGCTGAGTATTACTGGAGGGAGCAGGAACATCAGAGCCAGATTCTGAGGAGTCTTCCCACACATTCTCAAATCCAGAATGGTGTGTGGGAATGCTGTTCCCAGAGGTGGTGGCTCTGGGCATTGCCAGAGCTCCCAGGTATGGTTGCATGGGAACACAAAGCTGTGGAGGGGCATCTCAACTTGCTGGAAGTAGCTTTGTCTCTTTAGCCAAGAGCCACGGGCAGATGAGTGCTTGAGACCGGAAGTAACAGAGAGACAACAGTGCAACCCTTCATTTGGCTGTGAGGCTCATGACTCAGGCCAAGAGCATAGGCAAACCCCTCCTATTGTCTGCTGGAAATTGCAGAGGGAAAGCCCCACTGCTGGTGAAATGCAGAAATGCGGTGGGTGGAACAGATGAGGACCAGTGGCTGGCCTGGAAATCTTTTTTTTTTTTTTTTTTTTTGACATATACCCTTGTGCTTTTTCTATGAAGATAGGGGTCCTCTCATCCTCTCACATGCCAGGGTTTGTAATGACAATGATGTATAGCAGATTAAGTTGGCCATGTCTCTTCACTGATGCCCAAAAGCACAGTTCAGAGGGCAGCTTGCAGTCTTTGCAGTCTTGTGCAGCAAAGCTCAATGCCTGCAAAGGAGAGGCAGGGCAGGAGACATTGATGTGGTGTTCCCCAAAAGCTGTGGCAGAATCAAAGCTCTTGAGAGTTTTCTGTGAGCAGAGGGGCAGCTGCACACAAGCAGCTTTCTGACAGCTGGGCTGAGCCTGCTGAGACCAAATGCACACTGAGGCAAGAGCTGTTCGAGGGGCAGCTGGCAGGAGCAGTGCCCAAGCAGGGCTAGTGGAGGGCAAGCACCAGAAGCCACGCCCACTGTGAGACTGGCCCTGTTACCCACCCAGGAAGATTTAAAACCCAAGGTCACAGCGAGGGTTACTGTTGCTCTACCAGCTTCCTTCCTTGAAGGAGAGACTTTAAAATTGTTACTGTGAGCATGCTTCAAGGACTAGTTGGCATTGCCCTGTTTATCCATTGTGTCATGGGCTGAAAGGAAGGGGGAGAAGAGAATGGCCAGCAGCTCTCCTGGCAAGAGTGAGAGGAGGAGGATTCACTTGTTACAGGGATACCTTTCTGTTCTTCTGAGCTGTCAGCCAGCTCTAACCCCTGCTTCTCCAGGCATCCAATTCTCTTCATGGAAGCTGTGGTAAATGCATCTTACAAAACCCTATCAGGCTTCTCTCTTCCCAATCCTCCAGCACCATCTTGTGTGAGGAGAAAAGCAATTTGTATTCCCTTTGACATCTCCCAAAGACTTGGCAAAGCTGTTTGGCAGCTCCTTCCTACATGCAGGCAGTTCATGTCTAGGCTGAGAGGTGCAATCACCAGAATGTGGCTAATCTGTGTGGAAAAGTCAGAGTGAGCCTGGAGAGCCAAGGGAGATGCAGAGCAGCCAGCCAGGACTGTGCAGGGACCAGATGGGGCTGCAAGTGGCCAGGGCAGGCAAGCCTTGGGCCGGTGAGTGTCCTCCCAGGAACACTTTGTAAAATACTAAACTCAGAGTTGGGAGCAGTTTAAGATACAGAAAATGCAACACCAGTGAAGGACCTAAAAGTCCCAAAAGTGGTCTCAAAATGGGTAATTCGATTTTTCAGGTTGATCCCAGCTCTCAGTTCAGCCAACAAGATGGGTAAATGTTATTTCTCTGCCTTGTTTCTGGAGTAAACCAATGTCCTTCACGCCTCACAGCTTTTATTTCTAGCTGTGCCTGTTCTGTAAGTTTGGCACATGAGCAGCAAGGCCATCTAGGTGACTTCCCAGAATGCCACGTGCTGCTGTCTAAGTCAGATGAGCCAAGTCTAAGCTAATGCTGTTCCTGTGCAAGTGCCAAATCTGTGCTGATCATGTTCAAATGCCACCCTTTGCAGAGCTGGAGCTGCTCAGTTGCATGAGAGCACTCGTGAAAGTTCTCAGAGGTAGCTGTATGTCGTCTTTGCTCCCGCTGCAGGCAATCCAGAGGGATTAGCCAGAGGCAGGTGGAGGGATGAAGAAATTTTGCCTTCTGCTTGGTCAAGGAGACTGCAGCCCCACTTCCCTGTGCAGCTGAGCAGGGAGTGGGAGGACACTTGGGTGTTACATCATTATTACCAACAAACTTCTGTTACCCAATGATCAGTTAGAGTCTTTTATGGTCTGTGTGTGCCCTAGGCACAAAATTAAAAGGTAGAACCATCCCCCAAACACTTTTCAATATAAACTGTGAGGAAAAATATTAAAGGAATGGCAGAAAACATCAGAATCAACAGTATGGAGCAAGTTAAGTAGCAGAGCACATGGTTGGTGCATGTGATGGCTATTGATGAGCCTGAAATTTTCAGTAACCCCACTGCCCTTGGGTGTGCAGTCAACCCTCAGGAAATTTTTTTTATTTCTCATTCTTGCAAGAGGTTTTTTATGAAACCAGGACTGTGGGCAGAGATTTTTGGCACAGCAGGAGTCATGGCACAAGGAGGTATGTAATTAACCTACATTTTGTGTCCCTTGAAGAGGCAATGATTGACAGGTGTGTAGCTGCAATATAATGGAATGATGCCATATATGCTTAAAAATAAGAACACTTAATTCTCTGGGATGGGGAAGTAAAAGTGATAAAGAGGGAAAGATAGCAAGTCAAGGAGCATCAAGTGTTTTTTCTCTTTTCAGGGAGGTACCCTAAAAGCAAGATAAACTGGATCTCTCCTCTGTCTACACAGCAGTTGTAGAGAGACAACGTAGCTGTGTAAATCAGAAGTAAAATGTTAGCAGTGAGTGAGGTGCTGGTATTTTTTGTGGCGTCTCTGCTGTTGATAGAGTTTCTGAAATTGCAATGGATGCGAAGACGATTTCCTCCTGGACCAACTCCATTTCCCTTCTTTGGAAATCTGCTGCAGATGAACTTCAGACTTAATCATGAGCATATCAAAAAAGTATGTATTTTCTGGTAATTTATTAATGGACTCATAAGCTGATCGAAAAGTAAACGTATTTAACATAGTCTTATTCTGAATGCTAAGAAGGGATTTGTTCTAAATTGCATAAATGTGAAAATAGTTGGAGATAATTAAAATAACTGTTTCTCTGTGTGAAAATTTGCACTTACTATGAAATATATTTAATACCTTACGTGAATAGGAACAAAACCATAATGATGATAATAGTCCTGTCTTACACACAGGAAGAAGATGTATTTTAAAGTAGACTCACTAATTCTGTGCAGTCTTTTGGATGTCTGTGTTTTGAGTATTGTTGCACTGGCATTTTCTAAGTATGCCATGAAATAGCTACTGAGGACATGTGTGTTTCCAGTATAGAAAGGATGATTTTTAAAATAAGTTTACTCAATTGATTTTTGGAAAGATCTTAGAATCAATTTTTCTAACATAACATTTGGTCAGATTTGCACAAGAGATTTCAGTCTGCTTAGCAAGACTGAGCTTTTAAATTGCTAAAATAATTCATAGTTCAAACCCTTTTCTATGTCCAGTCATAATATGCAGCAATTCTCTAAACTTTGTATCTTGTTGTTTTATAGTTCTTATACATCTATATTAAATACTTAGCATTTAAATATGTAAGTAATAGCACCTCACTCTCCCTCTTCGTTCTCAACCTTCCCTTTACCTGGTTTTTCCATGTCCTGCCAGTTCTGTCCCCCTGAGCTGCATATTTTAAGGCAAGTGGTATTATTCCATAACATAAAATAGTAGCTAGTGCTTGTCTGCTGTGTTTTCTTTTATTTCTGACATCCCAGACATGAAGAGTAGTACTGGTCATCCCAAAGTTTCAAAAGCCTTGAACTGGTCCTTACAAAAATGAAATTAAACACAAATGTGCAATTACAAGCACATACATTTTTGCTCACTGTGCATAAGTATTCCCTCTTGTTTGCTCCCAGGTAGCAAAATTTTGTAATCCTCTAGTCCTGCATTTCTTGGGATATCTTGGCAACATATCACCCTTTCCTGCCTATTTTGCTACTTTTCTAGTTCCTGTTTCAGCAGCCAGGGGAGAGAGTGTCCTGCCCACTGCCAGTGGTGCCTGCATGCACAGCAGCTGAAGACAAGGCTGTCACAGCTGGGCTAGAAAGGAAAGGGTGATTCTTGCATTACTCAGCTCCTCAACTGCTTTTGCTACATTTGACACACAAAGGGGAATCCACAGATGGTTCACATCAAATTCATGAGCTACTGCTGTCTTGTAGCAAGTGGTGAGGATGGAAGAGTTCATCTACAAGGAGTTTGAACTGTAAGACGTAATAAATGACATCACAGACTTTGGCAAGATTGGCTGACATTTTAGAAACATAATGATCTTTAATAAATGAGACTTTAGATGGAAACCTGACTTCAAACTATATGGTATGTAAGAACATACCTGATGCTCTGTTCTCAAAGTCAGCCATCCTTGGGGCATCTGCCCAGGGAGAAGATCTGGTTTATCTTGTTTGATTTAAAAGCACCAGTTCTCACTCCTGTTCTTCTGATTCTGCTTTGTTCTACAGATGGCCAAAATTCATGGTAATATCTTCACCTTATGGTTTTCAAACACTCCTGCAGTTGTCCTGCAAGGGTTTCAGGCAGTGAAGGAAGGTCTGACTGCCCATGCTGAAGATGTTGCTGGAAGGCCCCTAAACAAAAGCCTTCGGGTTCTGACACGTGGAGATGGTAATTATTATTCTCAGAAATTCTTTTAATGTGTCCTATCCCTAGTTTTGAATATTGATTTAGAGCCTCAAAGTCCTGAACTTTACATCAGGAAAAAAAAGTTTTTATTTTCATGAGTTTTTTAAAACAGTTCTATTCCATATTCTGTCAGAACAATAATGACAGCATAGAGTTAATATAAGAGCTTCTGTACAGAAGATAAATGGCTAAAATACAAAAAGAAAGAAAAGAGGAATGTTGCCAGACTGCTGTGAAAAAATCAGAAGAAAAGAGAAGCTTCTTGGATGTCTCAACCTTTTCAATCCATTAATTTATAAGGTATTGACAGCATTAGTTCATTATGATTCTAGGTATTATATTCGCTAATGGTCATGCCTGGAAGCAGCAGAGGCGTTTTGGAATTGCAACAATGAGGAAAATGGGAGTAGGGAAAAGAACCCAGGATCAGCTACTGCAAGAAGAGGCTGCTCGCTTGGTGGAATGCTTACAGAAAACAAATGGTATGTGAGGGTGGGCAGGGCAGTCTGTGCAGTGGGAGACTTTGCTGGAGAATGGGGCACTGGTAGCTTTTGAAACTATTCGATTACAAAAATGGATTCAAAGTGTATATGCAGAGCTGAGTCTCAAAAGTCTGTATATGTTACCTGCATGAGATATTTACTTGCAAAAGTGTGAAACCCCACAGCAAGATCACAGAATTAGAGATTCCTCTCCTGTTATATGTATGGCTAGTTATATATTTATAATATTCCATTATATATATACTGGTCCCTATCAGTGTTATTACTTCTGAGTCAGTTCTATGTTACTTATGGTAACAGCATCAGGGTAACAGCAAACAGTAAAAAAATCAGTGTCACAGTGCCGGCTATTCCTGTGTAGAAAAGAAACAGCATAAAACATGCAAAGCTTTGACCGAGGATGCACAGCCCTGTGCTCTGCTCTGTGCAGTAGAAAAATCTCAGCTCACACAGCTTATGGTGAGCTCCTCAGTAGGAGAGAGAGTCTGTTCAGGTTGTGCTGCTGAAAAACGGGCTGAATCCATACGTAGGTTGAAATATTCTAATGTAAAATGATATGAGCAAAGAATAGAAGGTGATTCTCTTCTCAACTCATCTGTGTATTTAATGTCTCAGCTGGTTTTGTACCCTGGTTATTGCCAAATGTCAGATCTGCTGATGCCAAGGTTTGATGAAATCTGGGTATTCTTATAATCAATACTACTAATTCCATTCCCACCAGCAGTTTTTCGTTCTTTAACCAACAGCAGTTTTTAGATGTCTGAAGCTAATTTTTTCCTCAGGCCTTTTACCAATAAATTACAATTTGCCATCCAGTGATCTAATTAATGTCAGAAATGTTTATGAAATTTTATCAGCTCTCCTGTCAGTGGGAAAAGCAGGAATAGCAAGTGTTAATGGTGAATGCAGTCCCTTGTGTTTACAGGAAAACCTATGGACCCCTCCCCGCCTATTGTTCATACGGTCACAAATGTAATTTATTCTATGATGTTTGGACATCGTTTCTCCAGAGATGACGAGACTTTTCACCGCTTGATTGAATCCTTTGACACCCTGGCAGCATTTTTGAACAGCATCTCCTTTTTTGTGAGGAAAATCAATTTTGTTTGTTTACTTGCTCTCTATAGATAGACAGTGCAAAAAGGCAACTTGCTTGTTACTTTTGTAACAAAAAAAAAAATACCAGAGCACCTGGCATTTCTGGAGAGCACATCAGAACAGTGCTTCAAGATGCCTGGTTCAAAATTTGTTTCAATTGCTATTCTTTATCATAGCACAAAAATTTCCTGTGTATGGGGGACAGGGATAAAAATGCAAAGATTTGTTACATGGCTGAGAGATGTACAAAGGACTTTCTTGCAAAAGTGCTACCTGTACAACTCCAGTGTTTGAAATTATATCTGAAATCAGTAGTAAAATATGGGTTAAATTATCTGAAAAGCTCTGAAATAGGCTTATCTTAATTTCTGTCTGGCAAATTGGCTTTCTTCACTCTATCATATGACATGGCTGTCAGCAAATGTCAAGAGTAAATGGGTTTTTACTGCTTCCTTCACTACTGCCAGCCAACCTCATAGAAACTGGAGCAGAGCAACTGTTTTGTCCAAAGGTAACATGGCATGAAATTGCTTAATGGCAGCTTTTCCCTACAGTTTTTGGCAGCAACACCTTTACCACATCTGCACATCCTTACAAGAATACAGTGACACTGGAAGCCACCCTCCTTTAGCTGCTGGACGATATCTGTCTCCTTTAAAGGCACCAACTCCTAACTTCACATCTGGAGAGAAAAATTCTCTCCTGCTTCTGCATGTGCATCTGTGACTGCAGCTGCCAAAGCAGCAGAACAGGTGGCTTCAGACTGGGGCAGTTTTATTATGAATCATTTATGAAGGAGAACCACAGTACTGTGTATAATCAAAAAGTGAATTTACCCATGCACAAGCCAGCTGCTTCTGCAGAACTTGTTGGAACTCATCCAGTTCTGTGTCTTGTATGATTTCCACCATCTCTAACTGGAAACTGCTGTAAGCAAGGTCCTAGAGGATTTAAGGACTAATTTGATACTTTTGGTAGATAAGCTAAAATAAAATTACTTGTAACTATCCCAGAAGATGCTGGTGAAATGATTCTTCAGCTACCCTTCTAATCAGGGTAGACACAGGTTCAGCTATTTCCAAACTGCTCTCAGTAGGTACTTGTATAAATTGTTTTAAAAACACCTTAATAGTGTGTCCAGAGCCAACAAAAACGTTCTAGTCCAACATTTTATTGTGTCCTGCTCTCCACAGTGTTTTCACAGGAAGGTACAATCCCTTAATGACTGGCTGTACTTACCTGTTTTCCTGGACAGGTAGTGCTAAGGAAAACTATGCAGTAGGGCAAAGAAGAAATAGAGCTGGGAATCTGCATAGGCTTGTGGGGAGATAAATCTTTGTAATGCAGCTGCCACTTAAATAGGTAAGCCCAGAAGTTATGGCCTAATGAAGAATTTAAGCTGCAGTAGTTCTGTAAATGGAAGGACATGATGCAGTCTGTAAAGGGGGAAAAAGAAAGTGAAATGAAGTAGAAGAATGGAATGGATGTAAGAAGTGTTTTATCTCTTTTCTGCTGATATGTGGCTTTATAAAAGTATAAGGACAAGAAGGTGAATATGTTTAGAACAATGAATAAATGGGAGGGAATCCACCCAGCTCAGTATTTCTGTGTCATTGAGTTGTTTTGCACATCACACAGATGTGATCTCTTTGCTTCTTATCTATGAGAAGGCAAATGTGAGTAAAATCCCCATGCATTCACTATCCTACTGTAAGAAAATAAAGCTGGGTTTGGATAGTTCTATTTTCCCTTAACAGATGTGTTAAGGAAGTCAGCCTGGATCTGGTTTTTTTAGTGATGAGATAAAAATTATTTGTGTGTTGGATAAAGTGAGACTAGGGATAGATTTCATGGGAGAGTCTTGACCAAAGTTCAGCCTAGCAAAGCATTGGGATAGAGAGGAATTTCATTTTTTCTTTCTACATCACATTTATATTTATATAATCTCTCTCTCTCTCTCTCTATATATATATGTATGTATATAAACACATATGTAACTTTATAGTATAATACTGAGAGAAATTTTGATTTTGCTCCAGGGAAAGATAGAATTAAGAAAGGCTTTAATCTTTAATGAATCGTGGGATAAGCATTATCCCTTCAATCTAATACTGATTCAGTCATTAGTCTTTCACTTGCTTTTTCCACTACCCAGAAGCCTGTATTAGGATTCAAATTTAGTTTGCTAAATGCCACGTATTTATATGTAATATCACACATCATCTAAAATATCTCTTTTACAGATATTTGAGTTGTCTCCCTGGCTTGCTGGTCATTTTCTGCCATCAGTTAAAAAAATGAAGTCCTGTATGGATTTTCTGGAAGTTCTGTTAACAAAGGAACTTGAAAGTCACAAAGAAAAAAGAAAACTTGATGAAAATCAATATTTTATTGATTACTATTTGGATGAGATAGATAAAGTGAGTGCCTCTGAACTTCTCTCACACTTCACTAACAACAAGGGATTTTAAGTGTTTCTTTGATTATAATGATGTCTAATATAAATTTAGAAGTGTATGATTTCTCCAGGTGGTTTACTTTTTCATTTGTGTGCCATAACTTTGTTTTCAATTCATATCTGCAGACTAAAGGAGATGCTGATTCTACATATAATGAAAGAAACTTGATCCAGATTGTTGGTGACCTCTTCATAGCAGGCACAGAAACTACAACCACCACTTTACTGTGGGGATTGCTCTATATGGTGATGCATCCTGACATTCAAGGTAAGCACATCCAAAGAGGTCTGCAACTCTAGCAATGATACAAGTTCAAATTGTGGTTGTGCCTGTTCAAAGAAAAGTAGAGGAACTAATTCTTGAAGTGTGAATCAGGTGAACTGCATTAATTTGTTTCTTGCTGTATCCTTTCTAACATACAGCCAAATCATTCCAGCTTTTTTTTTTTTTTTTTTTTTTAAACAGGTCTAAACAGAATGCAGGACTAATTTAATCACCTGGAGGATTTAGTCTCAGATGAGATAAATTGCACCATTTCCCCTCCACAGACAGCAATGCTTAGATTTCCACTAAGGAGTCTTTGGGTCATACTTTTAAATCCCTGACTCCTACTCTTTCATTTGCTCTTGGCTTCTCACAGCAGACATAACTTCAATACAGTGTGAGGTTGCTAATATTGGTGTCAATAGCTTGAAAATGTGTGCATTTAATAATTATATTCACAGAAGAAAGATACAGGCTGGCAGAGTAAAATTACTGAAAAAAAAGAGCCAGAACGTATGGGATAGAAAGGATTAGAAGGTACAAAACTCACTTTAAAGGCCTCATATTTTAGAGTTTAAACTGAGTACCAGGCACAGCAGGAGCCTGGCAAGTAGAACACGTGGAAAGGTTAAGGAGAAAGGGTCTCTCATTTTTGTTACCTTCAAAAGACTTAAAACTTGAGACTGGGTTGCACATACTAAATTTTCACATGATTTTTCATCTTCTCAAGATATATTAACACATTCTTAATTTTTGTGGGGGTAATTTTAATTGCAATGATAGAGTCTCTAGTATTAATAAAAAACATCAGAAATTACCATTTCAGCTTGGATTGTAAGTAAAAAAAAAAAAAGAAGTCCTTGGGAAAAACTAATTTGTGTAAGAGCTTCCCAAGGCAAGTAATTACAGAATAGCAGCTAAGGCATCTGTAGATGACAAGCAAAATCTATGTTCTTCTTAATGAAGAACAATCCTTGATCAATTACTAAACTGTTCCCCTAGCACACAATTAATATTTTTTTCAGCTGACTTCCTGCCTGTAGAAATAAATATTAATAGAAGTCTTTTTATAAATTACCTTAGAGCAGTAAATGTAACAGGAACCCACATATTATTATAGAATGACCTCATCTGCTATCGTTATTTTAAAAGTATATATGCAACCTATAAATAACCTCAATGTCAAATTTTTTCAGGTCATCTGTATGGGAATTTGAAGGCATTATTTTTTATAAAGTATCTTTTTCATCTGGTTGGATGCCATTCTGACTGTAAAAATCAACAGGAAAAATTATGACTATAGAGTTTATAGATTGTTTGCTGTATATTTAAAGCTGATTATTCCTCCTTAGAGAAAGTCCAGAAGGAGCTGGATGCTGTTATGGGTTGTTCCCACGTATTTTGCTATGAGGACAGGAAAAAGTTGCCCTACACAAATGCTGTAATTCACGAGATCCAGCGATACAGTAACATAATCTTCATTGCACTGCCCAGAAGGAGTCTGAAGGACACGGAGCTGCTGGGATATCATATTCCAAAGGTACAAATGTGCTGCATATTTGAATGAATTTGATCTTTGGCCCATTAGATGATTTTAGAAAGGCTTTTGAGGCTTTTCCTGACTGGGAACATGAACTCTTGTTCCAGCAGTGCCTCTAAGGTTTGACTGTCTCTGCGGATGGCCTTTCACAAGGCTTTGTCCTTGTGGACTCTACAGTCACAGTTTTTGTTGAAGCCACTGCTCCTTTCTTTCAGAACACGGTAGTTTTAGCAAATATTGACTCTGTTCTGGTTGATCCTGCAAAATGGGAGACACCTGATCAGTTCAACCCAGGCCACTTTCTGGACAAAGATGGAAACTTTGTAAACAGAGAAGCATTCTTACCGTTTGCTATAGGTAAGTGCACTGAAGAGGGATTTATTTACTCCTTGTGGTAACAACTTCAGATCCATTAATTCCCCAAAATAACTGGGAAGGCACCTACAAATGGGCATATACAAACTGTTTTAAAGATCTCCAAGAAGAGAGAAGTCCAGTTGTACGTGGAAAAGATTGGAAGAGAAGGAATGACACATGGAAAAGTCTTTCTTGGAAGACAGATCCAGTTTCTCTCTGAGAAGAGATCCAGCTATCAAAGCAGTAGCAGAAAAATGCATGATGCTGGGAAGACTGTAAATGTAAACTCTGCCACCCTGGTGACAATTTCTATAATGTCTTACTGCCTGCTGTAAATGTAGATTGAGACTTTTTGCGGAAATACAAGCAGCCTTTCAGTTATTAATCATTAAATGACAAAGTTAAGAGAAAATAAAATCTGCAGAAAACAAGCAAAGAAAATCCCGGGCAGTTTAGAAAGGGAGGTGTGATAGAAACTCTTTGGCTGAATTGCCTTTTCTGTTTCTTCACAGGGCGCCGTGTGTGCATGGGTGAGCTGTTGGCGAGGATGGAGCTCTTTATTTTCTTTTCCACCCTGCTTCAAGCATTCACATTCACCCTGCCAGAAGGAGTGAAGGAAGTCAACACCAAGTTTATTTTTGGGAGCACGATGAAGCCACCCCCCTACCAGCTCTGTGCCATTCCTCGATAGGAAATGGCAGATTCAGGGAAGAGTCACTCTGTAAAACTACTTCTGTATGTGAATTCCTTTCTGCATGTCCTAAGGTTTTTGCTTTCCTCTTCATTTGGTTAATTGCTACCCTGAAAGATTCTTGACAGACAGTTGCATCCTGAGCATTATAATTTTAAAGGGTTCATATTTTGTTCTTTTTTTTTTTTTTTCTGTTGGGAAAATATTGGTAAACTTCTCCTGATGTGTAACAAATAAATACATTAAGGGAAGAATTAGCATTGGAACTTATTTATTACCAACTGGAAAGAGATTTTACAGAGAACAATCTTGTAGTGTGGTCTATAAATTGGAAGTCTCATGAATAAAGATTCTTTCTCATAAGCCACAGTTGCATTGTGGAGATAGGCTTAGAGGTCTTCCAGTCTGTCTTGGGATATTAGTGGGTGCAGAAGGCAAAAGAAGCTCTTGGAGGAAGCTTTCTGGAGGCAGATAGTATGATCTGAGATAACATTCCCTTAGACTGATATGATTTGCTGTTGAGCAAGCCAGTTGTATACAACTCCACCATTGTCACTTGGGAAGACAGTTCAGGGTTTCACCCACTAAACCAGGTAGCATTTCAGTGCTTCTGATGAAAATAGAAGAGTGGCTTCATCAGGCAGCTGTGGAGAGCTTTTCATATTGCAAGCAAAGAGCAAGGACTGGAAGACAAATGACAAGAGTGAGCAGTCACAGAGTGTTGGTAATTTATCCTTTTTTATGAACCCACTGGCTGCCAGCGACATGAGAACTTCTTCTTCATGCCAGGTAGTCTACTTGTGATGATTGCTGCAGATCCTCCAAAAATTTATTCAGCTTCATTTATTCTTTCATTTTTTAAAATGGATTCTTTATCACAGTTAGATGACTTCACTTAGCACAACATGACCAAGAGCAGGTTTGGCACTACTGAAGAATTCTGGAAGCCCTTTATGAGCCAGGTGCCTAAGGACCTGGCGAAAATTGATGTTTTTTGCTGGTTTGTTTACTGGGTGTTAATAAGGTATTTTCTTTTATGGCATTGGGATACATTCTTCTTGTGTGAGGTACAAATTGGATACTGCATGCCAACACAGGAAGGATTATTTTTATACTCTGATTAGCTGACAGTGCCATCTCCAGGACTGACATCATTATCACAGCTGTGTTTGTTTCAGGTGCCTCTGCCCACCTTGTGTTTTAAAGCACCCCAGTCTAACAGGCAGGGATGTGCACACAGGATGAAACCTGGGCTGGCAGTTTCTTCCCCTGCAGGATTAGTTACCTTTATGGGATGGTTCTACCCACATCCAGCATGTCCTGGCAGGTAGGTGATTGGTATGAAGTCCCCTCATGCTGGACCTACAAACATCCCCCTGGTAGTAGCTCCACACTGGCGAGAGGATGATTCATTTGTATCCATCTGGAGCCGGGAGGGGAGGCAGCAGTTGCTTGCCTTTAGCAAGTTAAAAAAATCACTAATCCTAAGGAATAGCTGGTAGATAGTGCTGAAGAAATGCTGCTGCTGGTTGCATTTAGTAATTATTAAGAAAATGGAGCCTTGGCTATCTCATAAGTACATTTTCCATCAAATAAAGTAAGATAAATCCCATGCCTCAGATCTGAACCAACCCACAGTCATCTTCCTTTTCCGGTGTGAGAGAACTGTATTCCAGGCTGGCTCCAGCGGAACACTGGTTAAAGGTGTGAGACTGCAGCCCTTGTGGGGTGAAGGCACCTGGGCTTAAATCCCAGTGCACAAAAATGACATTTCCTGATGAAAAATCTTCTAATATCTAAAAGAAAAGGGAATGTATTATATTGACTCCAATTTAAAAGTTCCAATAAATTGAGAAATTTGAAGCAGAGTTTGTGAGACTACACTGGAGACAGAGAAGGCAAAACTTAATGAATTTCTTTTTAAAGAGAATTTTACTTTCCCTGTTGAAGGAAAGAGATAAATTAGAAACTTTTCTTGAAAAAATCACCTTTTTAGTGTACACAAACAAAGCTTATGTGGAAACCTACAAACACCCCTTGGTTAATACATATTAATCAGTTATGCATTAATCAGTTAGTGAAGAAGCTATGCATTAGAAGAGCTGTGGTTGAAGACTAATTGACCTGGAGGTTTGTAAACTGTGCTGGCAAACTCCAGGCTGTTCCTTCTGGATAAGGATCTTCCAGAGCCACAAAATCTGGAAATAGTTTCTGTCCCAAAGTCAGCTTGCAAGAAGCAAGCTGGTGCAGAAGTCTTGCAGTTTCCTCGTGTTTCTTTTACAGTGTTTTGCTCTGAAGGGATGGGCAATTTTGAGAGGGAAGCATTTCAGGCTGGATCTGTAACACGGGACTGCAATGGTCAGGGTTATGTGGTGCCCAGAATCCCTCTTGTGAGGTTTCCATGGTCTGATTGCAGCATGTGAACTCCTGTGGTGCTGTGTTTGTGGTTCCTGCTGGTGTTGAGGCTTGGCAAAGAGCCTTGGCTACAGACTCTGTTTTCAAGTTACCAAGGATCCACACTCATGTCATGACTAGTTCTTGCTGAGGCCCTTCGTTCTGGTAATAGCTCAAGATCCCTACTAGGTTTTTCCCACGTTTTAAATTTTTTTCTTTTAAATCTGTATATTTAACACTAGATGTACTTTCTTTATGAATATGCGTTATTTATCTCACATACTTTCTGATGATTTCTCAAATCATATAGGGTATCCACCTTATGTTAAGACTGAACAGGGAAATGCAGAAGCAGACAAAACCTCTGTCACTTTACCTAGTGCTAACAGGTTAGGGAAAAAAATGAGGTCATACATCGATCCAGTTATATTTTCAATTACATTCAAAAGTGTAACAAATTTTGCTTTTTGTATTAAGCATTAGATAGTTGTATATGTATCTTAAGATAAATGTGGGCTTTTAACTTCTATCAGCCTTGCCATTACTAGCTATAACGTGTGCATGGAATATATACAAACCAATTTAAAAACTCCAAGATTTAATATCCACTTACATTTGCCTGCTTAATTTGTATGTATGGCTATTGCCTTTCTAAAAGCATTCCTGGAGTATTTGTAGGAACACATACCATCCAAAATTGTCTCAGAAAAACTAGATGGAGAATTTACGTGCATCTCCGTTGCCTGGAAAATCTTGGCCCTAGTCTTTTAAGATACCATTCCTACAAATCCTGTGATCCATATTGAATAAGTATAATCTGCATGAGAAGAAGAAGGGTGTGCATCTATTAATATGCTGAAGCATGAGAGTGTAATAAGTGGAACAAAAAGGGAGTGGTTGATAATAAAGAGGGGGAGTTAGAGGTGGGGAATAGTTATGTGAATTCAAGCTCTTACGAAAAAACTGGTTTAGCAACCAGCCTTAAAAGCTTCAATAGACAATTTTGAATAAAGGCAAGCTGGTAAAGGCAGACGCTAAAATGTTGAGCATAAGTCAAGCTCTCGTAGCAGTGGCTGTATTTCTTCTAATTAAGCAATTTTTAAAGTTGCAGCGAGTGCGGAGACAGTTTCCTCCTGGACCAGTCCCTCTCCCAATCCTTGGGACGCTGATACAGCTGAACTTTCAGTTTAATCGTGATCTCCTCATGCAGGTACTTATTTTCAGATACTCCTAATTGTCTAAAAGTCTTTGTGATTTCTCCTTTCTCATGTTGTTTGCTATGTGAAAACATCCTCTCCCAAAACTACATTGGTAGTGCTGTAACTGTTAACTGGCCACTGTGATATCACACTTGGTTTGGTTCAGAACCGCTGGCTTGGTTTGCAAAATAAGAAAAAGATATTGCGGTGTAAAGTAGTTTGCCAAGCTAAGAAACCTGGTACTGGAATTTCCGAATGTGTGAAGGTCATTCTGGTGCTTAAACCTATCCCCTTTTAACACTGATTTTCACTGAAATTCGTGTGAAACTTGATATCTTTCTATCACCCCTTGCCACTAAATTTGACGAATTCGTGTGAAAATTTATATAAGTTAAGATTAAATATCTTTAGGGATGATATATCAGATTTGGAGAAATCAGAATTAGGGAAAAAATACTATTAAAAAAATTACTTTCATAACATGGATTTGTAGATTTCTGAACACTGGCACTCTCTAGCTCGAGCAGTAAATAGATACTTCCCTGCACTCTGTGTGTATGAGCTTGTATTGACAGGATCAAAAACAGATGGGAGGAAAGAAGTCCAGTCTCTAAGCTAATTACTCCTCTAACAGTTTTGTGTTCTTTTGTGCTACTTTACTTGTACAAGTGATAGAAACCCTTTTGAAATAAATTAATAACTAGAAAATACCCTTTGTCCCATGAATGATTGTGAACCGAGCCTTGGCTTATAGACAGTAATAAAAGGTACATAATGTTTCTTGACATAGGCAAGTGGCTCTGAAAAGTGGGAATACACAGGTGTTTCCAACAGTAAATGTTGGAAAAGACATTCATACTTTCTCAGTGATAATTGTAGTCTGGTAGGAAAGATGGAGAACATCACTCCACCTTAGGGCTGGTCCTGTAATCAGTGCAAAAACAGGTTCATCCTCTGTTTGCAGTGTGTGGGATTTCATCTCTGCTTCCCTGGCTTCTCTCCCATCTCTAGCTGGCAAAAATTCATGGCAACATATTCACCTTATGGTTTGGATGGGCCCCAGTGGTTATACTGAATGGATTTCAAGCAGTGAAGGATGGCATGACCACACATCCTGAAGATGTTTCTGGGAGGCTGGTGTCACCTTTCTTCAGAGCAATGGCCAAAGGAAAAGGTGAATATTTCCTGGCATAAATAGTGCACAGAAGTGTCATCTTGACAAATTGCAATATCTTTTGTAGCTTGGGACCACCTTCAGAGGTAGCACAGAGGCAGGGTTTCTCTGTGAGGAATGATTGCCAGGTGAACTGTAAGGTACAGAGAGGTGAAATAGCTTTTGGAGAGTAGCAGGAGGAAAATACTAGCAAGAGGAAAAGGATTCATAATATCTTCTATGGAATACTCACTGGGGCAGATTCAGAGGTGATGAGATGGGGCAGTGCAAAGTGGTGTCACAGAGAAATGGAGGAAAAGCAGGAAACAACCCAATTCCTTGTCCTGGGCAAGCTGCCTCCCACTATGACATTTTCCACTGAAGAGTGAGTTTGACAGTAGGATCTTCCAATTCCCTTCCTTTTGTGAATATTTTCCTGCTGGGACAGTTGCACCTAGAAGCTCAGTGTGCTTCTGTTTCAACCTTGCTGTAGGTTTCATACTGCCAACCACACTAGAAATCCCCCAAGCCTGTCACGAAGCCTAAATACGGAACTTTTCTGTCCTGAAGACAGGACCTTTCTCACTGACTGTGGTCAGCCAGAACTCTTTCCCCTTTTCCCTTCATGAGAATCACTACCCTGATTCAGGTGAGCTTGAGGCATTGCAGAAAGTGTGAGATAAGCACTGCAAAGAGCATCTAGAGAGACAGCTGAGATATCCTGAGGTGCCTGATTGTCTGGGATCAAACTTAATCCTGCAAGTCATCTTATACCCAGCTGAATTTGCCCATTTCAGCCCTATCAACATGATTGCAGGTCACAGCTGTTCCTTGGTGCCTTTGTGTTCACAGGCAATGCAGCAGTTTAATTACGTTCTGTGGCTTAGTAAATCCTTTAACCCTTTAATGTAGTCTTTGCCTATGATTAATATTATAAAGAGCTCTTCCTTTAATGGATGCAGGAATTATGTTGGCAACTGGTCACACCTGGAAGCAGCAGAGAAGGTTTGCCCTGAGGACTTTACGCAACCTTGGTCTGGGGAAAAGAGGTCTGGAGAGCCGAGTGCAAGAAGAAGCCCACTACCTGGTAGACTTCTTTGCAAGTATGAAAGGTATTTCTGCAATAAATAGTAATACATTTTTGCCATTAGTCTGATGTCTTTAGTGTATGAACTTCTGTGTGCTGTCCTGAAACTGAGGGCAGCTTTTGTTCCACAAGAGACTGTGCAGGGTCTTACACTGTCTGTGTGGAACGGACTGAAAATACAGAGCCACCAGTCCATCTTCTGTTTTCAAGGAGGCTATTCTTGCTCAAAATTATTTACAAAACTACTAAAATTGATAAGAAAAACCGGAGCTTATTTATTATTTACATTATAGAGCACCCTAAGTCGAAAGGGATCCCTGAAGATGGTCTAGCCTAACCCCTGCTCAAAGAAGGGTCACTCTGAGCAGGTTTCTTAGGGCTGAGTTGTAAATATCTGCAGCAATGGAGACTTCACCACCCCTCTGGGTAACCAGTTCCACTGTTCAGTGAGTGCTATAGTAAAAACATTTCTTGTGTTTAAGCAGAATTTAATGTATTTATATTTTTTCCTGTAGCCCCACTTGATACCACTGAGAAAAGTCTGGTTCTGGGTTCTTTATACCCCTCCAGCATGCATTTATACATATTTAGATATCTCCCTAAGTCTTCCCTTCTCCAGACTAAATAGTCCATCTCTCTCAGCCTCTCTCATGCCAGATGCTTCAATTCCTTAATTGTCCCTGTGGCCCTCTGCTCAACTTGTTCTAATATGCTGATGTCCCTCATACTGAGGAGTGCAGATCTGGACCCAGCACTTCAGCTGGGTCTTGCCAGTGCTGATCAGAGGGGAAGGATCACCTCCCTTGGCCAGCCACCAATTAATTTCCTAATGCAGCCCAGGATGATGTTGGCCTTTGCCTCAAGGACAAATTTTTGGCTCTTTTATGGTGCTGGTGCATAAAGAGACAAAATCAATGATGATGAATTAAGCCTTGAAATGCCATATGCACACACTCTGTAAAGCACTGAGTAGAATCTTGTCTTCATTACAAGATTCTACCCTGATCAACCCAGTTAGGATCATGTGAGTTGGATTTCCCAATACTGATCATTATGCAAAGGCATGATAAATCAGGACATGCTGTGGCTAGTGTTGTAACCAAAAAAAATAATTAGATTGAGCCAAATCCCATGGTTTAAGAGCTAGGAGAGATTGAGGTGTGACCATGTGTGGAAGGAAAAAAGCCCAGAACAGTAAGTTGCTAATCAGAATTGTGCCTTGGCTGTTGGGCAGTTGCATCAATACATACACAAATAGAGTTTTTTGTGGTCATATATTCCATAGTCACAAAATAGTTTTCTTGGGATTAGGTTTCAAATAACTGCTTTAAAATTAGTTATTATACTGTTGACACAACTGGTTGAAAGGAGTTTACAACATTTTAATTTACTGGAGGTTGTATGTCTCTAGCAAGGTCAGACAAAACACAGTAGCCTTGCATGCCTCTGTGTCCTTGCTGAACAAAGCTGCCTCTCTTCTTGCTCTTCTACCCTTAGGTTCCCTTTGTCCATAGTGTTCTCAGTCATTCCCACGCTTAAGACATATTTTGATTTTGCCAGAAAGCAAATTTGCATAGATTTTTTTTCCTTTACCTCTAAATTTGCTCTATCATATGATGCAATATTTTATACATCTGGCATTTTTTTAGAGTGCCACACATTCCTGGGCTTATGGGATTGCTACATGCATGTGAGGAATCAGTTTGATACTACAATTTTGAAAAAAAATATTGCTGCTTCTCTGTGAAATGCAATGCCTTCTTGAAAGTTTTGTGGGTAACTTAGAGGATTCTCTCATTTCACTAAAGCAGGAGACATTAACAGTGATATTTGTTATTATGGTTGCAGGGAAACCTGTGGATCCTTCTTTCCCTCTTATCCATTCTGTCTCAAATGTAATTTGTGCTGTTGTATTTGGACATCGTTTCTCCAGAGATGATGAGGCCTTTCATGAGCTGATTAAAGCTACAGAAGACCTCTTCAAGTTTGGGGGCAGCTTTATTTATCATGTAAGTGAATGATTTGTTGTATTTTTCTAAGTAAGACAGAGAAATGCAGATTCAGGAGCTATCGGGCAAAAGTTTTAGAATGGGTGAGTGATGCCCCACACAGTTTTACTGGGCAATGAACTCTCCCAAAGTCTGATGGTGAAGCTCCATGTGCCAGCCTCAGGCATTTGTGTTCATTCTCCTGTGTCTGGGTACTGTGGTAGTTTGCCCCTAAATCTTTGCAATAAGGCACAGGTTCATGGATTGCTCCTGGGTCATGTTTGTTGCTTGGTTTCTCAACCCCTGCACACCACAGGTTCCTGTGCTGGACATCATGATTCCTAAATATTAAATGTCAGGTCTGAAAGTGTGACTCACGTGCCAAGTTTAGACATTGTTTTGCATACAGTCAACAAAGAGAGGAATGAGTCAAATACCAAAGTGTTTTGCCTGTGGCTACTCATCTCCATTTCTTCTGTAAGACACAGACTTGAAGACCTCCCAGAGAAATTCTACTCCTTCACCCTGAGTGAGGAGCAGCTCCAGGCACAGGCAGCAGAAGGCAGGAAATGCTAAGACAGCAAATATAACTGCAAGCTTGGTAATTAAACAATCTGGGAGTCAACGATCCATCTGACACTAGAGGCCTGCTTTGCACAGAAGTAACTAAAAATTTCCTGGGAGTTCTGGTTCCACTGCTGAAGTTGTCCCATACATCTTATGAGTAACTTTTAATATAGAATACATAAACAATTCCTGGAATACAGGTGTCTCCCCACATCCCACAGAACATTCTTTTCACTGAGTTATGGTCAAGTTCCCTTTTGCTTAGTTGAGCTTTGGTCCTGTAAGTTGAGTGTAGTGGTGGCAGGTGCTTTTAGGACAGAGAACATATCTCCTTTTCTTCTCTGCTTTCTTTCCTGGCTTTGATTTGATTTAGCCCAGCAAATAAGATACTGTTAGGGAAATGAGAACAGGGGTTCAAACCATTCCAGAGGGATGGCCACCATCTCCCCATCTCCCAGATGTAATGAGTACACAGTATTATGCAAAAAAGTGGAAATTGCTGCATCCATATCCCCATTTCTTACCTGGATCTCATGCTGTCAGGCACTGAACAGGGGACACTGTGGATTGGGCCTCTCCATAAAGGGAGGAGTTTTGGCAGGTACCCAGGAAGGTGGATGGATGCAGTTCCTGTCTTGAACACTGACAGGTAGCATGCCAGAGTGGGGGAGAGGGCAGACCTTTGGGAATAGGAATGTCTGTAATCTTGGCAACTTGATGTGATTAGTCAGACCACAGTTGTGTCTAAGCCTTCTGAACATTTTTTACATTTCGCAAGTAAAAAAATACCAGAGATGGAACTAACCAACAAGGATATGAAGTTCTAAGTTAATTTAGCAAGGACTGGACTCGTATTTTTTTGTGATAAGGCAATCATTAATTCATAATTGGATGTCTGACAATAAGAACTGATTTCCCAAGAAGACACAAGTACAGTCTATCTAGTTCAACCACACTCTAGTGAACACCTAATAACATGCTTTCTGTAGCATGATTAAGAGAGTACAAGAAGAGCTCAGCAAAATGAAGGCTGAGAAAGTACAAAAATTCTGCTGTTAAATAAACAATGGAATTATATTTTGAGCAAAAAAAGAACTATTAAGAGAATGTTATATCTTTCAGATAGAAGAATATGCAGATTATCCAGGCATAAATGTAGGCTGGAAACCATAATTACCTTTCTAGCTATCAAAATAGGTTGAAATCAGGTATTTCTTAGGCCAGATTTTCCCAAATGGTAAAACACAAGGAAAAAATAATCTGGTTGTGTCAGCTAACTCTGTCTTTCTTTCTAGAAGAGAGTACTCAAAATTGTCAGGTAGCTGTTCCTTAGCTTAACTAGGTTTCAGACATTTGAAATTTCATGGAGGATCCTTGAGAGGTCGATTGGGGGTTACCCAGCCTGTAAAGCAGTCCTTGCTTTAGCAAGCATCCTGGTGAGGATTTTCCAACTTTGGCTTCTCCCTTCCTGGTATTCTCCACTGGAGGGCAGGAGCTCACTTTTAAAATGCCTGAATGCAGTTCATAGCAATTGAAGATATGAATAACTGCATGAATACCATTCATTCTAGTTATAGTAATTCTAATTTGGCTTGTGACTGAGCCGAAAGCCTGTGGAACTCTGAATCTTACCATCAAAACTAGAAATTATGTAGTTTACTTTTCACAGCTTGAAAGCCTGAGTGCAGTCTTTGTCAGGATATTTTACTAATGAGACCCCTAACCCCAAGCTAACATGAACATTACCTCTCTTTGTAGCAGACCTTCCTAGTGCATTTTCTTGTGATAGAGACTTTGCAGGGCCTCTTGTGTGTCACTCCCACAGCTCTATGAAATCTTCCCCTGGCTGATGAGCCGTCTCCCTGGGCCTCACAAGAAGGCATTGGCTTGTTATGATGCCCTGAGCAACTTTACAAGGAGAGAGATCCAAATGCACAAAGAGCGTGGGACACCAGAGGAGCTGCAGGATTTCATTGACTTCTACCTGGATCACATTGAAAAAGTAAGTTTTTTCTGCCCAATCATACATTAATGGGGGAAAAGGTCAACATGAACCACTGAATCATCACAACCAGTCTGAACCATCAGAATGCCTTTCTAGACATCGTAATGTGAATCCAATAACCAGGATATTCCTAAATCCTCTCTGATCATTGATATGCCACAGCACCTTGCAATCCTTTCATTAAAGGGCAGGTTAATACACTGCATTGTTTTTTTTTGATTGGCACAAGTTGTAAAATGATTGAAGGTCTCCAGGAAAAGAGTTGTGAATTGCTAAGTGAACCACAAGAGAGCTGGGAAGGCCTTTGGAAGACAGTGTGGGATGCTCTGGTTGCAATATTTCATTAGTAAAGGTTTGCCGAGAGAATTTGCAAGAAGACAGTTGGATTTTGAGAACATTTTATGGAGAAATAACCTAGGAGTCAGCAGTGTTTCAGACAGGAAGATGAGAGTGCCAGGGTCAGCGAAGTGTCAACCAGACAAAGGATCTGGGACAAATAAGGGCATTTTGGTCAGGCAGGCATAGTAGAGGTAGGTGGGAATCCATAGGGCTGTAGGAGGTGTACACAAGATCTCTCCCTTTTCTAGATCTTACCAGGATCACTTTGTATGAATCTTTTGGGTAGTGGATCCCAGCCCTGATCCCTGGACTGTCAGTTGCCCTTCCCCTCTGTGACTCCTGCCTCCACTTAAATCACTTTTCCTTTCTCCTCTCCTCCACTGTGGCAGGATATTTTCCTCTTCCTGTTCTGCTGGAAGAGGTGACAGGAAGAAAAAGGAGAAAGAGGAGGAAGTGGCAAGATGAGACTGGTCTTACTTGGGTGTGGCAAGGCAAGAGTGGCCCAGAGAGCCAAAGGCCCTGGGGAAGTGGGCAGTGACTGTTGTTCCTGGTGGCAGTGCTGTCCTGCAGGGACAGCCAGTGTCCCTTTCACCACTTTCATGTGCTGGTAGCAGCAACAGAGGCAGCCACAACCTGTTGGGCTGCAGCACTCATCTACCTATCCCTGATAATTATTTATTGATCAATTCCCACATCAGCTGCTATGTTCTTATGTATGGTGTGGATGTCAGCCTAAATGGCTCCTAGCTTCTTGGATCCTCTTGTTTTACATTTTTTTTTTTTTAATATCAGCACAGTAACACACCTGGCCTTCCACAGCATTTGACTGTTTCTAAAGCTTTTCATTGGTGTTCTAGGATTTATGAGACTTGAACATCAGTGTACCAGAAATTGTTTCAGTGAGCTCCTGTGGGACTCTGCTGGGTGGAAATCATCCAAGTTTGTTTATTAAAAAAATTGAACTGTCTGTAATAGATGAACAGGGGCAATAAAAAAAGATTAGATGATATTACAGCAGGGAGAAGCATCTCTCCTTCTTTTCAATTGCTCCTCTGGCAAGAGAAAGGTTCAACACCCCTGCGCAAAACCTTCCTACATATAGACAATGAATTCCCCCAAATCATAGGCATGTTTGTTTATAATTTCAGTGTATACGTACACATCCTCACACTCCTAATTGAAAAATGTAAAACCCCAGAGCAGCTGTACATGAATCATTGTGCCCTTGTGTAGAAGAAACCTGAATGCCACAGGTTAAGAACTTTACTCAGCCATGTTCACTGCCTGGCCACTGTATTGCTTGGTAGAACAACTGAGTGGTGGACTGTGACTTGAGACATGAAGAATGACACACTGGTACACATCTTTAGAGGAAGACTTACTTATGAAACACTCTAAATTAACCACTATTTGCACGTTTTTGGCAAAGAACGTGATTTAGCTTCACAATTAAGAGTGGAACAAACATGGCTTGTCTGTTTGTGAAATGTTAATTTTTGTGTTGATAGCCATCTGTGGCATCTAACATTCCTTAGCAGTCTTTATGTATTGTCCTATAAAGAGAAGACACTGCATCTTGGAACCAGTTATAAAATCACATTTAATCCTAGTCTGTTTTTCCAACTTTCATGCATAAGCCTCTAACTTTTCTTATCATTTGCAGTCCAAAGATGAACCCAGGTCAACATACAATGAAGACAACATGGTTTGTTCTGTAAACGACCTTTTCTTGGGTGGATCAGAGACATCAAGCACTACTTTGAACTGGGGCCTTCTCTATATGGTGGCAAACCCAGATATCCAAGGTGAATAGATAAACCCATCACAAATATCTCCCATGCAATAGAAAAAACAAGTCATAACATTTTCATGGATCAGAGATTATTCCTAGATACTGATATATGTCTAGTGGCACATGTACCATTTCGTACTTGTGGGTCTGCCCTAGGCAGCATCAGTAGATCCAGGGATTAAATTAACTCTGTGATGTATTTGAGTTTTTTGTAACAGAAATTATTCTAGTCAGGAGTGGAAACAGATGGCTCCTCTGTTACATCTATGTGTATTTAAGAAGTTTGGTTTTAAGTCTAGTTTTTAAATAGCCATCAATCTCTTTCATAGAGCACTGAATGAAAACCAAAGGAAGAAGGGTATCTTATGCTGGATAACGGAAATCTCACAGTTAGGTTGCAGAATATGTAAAACTACCCAGAGGAGAACAGGATTTTAAATGGATGAAAGAGATTAATTTAAAAATTTGGTCAACTTGTAGCTGTCAGACAAGAAATTCTGCTTAATCTCACGTTATCACAAGTTTTGTTATCATGTGCTCTAATTAAGGTTATGAAAGCACTGACTCACCTGTATAATTTTATTTAGCTAAATATTGCCAACATATTTGGGAAAGCAGAGAATGTGCAGAGTGATCCTTCCTGGGCTTATTGAGTAATACATTGCATCAGGGCTCTCAGAATGAGTTGACACCAGTATGTCTGTCATCATTTAATTCATTGATGGCTTCTTTTTGAACCCATTCATACCTTTCCTGTGTTGACATCCAGTGACAGTGTTCCACTCTGTACCATAAGGAGAAGTTTGGCCTTTTGCCTCATCACTGAATTGGGAATAGAAATGTGTCTTTATATGATGCAGTGACTGATTACCTCAAACTACCTGGATTCTCAAGTGCTTCTGCAAGATAGTCTTCATAGAAGGAAGTTAACTTAAAAATATTTCTGAATACACACTTTAAATTCTGTAAGGTGCTTAAATCTCTGTTGTCAGTTTAATGAAGGGCTGCTGGCAGTCACGGGGCAGGCTTGATGTGAATGGGCACAGACTGATCAATGCAGAATGGACTTCCCTGCGTCTTACTGTTGCTTCAAAAGGCCTGGAAAAACACAGGATCATTTATTAAAAATCTAAGGTATTTTTAATAGGTGTGTACTGCCTCTCTTCAAGTTTATAAATCAAAGGTTTTATTTTTGTTAATGCCCCCAAGACTCCCATGGAATAAGTAATTTAAAACATGCTGTTCTTGATTAAAAGGGAGATGCCAAGCGGTAGATCCATTTTTTAAAATGGTTTTCAGACCTTGTTCTAGTTGGCATTTACTTAACAGATGCCCTGTGTAAGAACCATGTCCTTTTAACAGGAATTATACTTTTAAGGCTCAGACTCACCTGGCATAAATTTCAGAGAGCTGTGAGCTTAATGTTCTAACTGGCTGCAGGTGTTTGAGGTGCCTAGGCAAAACAAAATCCAAAGATAAATCTGTTATCTCTTGGATTTGTGGTAGTAAGGAAACACTTAGTTTTAAATTTTTGAGCAACAAATGTCTTAGCTTAATCTATGATCAAGTAACTTCAGACCCAGAAGCAGAGTTCTCATGTTTAAGCTGTTGGAACATCCTACTACTTTAATTTTCTTCATAAAAAGTTACTTACTTTTCTATATTAATTGTGGTGTTGTTCTCATAGTTCTAAGCTGGAGACATCATCAAAAATGAAATCACTGAAAATACTTGATAGGTTTTTCTGCCTGAAACTGAATATTTTCCACAGAGAAAGTGCAGAAGGAGCTGGATGCTGTTCTGGGTCCCTCCAAGTTAATCTGCTATGAGGATCGGAGAGAGCTGCCCTACACAAACGCTGTGGTTCATGAGATCCAACGCTTCAGCAACATTATTTCAGTTGGCATGCCCAGGGTGTGTGTGAGGAACACAACCTTGCTTGGCTTTCCCCTCAAAAAGGTACAGACACAGTTTCTCTGTTGCTACAGACTTCTCCTGCATCAGTAGAGCAAGGTGTGGATTAAAATCTGTTTGTGCCAGGGTACTCTCCTCAATAGAAGGGGGGGCTGGATGCCTTTGGGTCACAGTCTGAATGTGAGCAAGGAACAGAATGAATGTTTTTCTCCTTTCAGGGCACCATAGTTCTTCCAAATATTGCTTCATCTTTGTATGACCCAGAGCAGTGGGAAACACCTCGACAGTTCAACCCTGGTCACTTCTTGGATAAGGATGGAAATTTTGTGGCCCAAGAAGCCTTTTTACCATTCTCAATAGGTAAGTGGGCTACAGCACAAATATCAGCAGTTTGGATTGGGACTGTAGAATGAAGATGTCAATTAAAAACCTATTGGTTGTCTATTCTAAACCTTTTTGTGGAAAACAGTGCTTAAATCAACATGATTATTTTCAGTAACATATGTTCTACTGAGAAAATAAGAACATGGAAAATCAGAGGTGTCCTGACAAACATATATATCTAGCTTGACCTATTTTTGGAAGGAAATTCTCTGTTAATGATTGTGGCTATTGATTTTGGGCACTCATTTGATACCAGACATACGTATGGAAAGCACTTTCAAGCAGTCCTCTTGATTCTTTATGCATTCAACACTAGAACATGACATCTCTCAGGAAAAGCAGGTCCTTATTCTTCATTTACATGGTGGAATGATTTCCTCTAAAGTTGTCAGTCAAATGAAGATGAGGCTTTTGAAGTAATTGAAGGGAGCAGAAGGGTTACATGGTTGTCTATAGCTGCAGATAAAATTCTTTGAAGGAAGAAATACATGAAGCTTTGTGTCATTAATTGCAACTAGTCCCACAGAAACTCTGGACTCGGCAAAAATACCTTTGCACTGTGTGAGGATGAAAACAGTTGCTGTTGGGGTCAGGTTTGTTTACTCACTGTGCTTTCCTCTCCCCTCTGCAGGGCACCGGGTGTGTTTGGGGGAGCACTTAGCGAGGACCGAGCTCTTCATTTTCTTTGCCAGCCTGCTGAGGGCGTTCACCTTCCAGCTCCCTGAGGGGGTGACAAAGATCAACACTGAGCCTGTTATGGGGGGCACTCTGCAGCCCCACCCCTACAGGGTTTGTGCCATCCCACGCTAGGCTGGACATGTGCAGTGTGTCACAGACCATCTATGAAGCATCTTCCTTATTTTTCTGAATTTATCTCTTGAGACCTTATAATGCTTTTTGTATTGGATTTGAATTTCTAGTTCAAAAGCCACCTTTTGTCTACAGTAGGTAATTTTATTTAGACCCTGTTACCTGCTCATGAAGATGATCTTTTTTGTGGTAAAAATTCTTTTGATCTGTAAGACTGCATCATTCTCAGCCATAAAGGCATCTTGCAGTTGCTGTCTGGTCTGGCAGGTATAAATCTGTGGCACTGCTGAGCAAATGACAAAATTGCCTGCCAGACTTCAAAAATTCATTCATTATCTTTGATAATGAATTCATTCATTATCCTGTTTCCAAAAGCAAATTGGGAAAACATACCTGAAAAATTCTGCCTCTTGATATCACTATCAACAATAGCAACATTTCAGTCAACTTCTTGTTGATGGTCACTAATAAAATATATGAAGGAAAAATTAACAATTGGTTTTATTTATAGATGACTTACAGTTTATTGAGAATTTCTGGATTTGATGCAGCAGAATATGTGTAAGCAATCTTTAAACCTGGCAGAGAATATCTGAGTCCAGCAGTGAAAAAGTGCAGGCTGAAACTTGGTGAAGAGTGAAGATACAGAGAGAAATTTATTTTGGGGCACATACTTTCAGCATTTTAAAAGTCTGACAAGTCAATTTTTGTAAAGTCTTTTCTAACAGGGCAACTGTTTACTCCCATGCCTGACTCCTGTTAGGATCAGCATAGGGTGGCTGCTACACCAGGTGCAAGGAACTTCCCAAGGGGCAGTTTGGGTGAGGAACCTGCTTCGGTTTGAGATGATGGTAAAGTGAAAAATATCCATGGAAAATGCCAAAGATACTTTTTAAACACCTCAGCAGCTCAGCTTCTTGAAGCCACACAGGCTTGCCATACACATAAATACTAGTAAATGCAATTAAAGAGTCTATAATTAGCAGAAAGGAAAAAATTGGTTCCTATGTTAAGTATTTATGTTGTCTGGAAAAGTCTTGTAAAGTGTAAGTGAACTTGTCCTCCATTAATGTTCCTATTTCTGTGAGAGAGGCCAGCACAGCCAAACAGATGATCATCTGTTAAATCCGTTAAATTAAATCAGTTATCACTCGATGTCATCCACTGTGTGATTGAGATTAGTTTGGGCAGTTCACTATGAATCACAATTTTAGATTTGTGTCATTATTTCTAATTCAATGGCTGATGGAACACAGCATCAAAATAGCAACCACTTGATATTTAGCTGTTATTAAATTAAATGGCAGGATAGCACTAGTAAAATATGGAAGATCACATCCTGACATTTTATGTGACAGAAAACTGTGCCTTGGTAGAAACTGATGTCAAAGTCTGTGTGGATTTGCATGTGTGCATGGGGAGATAAGGCAAAGCTGAAGCCACTGTGATTTGGGGATGTTGGAGCTGTCATTGCTGCTTAGAAATGAAGTTGGAAACACCAGTAGCATACAAGCATTAACATCCCTGCTTTGTGATGCTGTCACTCCTGATGGCCATGTGCTTCCCCAGATATCTTTTCAAAAGGGAAGCTCATAAATGAGCCTGGGATGGAATCATGGCCAGGAGAGCCTTTATGCAGCTGGAGCAGGTTGAGTTGCCTGAACCCATGGGAATGGCACAACCCCAAACCAGGGGAGTAAACACCGTGCAGGTGTGCGAGAGGAGACACCTCATACGTGGGCAGGTTATTGGTGCCTGTCTGTGACAGGAACTGCTTGGGGGTGGTTTCTATTCCATTGTGCAGACATGTCCAAGGGATGAGAGCCCACCACGTGAGCCATGGCAGCAGCAGGATGTCAGAGGGAAGTTCACAGCACCAAGATTGGAGAACTGGACTTTTCAGAGCCTTTGCATTTCTGTTCGTTCCTGATCTTTTTAAAAAGTGAGTCACTTCAGCTCATCTTCTAATAAAGCCTGGTCTTTTTGAGCTTTTAAAAGCCTGGCTGATGCTGCCACAGAAGGCCAATGAAGCTGAGAGCAGATTTGAGAGAAGCCCAGCTCCCACTCATGAAGTACATGCCAACCCTCTCAACTTTGGCTGGCTGATGTCACCTCCAATCAAGCTGCTGAGCTTTAAGGGGAGTCTTGGAGACACCCCTCACACCCACATCTTTCATTCCTCTCTCTTATATTCTTCATTGCTTCTATGTTACTTCTCATGTCTTCCTCAGGCTCTATTTTTGTAATGGTGCTTGCACCTGCTCAAGCATACAGGGGAAGATCTGGCTAGAAAGGAAAATACAGAAAATGTAGAGAGCCAAAGCTGAAGATTTTGGGTTCATGTAGCTCTTGGAGAGGCTCAGAGCCTTGTGAATCTGTGATGCTCATCTGACTCCCTTTTCACTTAAAGTTTATATACAAAGCAAATATAAGTAGTAAACAAAAAAAATGTATTTCTAGTAGTATAATGAAGAACAAGGGAACTGGTGGTTTCTCAGAACTGCAGTATATCAGGAAGGCTCTCTGGCAGATGGGAAACTTGATGGCTTTTTTTGCTTTTATTGTCAATAAAAATGGCCAATGCATTCAACACCACTGGTGTTCAGGGAAGATTTCTGTCTAGGCTAGGAAGGAGAAGTTAGAAAATAGCTAGATAAACATGATATTTTCAAATTGGCTGAGCTGATTCATCCCAGGGCACTTAAGGGAACAGTATCAACCTCAGAGCTATTAGCAATTATCTATGAAAACCTGTGGAGGATGGGAAAAGGTCAAACATTTCCTTTTCTTCAGAAGGTAAGAGAAGTTGCAGTGCTATAAATCAGTCAGCCTGATTGCACTTCTCAGAATATCCTACAAATAATCAGATTGTAAGCACTGGAAAGAAAGCAGAGTCAGTACTCACCAAATAATGTCAAAGTTACTTAGTTCTGTTTGATGACATTGCTAGAGGACTGTTTTCAAGAGAGAAGCTGTTAATGTAATTTACTGCTTTTTAATGTGGCTTTGACACTATCTCACAAACTCAGTGGAAATGTGGGTACCTGAAGCTTGATAAAACTTCATGGAAAAGTCAGGAAATGCATATGAATAGTACCATGTCAGACTGGAAGGATACACTGAATGGGATTCTGTCCTGCATCTAGTACTGCTCAATATGTAATCAAGGACCTTGATAGTTAGTAAAAGCACCAGACCTGGGTAAGGCCTAATTTCTTGATGCCACCAGATCCAAACTCATGTCTGCAGCAAGGTAAGAAAGAGGTATTCCCAAACTTGTCTAAATTCAAAGAAACTTAAATGCAGGACAGTTTTATTTGGATTTATTACCTTTGTGAAAGTGTGAAGGTGCCATAACATGGATACTTCTCCTTAGGAGTTTTAATGTCACATAGCTGAAGAGGTGTGAGAGAGTGACCCTATTCCAGCATCTCTCATTATTCCCTCTTTCCTTTCTTCCTGGAGTTACAATTTTCTCTGGGAAATGTCTCTGAGATTTTTTTTCTTGATCATTATGGTTTCCACAGAGCAGTAAGCTGCAGCAGAGGGATACATTTTCGTTTTGCAGTGACTCAAAACACCTCTAAAAGCTATAGAATTCAAACTCCAGTTTGGTGTCCTGAACTAAAATATTTTCTTTGGATAGTCTTGAATAAAAGACGTAGTGGAAAAATTAGGGAGTTTTCATTAGGAATTTCTGAGGCAGGTTATTTTAAACTGTATTAATACATTGAAATAATTGGACTAAAAAATGCCAATGAGCTGTATTAATTTGAAGTAATATTTCAGCTGAGTTTGGAATATCTTTTGCTTAGAGAAAAGCTTATGAACTCCTCCTAATATCTGCAAAGAAATCATAGTCTGTGGTATTTTTAGCCAAACACTCCAGGAACTATTTATTTGCTGTCCTGCAGTGTGAGATTCTAATGTTAAAGGAATAACAATAACAAAATTGCAGCCCTTTCCTCGAACAGTTTATGATATACAGCAGATGGGACTAGAGATGAGCTAATAATACAAATATATTCTATGGTCAGCTGATGATATGATGTATTCTACAAAGCTGCATTTTAAGGAGCATTACAGAGAAAATGAAAAAAAAAACAATTGGAGTGTTTTATACGATATTCTTTTTGAAGTAACTTTTTTGAGCACTATAAAAGTGCTTATTTCAGTGGTGCAGTCACATGAGCATCAGTTCTGCCTTGTAAACTCAGGTTGGACTGACAACTACAAACTGTGGGTGACTGTTTTCTCAGGTAAGACAGGCAGCTTGCTTTAGCCTGCTTGTGGGTAGTTTTGGGAAGGGACAAATGTCACCACCCACCCCTAATATTGAGAGTATCAGGAGTTTCAGCACTCAGGGACAGCACCCAAAATCCTAGAGAAATGCAGGCCATTATGGGTCCTGCAGGCAGAGGTACATGGGATGGCAGGCTTGCCACTCTCTGACACTATGGTGGCATTGGCCTGTCCTGGCAGAACTGGGCACAGCTCTGTGGGAGCTCCCTGTGTGGGGATCTCTCACACAAGCCATATGAGGAATGACTGAGGGAGCTGGGGGTGTTTAGCCTGGAGAAAAGGAGACTCAGAGGTGACCTTATCACTCTCTACAACTCCCTGAAAGGTGGCTGTAGTCAGGTGGAGGTCGGTCTCTTTCTCCAAGCAGCAATTGACAGAAGGAGAGGACACAGTCTCAAGCTGCATCAAGGGAAATACAGGTTGGATATTAGGAAAAAGTTTTTCACAGAAAGAGTGATAAAGTACTGGAATAGCCTGCCTGGAGAGGTGGTGGAGTCACCATCCCTGGATGTGTTTATAAAAAGACTGGATATGGCACTCAGTGCCATGGTTTAGTTGAGGTGTTAGGGCACAGGTTGGACTCAATGATCTTGAAGGTCTCTTCCAACCTAGACATTCTGTGATTCTGTTTGGGGATCTCTCCTGTTTGGGGATCTAGTCCTGACCTGTGTGTTGGGTCTGATGCTGCAGTAAGGGAAGCTGTCTCTCCTTATGCAGAACACCAAGAGCTGTCAGGAAGCGTGCTGGCTAATTCAGCATGGATCAAGTGGGAATTCCACAGCACAAAATGATCCTGTGCTGGTATCTCAGCAGCCCTGAGGCACCAGGCAGAGGGCAGCAGAGGCTGCCAGCTGCTGAGCAGGAGCTGCCCTTGACCACCCCGTGTTACCAGGGGACACTGGAGTCCACCACACCTGCATTTGCTGACAGCATGGGACTCGTTGAGCATGAGATTTAAATGCTACAATACAACGTCCTTAAAGTATTTCTTTGAGCTTTTGGTAGAACACAGTGTCTGCATGGTTTTCTGATTACATGGGTATTATTCACTGTGACTGTGCTCCTCTGCTCTCTGATCAAGATAAAAAGTTCATAATTTTCTCTGTCCTCACAATATCTCCAATGAAAGTGAATGCAGTACACCAGGGAAGCTCCCAAACCAATTACTGTGTGCCTTGAACAACTTTCATTTTCTCCAGGTGAGATGGTGGCATTTGACTAGGCCCAGACATTGGAAAAACAAAGTAACTATACAGTTTGAAATGTGGGAATTGCATCCATGAGGCTTAGAAGCAGAATATTTATTTCATTTGCTTTGCCTCTCTCCTTTCCTTTCTGTTAAGTACTACCAAGAGAAAACTTTGAGATAATTAAAACAAACAAACAACCAACCCTATACCAACACGAAAAAAAAAAAAAAAAAGGCAAAACAAAAACAAACCAGGAAATATTGAACAAAATAATTATGGCTATCCTCCATCAGTTTTAGCTTGTTGTTGGTCTTTATCCAGGTTGAGCTTCTGCAGTAAGGAAGTCAATTAGGACTAAAATTTCCTTTTATCTTTATGATGTGTTTGACAGGATGCTTTACACAGAGCTGTCCAAAGTGATTCTCCTTGAACAATACCATCCTCTGATCAAAGAAAGCCCTGTACTCCATGAATCTGAGCAGTACAAAATGTATCCCTACTCTTCTCTAATTATAGAATTATAGATTTGTTTAGGTGGGAAAAGACCTCTTAGACTATTGAGTCCAACCATAACCAGAGCACTGCCAAGTCCACCAGTAAACCATGTGCCATGTGCCAAATCTGCACATCTTTTAAATACCTCCAGGCATGATGACTCCACCACTCCCTGGGCAGCCTGTGCCAGGGCTTGGCAACCTTTTGAGTGCAGAATTTTTTCCTCATGTCCAATTTAAAACATACTTAGCATAACCTGAGGCCATTTGCTCCTGTGCTGCCACTTGTTACTTGGGAGAAGAGGCCAATCCCCACCTGGCTACAACCTCCTTTCAGGGAGTTGTAGAGAGGGATAAGGTCCCTCCTGTCCCTCCTTTTCTCCAGCTCCAGAATAATCCCTGCTCCCTCAGCTGCTCTTCATCAGACTTGTGCTACACACACATCACCAGCTCCATTTCCCTCTCTGGACACAGTCCAGCACCTCAACATCTTTCTTGACAATTGTACAAGAAGTTCTGCAGCCTCTGAGGGCACTTCTTTTATTCTCTGTTTCCAGGTCCAGAACTGTGACCCTGTGCTGTCCCATGTGTGTTTGACATCCCCACTCTCTTCCACAAATCCTCACTCCAGCTGTCACACATAACCAGAGGATGCAGAGAAGCTGACAGGGACAATATGTAAACGTTTAGGAGGATACAGTTGTTTTCTGTGGTAGAAGATGGCTTTCCTGGTTTGTGTGAGAAACTTAAAGATCTCTCTCAGGAATATTAGTGCAAGGAATAAAATTTCTTGCAGCATAATATCTACAGGAGGAATAGCAGTTTTGACCTCAGGTGGTATTTCTCAATCCCTTTTATCACAACACTCATGGAATATTTTTTGGAGAAAAGGATCTTTCTGGACATTGCTACTGTATTTGACAAGAAATAATATAATAATTGGAACAATAAATAAAAATTAGGTAATTTTTTTCATATATTTTTCTTCCTTAATTTTGGGGATGTGTCTAGGTACTGCAGTTATTTCATGTGCAATCAGTTGGGAAACTTATGTCTAAAGGCCTGCATTGTCTTTTCCAGTACCAATGCTAATCCCTAGATACTGTATAACAAATTAATATGCAGTCACTGCCACCCAGCTTGCCCTTTGATCCATAAGTAATTGTCAAATGCTGAAAGCTGCTGAGTGTGCTTGCCATCTTTCTTGAAAGTCACACCAGCAGAGTTGCCATAGGTGCTGGAAGTTATTTCCTGGAGGCAGGCACTGGATGGCAAAGCTGCGAGCAGCATTGTCCGAGTGCTGTCTTCCATAGGAGACTCGGATAAATGTGGAGGGGATTGGTTACATGTGTCCCTCCCTCCCTCAGGGAACTGGTAGAAAAGCAACAAAGAGCCAGCAGAGAGGCAGATGTTGAGACAGGGCAGATTAACAGGGCCTGTCAGGGCACAGTACCAGCTTTAAGTTCAATTTTGAAGGGAATTTCTTGCCACACACAGTGTGTAACTCTAAATCCCCTTGTTCCCTTCATATTAGGACTACGCAGTGCAAGCCCCCATCATTCAGCTTTCCTTGGAAGCGAGGAGGAAAAGCTTCCCTGGACAGGGAAGAAAGGCATAAATCAGACTTCTGGCCCATGCACTTTATGCATGGCTAATTGTCACTCTGCTACTTTAATAAAACAGATGTTCTCTGTTAGCAGCTTAAAGCAATTAGTGTAATACTTCAAAGGGCTGCTGCCCGTGGCACCGTGCTGGAGATTGAGGAGTGTGTGATGGAGGGTTATTAACCTTCTGGGCTACTGCTTGGGGATTTTTTTCTACTCAAGCTATAGAAAATCAGATACAGAAACGTCCCCTAAATCTTTCTCCAAAGTATTTTTGGATGCTTATTTAAGTTGCTAAATCAACCTCTCGAATCTAAAATGTTACAGTAAAGAGCTCTGCCTGAGAAAAAGCCTGTGAGGAATGATGGTGAAATTGAAGTCTGAGCTGCCAGTCACAGTTTTGTCAGAGGATGTGTTACCTCCTCTGGGTTATGAGCCATCCTGACCCTCCATAGTGGCCATGTGGCTGCTTCTATTTCAGTCTTCCCTTGGTTTCTGCCTCATGTAGCTTGACTCTTTGCCACACCCTAATTAAAGACTCTCTCTGTGACAAAAGATCTTGCAGCAATTAGGACCAGGGGTGCCAGTCCCATTTCTGTGCTTTTCTCATTTTTATTTTGGATATTAACATCAATTATATAATTTTTCCCACTCTTTGTGCCACCTAAATTGCAGCCTTAATGCTCCCAGGTTTTAGGCTCATTCCACCTTGTGAATTTTGCAAGTTCCTGAAGACAATTGTGGGCAAAGATTTAAAAAGAGTAGCAATGTATTGTGCAATTTCCACTTCTAAATATTATTTATGTGAAGCCTCACTCAAGGCAATTGACTGCTTCTTTGTGCTCAGTGTACAAATAGCTCCTGTGCTTAAGAGATCCTAATTCCGATATGACATTCCCTCTTGACAAATATGTTACAGTTTGTTCTTCATATTGAAATATGGATGTCCCAGAGCTGAAATTAAACCTTTGCTTGCTCAAGGGATTCAGGACCATGCTTGTTTGGTTGTTGCATTACCTGCACAGCTTTACTTTTGCAAGCATTGTACTAATCTTCCTGAGACTTATTTCACACTGTGCTTTTAAGTCCACTAAAAATCTTAACTTTGGCTTCCTGATAACTCTCATTAAAAGAGAGTTGCGGTTGCGGTTTTGCCTCTGCATTCACTTCTCTGGACTGCCCTTTTTTCGGCTTACCATCTTTTAGGCAAGCTGAGTTTTCTGCCAAAAATACAAACCCAGCAAATATTGCTGATAGTCTGTCCAGAAGAGGATGCAGCAGACAGGAACAGGTCCATGTGAACACAAGATCCTGATTTTCTTCCCACTACAGCTCACCCAGTAACGTCAGGTACTGGTGGAAGTAACTATTTATGCATCTGGTTTCAGACAGATGGGGAAGCTTAAAAACACTGGAAAGGGAAAGCTAACAGGAATATCTGGCAGGATAAATTGCTGATTGGTTCATTTGGCTTTGTCCTGCTTCTGACACTTGATTTGACTCCAGTTAAACCTGACCCATGTTCTGAAAGAACTCAATTCATTTACTGATATCAAAATACTAATACAATACCAATATGAAACATCTAAAACTAAGCAATGGAATCTGGACTAAACAGAGAAGAGACAAACATGGTTGCATTTAGTCTATTCATAAAATTATGTAATTTCTTCTGGCTTCAGTTATCTGCACACAGAACTATCTTTCTTCCTTCCTTTCTTCCAAAATTTTTTAAAATTTGAAACTGATATTTTGGTTTGAAGAAACAAATTTTTCCGATTTTATGTTTTGCTGATTTCAGCCTCATAATGGGCAATGGTACCTGATTTACACTATTTTTAGCAAATCCATGGTACCCACCTCAGCCTAATTCCCACCATGTCACCCCTTATATGCACAGATAAGGTGATACGAGATACTTGTCCGTGTTGCCTTCTCTGTATAACACAGGCACACGTGTACCCACAAAAGCTGCAAAGGAGATGATGGCTATCACTGAGTCACATTACTTTCTTTATGCTGCCAGCTTTGCAAAATACCACATTTATGTCTGCGTTGGAGGGCACAGCAGTTTCTTGTTCAGACTTGAACTCATTTTTAGTGAAGATGCTTTCTATTTGCAATGCAAGATTGAATCCTCTGGTTAATGGCACACAGAGCTTTCTCCCTGTCTGTGCTTCAAACTCAAGCGTGAATACCTTCATTGTCAGAGGACACATTTTTAATGTGTCCTGTAAACTTATTGAGAACTGGTAATAATAGCCAAGATTCTGAAACTGACTTAAAAAAGTAGAAAATAAACCAAGGGACATGGAGCTTTCAATTAGGTTACATTAAAAAAAAAGTATATAAATAATTAGAATTTCATATTTAATTTATTTTTGAATATGAAAATTGTAATGTTGTGATTTTTAAAATTATTTAATTGTAATGTGAGTTTTTAAGCACTGTGTCATTAGTGCTCACTTGCTGAAATGCTTATTTTTTCCATTTACTGGAAAAAAAAGTTTGAACGCTCAAGGCCAATTTTTCTGAAATCACACGTAGCAATCTCATCTTCTAATTGCATCTTTAGTCTGTAACCACACTTGGTTTTGCCTGTGTAAACTGTGTGTACTAGCAGGCAAATTTGAATTTACAACCACATTTAAATAATGCTTGTGACTAAAACTCCTGGAACATTTTACCTATTGCAAGTACATACTACATATCCCATCTAACCTATTGTAAATATATACTCTATATACTATTGTAACTATACTCTATGTAACTGTGTAGTCTAACGTATATGTAACACTCATAATCTGAATTAAGTCATTCTAAGGCAAATCACTAAGTATGTTTTTAAAGTTCTCAAAGCAGATGAAACTGAGTTTCACTCATCTCATGTCCAGTGGTCAGCAAGGGCTCTCCCCTGGTGTCACTCCAATCCAGATCTCCCAATAGACACCAGCTGCTCTCTGACACAAGCTTCAGGAAAAATACCTTGAGTACAAGGGATTCCACGTTCCGATACTGAGGCTTGCTGTAAGCAGAGATGTGCTTTTGATCAGGGATCAGTTTGATACATCTCGGTACGGCAAATAGATGGGGTGCAGGGAAAGAGCAGGCACTGATGAAGAGGGAGGGACAGAGGGAGGGAAAGGAACTGAGACTTCGTAGAACTCAGCCTGCAGACAAAACTGGTGGAACAAGTAGCAAGGTTACTTTTTCCCAGCTCCAGTACCTCCTTTTTGATAGAGACAGCTATAAATCATCTGATAAATTAGCTCAGAAATGCTAACAATAACTCAAGGTTTTATAGTCCTGATAATTTTTTTGTTAATTGTTGAGTTTTTCAGGCTGCAAAAAGCTTGCAAGCAGTTCCCTCCTGGACCAACTCCTCTCCCATTGCTTGGAAACTTGGTGCACTTGAACTTTCAGTTTCACCGGGATCTTCTGATGGAGGTATTTCTTTTAATATGCTCTTAATGGGTTATTTTTAGTCATGACTTTAAAAATTGTGATTAATTGAAGGTTTTAAGTCTGTGAAAGTTACAGACAAGGTGTGGACATATAAAGATCAATTGATTCCTACATTTGAGTCACCTTCTTATGTGGAATATGTCATCTTCATGAGGAACTTAATGCTTTTAAGAATTAAGTCAGCTTGGAGACAGAGTTTATGACTTGTTATTAAAGTTGGAAAATACCAATAATCTAAAAGATGCTTCTGCACTGCTAAGTGTGAAGCTATATCCACTATAGTGATAGCCATATCTGCTATCCCTATGTGATACTTTTTAAATTTCTCACTGGCATTGCCTTATTTGATCAGCAAGTGGGTAATACGGTGCTTGTAGTGAAGGAAGGGCATTTGCTCCCCATCTTCCTATAGCTCCTGAAAACGGTTTGCCACTTGTTGTTAGTGACAGCTGCAGTAATTCCTCTAATGGTTTGCAGGTGACCTCTAGTTCAGGTGGATGCCTGAGGGCACACACGGGCCCATGACTGCAGAGCAGGCTCGGGCTGTGATGCTCTAGCAGGGAGAGAAAAGCCAGAATCTAAATAAACATGAGGAAAAGCAAGTGTTTGTTGTAATCAATTGGATGTAATTTTCATGGCACCTTAGACACTGTCTGCCACCTTTTCTGTATCATGGTGGGTATGCTGGAGCAGAGTCCACACTTGTACAAAGCTTTTTTGATGCATGTTTGGAGTTCCTCTGCCATACACCCATCCCTGCTTGGATACCTCTGCTGTGTCCAATGGTAAGTGCTCTCCTCAGTACTATGAGGAAACCCTGGACTGAAATGCAGCCCACTGGCACTTCATGGCTGCTGGTTAATTTCTGTGTCCATGTCCTCTCCTGGAGCATGCAGATGGTGCAGGTTTTATCAGCTTATTTCATTTTGCAAAGGCAGGACTCGCTGGAGGCACAGAGCCCCAGGTGGTGCAGAGCGTGGCTATTCAATTAACAAGGTACAAAATGTTGGGGTTGGAGGCGATGCAACATAAAGTACAGCAACATAAAGTACAAAGTTTTCTTTCTTTTGCTGCAGAGTTGCTGCAGAATGTGCTTTGAAAAGAAAATAACTTCTCCCCAGGGTAAATAAAATTGGCTGCTGAAAGCCTTATTCTCAGCAAAACAACAGCTTCTTCCTGCTTCTAGCTACAATTATATGCATGGGGATGATGTTTTCAGCACAAAACTGTCCACTGGGCTGGTGAATAGCAGGTGCAGTGTCTGTTTGAGGTCTATATATGGGGATTCATCTGTTCTTTTTCTGGCACCTTTTCCGCTTACAGCTGGCAAAAACTCATGGTAACATGTACACTCTGTGGTTCGGGTGGGTCCCAGTGGTTATACTGAATGGATTTCAAGCAGTGAAGGATGGCATGACCACACACTCTGAAGATGTTTCTGGGAGGCTGGTGTCACCTTTCTTCAGAGCAATGGCCAAAGGAAAAGGTGAGATTTTCTTGCCGTTAATAGTGCAAAGGAATGTTGACTTGAAAACTACTTTGCCTTATTTGACTCTGCCCTCCCATCCAGAGGGCAGAGTCTAGTGATCTTCCATCAGATACTGTTTAAGTCCTCCCTTGGCTTTTGAGAATATCTTACTGTTTGCCATGGTGCCTTTTGCACTGAGCTTTCCCTAGCCTAGGAAACACTCCAGGTTGTTTCTATGTGACCTTTTTGCTGCATTCAAGATGTATGTACATGATCCAACCCAGAACCCAGCAATCTTGCCCTGATCACAGACTAACCCATTGTGGTACCCATGATTTTGCTGTACATCACATGAATGCAATGCTTGTTTGATAACTGTATACATTATGGTTGCCAAAGACTTTCCATCCTGAGCAAGAGACCTATAAAACCCTGTTATTCTATAGAGCAACACGAAACGCAGAGACAAACGCAGCTACACTCGAGAGAAGGTAAAGAAGAGAGTGACTTTATTTTGGTTTTCACATTATATAGAGTTCTGGAAACCACTATCGATTGGAAGGTGAAGTTACCACCTCTCCAACTACACTGGTCAATGGCAAAGGTCATCAAACCTTTCTTCTCCCAGGAGAAAGAATGAAAAACAAAAAGACAGTTAGAAAAACACGTGCATGTTTACAAAAACAGCATGAGAAACTCTGTCACAAGAATGAAAACATCAGAAGGCTGAAAAGTGAGAGTAACAAAACCCTACTTCAGAATTCACATTTCTGTACTTGCGGACACCCCCAAACATTTTGTGAATACCCTTTGATTGTGAGAGTGCCTCCAACACAGGAAAACCCACTTCTTAGAGTATTCCAGCAGTTTGCACTGATTTTTTTCCTGTCTCTGCAGTTGCTAGACCAAAGCAGACAGATTGTTTGAAGCTGGGCGAAGCCTCACCTTCACAGAAGCAGTTCAGGGCTCTTCAGGTGACCAGGAGTGCAGTTAATGGAGTGTTGTCTCTTCCAGGGTAGAAACAGAGCCCAAATGTCACTTATCTTTCACCTTCATCACCTCAACCTACAACCATCACATTAATTGATCTGTATCTCCACAAACATACTCTGTCCTGAACTCTACTCTGTGGAAATTCATCAATTATTCCTGTCTTGAGCATGATTACTTGAGTATGGCTGAAGCTGATCCCCTAAAAAGGCATCTTAAGGGGTTTCGGAATTTTTTAAGACATTAAGAAATGGTGCAGTCAGAAAATCCTTAGATTACTCTTTTCAATTATTAACTATGTTCAATATTGAGAAAATGTGGTCTGGTTAGAGTTTGGGTATGTTTGGCTATGATGTTTTGTTAACAATAATTTCAACTAAAGATTGTTACACTTGTATCACAGTGTATTCCCTGATTTATTCCATGTATTTTATAATAGATATTTAAATTAATTGTTCCATGTCTGGGGCAAATATTAACATGCCAGGGAACACCCTCAGGTATTATACTTGCAAGTGGTCGCTCCTGGAAGCAGCAGAGACGTTTTGGAATAATGACTCTACGGAATTTGGGAATGGGGAAAAAAGGCCTGGAGCATCGAGTGCAAGAAGAGGCCTCTCACCTGGTGGAGTTTTTTGTGAACCTAAAAGGTATTTTCCTGCTAAGAAATCAGGCACTTTTCAGTCTGGATATGGATCCATATCTTCAGTATTCAAACTTATCTACCCCTTCTAGGTGATATATCTAAACTTACCAAAGCACAAGAGCAGATAGAGCCTACTATCACAAGTATTTCTTTCTTATATAGCTCTTCACATATCTATTGAAGCTGGAAACTTCTGAAATTCCACCTCCATGGGCTGATAATTTGTCTGTGATATATTGTGCAATGACACAATGCTGCCGAACTGCACAGCCAAACCATTCTCAGGCTGCCTGTGATGGTAACTGAACAGTATTGCAGAGTTTAGTAATTTCCTTAAATTTCAATGACATTGGGTGCCCTGCATATTTTAATATCTATCTGGCTAAGTAACTATTGGCTAAGTTACTACTGGCTAAGCAACTACTGGCAAGAGAAACAAAGAAAGTAGGAGGTGGGAGGGAATTTCACCTGATAATCCAGGTTAATCCTAGAGTCCATGACAGGATGATTTCTATCAGAATCACTTTTTATGAATATCTGTTTCACAGCTTTAGAAAAAATCATCAGACAGAGATATGATTTACTGCTCACAGCTGAGATTGTAATAGTTTCATTATATTTACTTTGCAGTTCCTGCCTGTCTATTCTTCTTATTAAACCTTTCCACATTCCTCCAGGTTTTCCTTGTAATTAGTTGTTTACATTTTTGAACATGTCTGTCACTAGCTTCCCTTAGTTCATCTCCAGTGGCACGACTTCCTTCTCACATTTTCTCTTTTCTTCCTCCTCACAGCTGAAGACAGGAGATTTGATGTGATACCCTAGAACAGATCTTAGCTGTACAATATTATTTCACAGGAAGGACTGTGAAGTTGTTTTAGAGCTATGAGGAAACAGTTCAACAGTGTTCTTTATTTTAAGTCTATGTTTTATTTTCATTAATTCATATTAGTGCCCCATCTCTATCCTCATTCACACCTCAGCTGGATAAAGAAAACATTTTATTAAATCTTTAATAACATCTATATATCTTAAATATCTGTATAAAGATCACCTGAAAAAACCACTGAGAGTGAATTCCAACTACTGTGTTTGCAGGAAGATCTGTGGATCCTTCTTTCCCTCTTTTCCATTCTATTTCAAATGTAATTTGTGCTGTGGTTTTTGGATATCACTTCTCTGATGAGGACAAAACCTTCCATGAACTGATCCATGCTACAGAGAAAATATTCAGGTTTGCAGGCAGCTTTGTTCATCAGGTGAGTAAATCATATGCTAGTTTTTTCTGAAATAGGTAGAAAGTGAAAGAGCAGATACAAAAATGGGTCTTCACTAAATACAGAGCAACAGGCAAATGTAGGCTGGGAGCCAAGAAGTGTCCTTGGGGAGGGACCTTATGACTGCATCCTTGATTTTAAGGCCATTTTTAAGAACTCTCTTGAGGTTTTTTTGCAAGCTTAGGGGCTTTAAGGCCTTTGGTATTTCTGAAACTATTAACAGAAATCTCTAAATTTAATTTGAGGCTGGAGTTGGTAATATATTTAAATTCTGTAGTGCTGCTCCTCCCACTTCTATTTACTTCTCTCCTCCAAAAATGTATATCATTGAATTCACTCTTCTGCTTTTTATCACTCTGCAAATCACATGCTGAAAATTTTCTTTTTTCCCTACCTCACAAATGATAAAATATTCATTATTAAACTTTTCCTTACTGTGTTATAGCTCACCACTCACACACTGCAAAAACAATACATTCTCAAAATACAATACAAAACAAAAACAATACATTCTCTGACAGTCTCACAATTCAAGTTCTGTCAGAGATTTCTTTGTAGGTCCTTCCCACAAAACACCATAAAAACCAACTTTGCACTTGAAGCATCTTGAAGTGCATTTGAGGTATTCCTCATGAATTAGACTTCGTGGTTTAGACCCTTAAAGAGGGACAAGCTGTGTGTAATGGGGAATGTGGATAGCATAGCAAATTTAATTGGCATTTGAGTTTTATAGGAAAAGGCAAACTAAAATGCTGATGTGGCACTAAAGCTATTCAACAAATCTGTCATATGAGACTAGCACTATACAACTTTCCCATAGTTAAAAATACAAAAGTAGATTAAATTTGTGGATGACCAAAACCTTAACATACAGAGGAGGTTCAGGATATCCTGCTGCAAGAGCTTTTAAGCACTGTGGATTGGAGTTAAAAGAATGGAAAAAATTGTTATAGTACAAAATGATATTACAAAACATTCTAGGAAGTAATGAGATTAATTAATATTATTAATTATTCTAAGCTTACTTACTATGAGTTTAGAACATTTCAGTGTAAGGGTTAAGAGGAAAGGGATTGGTGTAAACTAACAGATAACAGGATGAAGAAGGCAAACAGGATCTTAGGGTATCTCCAGCACTATTTTCCTTTTAGATCCAGTGAAGTGTTACAGCAGGTTCTGAAGTGTAATAATCTGTGAGACATATTCAAGGGTCTTGGACATCTTTTGTTGTGATTCTGAAGAGAAACAAAGGTGGAGAAGTGGTAATGAAGTAACCTAAAAACTGTCACTTAAAATTAGAGAGACTTTGCTTGTTAGGTCTGAAAGAACAAGGAGAGAAGATAGAACTGCTCTTTGCTGGGCAGGGTGGAACGCCAGATGCTGCACAGACAGAACTCTCCAAGGCAGAGGACAGTACTTAGAGCTGACAAATGTGTGTGTAAATACATGCAGCAGGCTGAGGATGTAACATTGTTAACCATGAGAACAATTATTGCTCCTTAGCAGTCATGAGGATCTGACTAGGAAAACTAAATTAGCCCTTATCTTAGAGTGATACCCAAACCATAATTCCTTTTTGAGCTCCAAAATTTCCAGCAGTTACTTGAGGCTGCAGACCTGTTAATCTTAGTAGCCCCATGGTATCCAGAAAGGATGCTCTTACATTTTGACTGTGTGGGAGCTGGGGTCTCCAAAACTGTGCAGGAGTGAGGTCATATAGTGATCTTCATTAGCCAAGTAAACTTAGAGGCATGAACAGAGTGTTGTCAGAATTGCCATGACCCCTGGAATTGTGTCAAATTTCTATTAAACCTTTCCCATGTGATGGCAAAAATCTGCTCAAAGCAATGCTAATTTGTTTATTCCACTATCAACATTTCTGGGCAGGACAATTCAGCCTTTTGGTGTGTCTAAAAGCAGCTTTGTCAGTGACAGAGAATTCATGGTACCTCTTGTGCGTCACTCCTGCAGATGTACGAAATCCTGCCCTGGCTGCTGTGTCACCTCCCTGGGCCTCATAAGAAGGTGTTGGCTTGCTATGATGTCCTGAGTTCTTTTGCAAGGAAGGAGATCAGAAGACATGTAGAGAGAGGGATACCAGCTGAACCACAGGATTTCATTGACTTTTACCTGGCTGAGATTGAGAAAGTAAGTGTTCATTCTGGCTGATCATGCTGTAATGAAGTATAAGGTCAAACAGATCATTAAATTACTCAGTGTGACCCTTCCACCATAGTTTCTTACATTTCATAAGCTTCTTAACATGACTACAATATCTTGGTACTTACTAACTCATGTATGTCAGAAAGGCATCCAGTTTTGTATTTGGTTACATGAATGAATTGCCATCAAGTATGATAGGGGGTGAACCCATGAGCTCTCATCTACTTTCCATAAATATCCATGAGTATACTTCAATCCTGTAATAAATATGAGACAGTTTATTTCTGTAGGCTACATAACCTTGGTAGACCACCTCATCTTCTACAGCAAGGCTCATGTTTACAGTGGGATTAAATACATATGCACTAATCACTGCCCTGAAATTGCAGGCATGCTTCTTTGGGATCCAGTGTGTGTGTGCTCCAACACTGGCTGTCCTTGTGCCACATAACTGTCTGATTTCTCCCTTGGCAGGCAATCATTATGCCTGTGGTACCTCTAATATCCCACTGTTTGGGGCATGGCTGGCTTGGCCCCTGTATTCAAATTGGACAGCCTAGAAAACAATTTCACAAATGATGCCATAATCAGCATTAATCTTCTTCCCTGCCCAGGCTATTATTTTGCATAGTAGGAAGTGACTGAGCTAGAGAGGCTCTGCCAAGAGCACTATGGTTTCAGCTTCAAACTTTTCAGGGGGTAAAAGAAGCATCTCTTTCCTAGGGTAGATGAAGTTTATGTAGTTTCTACCTCTGGTCATAAGCTTTCAGCCAGTCAGGCTGCTGTGTCCTCACAGTGTTGGCTCATGGGCTCTGAAAGGAGCTGATGCATCATCTTACACTTAGTATCTGAGTGAGTATGACAAGATTTACTAAAATAAGCATTTTAGAGGCAAAGATGCAGCTTTCTCTGGTGTCAGTGGTGCAATTTATTGTTGACTGTTGGTTTGAAAATGTTTTTGCCTAATGTGTTTTCTATAGTTGTATTTTTATTTTACTCCCTTATTCAGAAGGAAATACATGGATACCTCTTGCCCATCAGTTCACATTTATCCTGAACTGATAAATGACTCTCAAAATGATCTGCTGAAATCCTTTTATTCAGATACGTTTTCCTTTGGCATTTGCTAGCACCATTAGATACCAAGGCCAAGGAGTGACATGTTGTAGGGCACTTGCTTATAAGTGCACTCTAGGCCACAATTGAAAACTTGTAGTGTGCTTTGAAGTTCTTGTGATTAAGTCATCAAGCATAGAATTGCCTTTTTTTGATGAAAGAATAATCCACCTCATGAAATACAGCAATGCAGACTTACTGTGCCTATTTGGGAAACTACTAAACTCTTAGTACGCATCAAAAACCGTAATTTTGACTATTCTTTGTGCACATGCCAGCTGTGGAAGTCTCACAGCTCTCACAAAGAGCACATACAGGATAACCAAATTTTTATGCTTTAACTTCAACTTTTATCACCATCTACAGTCTAAAGAGGGGGCCAAGCCCAAGTACGATGAAGAGAATTTGGTATATGTCATAAATGATCTTTTCCTTGGTGGATCAGAGACCTCAAGCACTACATTGTACTGGGGACTGCTCTTTATGGTGGTGAATCCAGACATCCAAGGTGAGAGTGGTGGGGTTTTCCTGTTTATTATTATCCTATACTAAACTCAGGCATTAAGTAATATTAAATCACAGGCTATAAACCTAATGTACTATGTTGAAATAATACATTTTTCTGTTGCTCCAAGAAAAGTGACCAGCCAAAGTATTTTATGCATTTTTCTCCTCTGAAGTGGTGAATATTTCTCCACAGCAAAAGTGCAGAAGGAGCTGGATGCTGTTCTGGGTCCTTCCCAGTTAATTTGCTATGAGGATCGGAGAAAACTGCCCTACACAAATGCTGTGGTTCATGAGATTCAGCGCTTCAGCAACATTGTCTTTGTTGGCGTCCCCAGATTGTGTGTGAGGAACACAACACTACTGGGATTCCCTGTCAAAAAGGTACAGACACATTTTCAGCTTCTGTTCTTTCTTCAGCAGAGAGGCATTTCAGTTTTGTGACCGGTTTTCTATCTATAAACTACTCTCCATTAAACTCAGAAATATGGTGCCTGGGGAAGAGTTATTCTTTGTGGCTCCAGGAATGAAAGAAATCTTTTCCTTAGCATGTAGGTGCTCACACAGCTGATAAGGCCTCTGTCAGGGACGCCTCAAGTTCCTGCCCATCATCACAACTGCAGAAAACAGCTCTGCTTGGCAGGGGATGGACTGAGAGGACCAATTGGTTTGCCAAAGCACTGGTTAAAACATCCTTGCCCAGCTTGGCACTCGCCCAAATGCCAACAAGCCACAGTTTTATCCATCAGGCATAAACTGATGGGTGACAGGCACTAGTAGCAGGAACTGAAACAACAGTTTCTTCTTTGCAGGGCACCATTGTTATACCAAATATAGCATCTGTTCTGTATGACCCTGAGCAGTGGGAGACACCTCGACAGTTCAACCCTGGCCATTTTCTGGATAGAGAAGGAAACTTTATACCTCGAGAAGCTTTCTTACCATTCTCAGCAGGTAAATGCATTGACAGTTTGAACTGACCCGGCAGATGAGATGATGGTATTTCCTCAGATAACATCTTCTATCTCTGCTGTTTGCTGCTTTTAAAGAACATTCTTGGCTTGTTTCTGCCAAGAGGCTTCTGTGCTGTCAGATCCCAAACTGTTCATAGGACACTGTGGTGGGAATCCCACTCAAACTCCCGAATGTCTTGGGCTGGCTGTATGCTGCAGTCATGCACAGGTTTTGTCTGTAGTATTCTTTACATGTAGCTATTTTCCTGAGAAGTAATTTGTCCTGTGTTTACTGGAGTTAATTCTTTAAATCCCTTTTAAAGAAACAAGCTGAAAGAAAAGCAGAAGGCACCCTAATAAACACAGGATTACGTTCTTGCTTACAGAACTGAAAATCCAGTTGCAAAAGAAGAAAACAAGGTAACAATGCACAGAGAGTTAGTAATCATACCCAGCAGTAAAGTTCCTACTGATGGTTTTGTTTTAGTTTTTGATAGTCACTTCAATGTCCACGCAGAAGTGGTTTCTTGATTCAAATAGCTTTTTCTTTCCTTATATTTGTCTGCTATCTGTAAATGTGGATGTAATATTCACCTTTTCTGCTCACAGCATTGGTGCCAAGGAATGGGAATCCTGGGAAATGAACAGTAGGCCTCATGCCTATAAAGTGACCAAGCCTCTGTTCAACTGCAAATGCCACTACTAAGTAATTTTGCTCTGCTGATGTTAACACACTAAAGCATGTGCAAACAGCTAGCAGATTTTTCGTGTGTAGTCCTGAAGTTCAACATCTTCTGTAAAAGCAAAATAGTTTTTTTTTTTCTGTCAGGTCAAGAAAGAAATTATGTTGGCACCTCATGCATTTTCATTGAAATTTTCATTTTGTGTCTCCTAACCTAGGACATTGGATGGGATCTTTTTGAGACAGAATTCACACAGTTTTAGTTCTGTGGATTTCATGGTGCTCTCCTTGAACAAAACAAAACCCACCCCTGCTTTTAACAGGAATGAACTAAGTGATTATGGAACTGAAAAATTCCTAGGTACTCACTGTCCTTTCCTCTCCCCTCTGCAGGGCACCGGGTGTGTTTGGGGGAGCACTTAGCGAGGACCGAGCTCTTCATTTTCTTTGCCAGCCTGCTGAGGGCGTTCACCTTCCAGCTCCCTGAGGGGGTGACAAAGATCAACACTGAGCCTGTTATGGGGGGCACTCTGCAGCCCCACCCCTACAGGGTTTGTGCCATCCCACGCTAGGCTGCAGCAGCCACGGGCCAGCATGAGACAGCCACCTTTACCTCCGTGAACTTCCTCTCAAGTGTATAAACCTCCTTCTGGCTGTTGATAGTAGTCTATCCCAGAGCTATTCAGAAAGTGGATGCAAGCCAAGACCCAGACTAACAGTATTTTTTTGGTCTGGTCTTTGTGAAAGTCACGGATATTTTCACAGGGATCTTGACCATATTCTCCTCTCTGAGAGCACTTGAAGCCAGATGCTGCGGTTCCCAGCTGAGGCCATGCTTTGTCCCTTTGTCCTAGCCAAGCAGAGTCATCCTCATGCTCAGTCCTGAGCAAAGCTCAGGAAAATTCAACAGAGTATCTCAGCAAGAGCCGAGCAGGTGCCCTTTCTGTGAGTGGCAGGATGACCTCAAGTAATTTGACTGCGGAAAGCACACTTTTAAAGCTCTATTTTGGTTTTATTGTCCTGAACTTAGCCACTTTAATTTGTCAACAGATTGCAAAAAGAACCCCAAAAAACAAACCAACACCCAAATCCCAGAAAACACATTAGAATGTGGGTGCCTTCACATCTGAATTTGATGTTAAGTATCTCCCATATACTAGGTAAAAAGTCATCCTAAAGTTGAAGAAAGACACTTAAATTTGGTGTTTACTATCAGTGTGAATGTGTGAGTTTGCAGCTTGATTAAAGTTATATTATATTGTCAATTTGTTAGTTTTTTATTGTTTTATTTTTAATGATGTAGAATCACACCCATTATCAATCCTGCTTAGATGAGGCATTGAATGTGAGATGAAAAAGTCACTTTGCCTGTGAGTTTCACTGCTAACTCCATGACAGAGGAATATAGAGGCTTTGGAAGGCAACCTCTAGGAGCTACCTGAACACTCAGTCTCTATTTTCTCTGTACCCTTTACTTTTTTCATTACAACCCACACCACATTCAACTCTCCCTTGCCCTCTTTCTAGTGTGAGTTCCTACTCCCACCTACCCTTTATCCAGCCCCATGGCATGTGTCTGCCTTAGGCCATCAAAGAGCTGCCAGGCTTGAAGGTGCACGCCCTGCTGCTGATGGCTGTGGTGCTGTAACTTCTTTTAACTACTGTGATTAACCCTCCACCCCATCCTTTTTTAAAAAATTTTATAACTAGTGTCAGCCACAGCGTCAGGTCTTTGAGTTAAGCTAGAACTGTCATCCGTAATAATACGGTTTATAAAGTTTTGAAATCAGGTTGCAGGTGTCTGTTCCAGGGAAATACGTGCAACTGGGTGTGTTACTTTTTAAACCACTGTGATTGCTTCAGGTAAAAGTGAGTTCATGTCACAGAACTGCAGAAGGGCTGCTTTGTTTTATATTTGCAGGATAGCAGGAGTGTGTGAATCCAGAAAGCCTAAAATATTTAATTTTGATGGATATGAAAGAGCTACCTAACATTAAATGGTGCTCAGCTCTGCTAAGTTATGGTTCAGGAAAGCACTGGCCAGTTGTCTGCCACCCAGATCCTCTGCTAATTTTTTCTTGTGCTTTTCTTTCTCTTTCATGGTGGGCCTCTCCTGGGTAGCAATATTAGTGACACAGCCATAAGCAGGACAAATGCCAAAGTCCAGGGAAGCTGGACTTTTTTACCCTGGCAAAAGGAAAAAGCAGACACTGGAGACAAAGACAGCCTTGTGTAAAAGTTGGTAGATTCTGCATCCATCCAAAAATTAAAAGCAAGGGTTGATTTTTTTCACTTCTGTTCAAATAAGTTGTTTGGGGAACTGTTTTATTTCAAAGGCCCAGACAAAACTGGCCCTGTGGAGGCTTCATGGTATGACCCAGTGAATCATTGGAGTGTAGTGCAGGAACCTGACATCTATGGATTACATTTTGAAAAAAAGAAATTATCTGTTGCACCAGCATATGCATTTGGGGAAACTGTTTCTGTATTTGAGGAAGTTTAGAAACTCTTGGACAAACAGGAGGTGAAAGAACAGGAAATTTTTGCTGTCTCTCCAGTGGAAGATCTGGCAGGTGGCAAATGCAACAAAAAGGGAGATGGGTCAAAAGAGCCAGAGGGGTTGCACTGCACATGCTGTGTTGGTAGTCTGAGCCTCATCACAGGGTTTGTACTAAACATCTCTTCCTGTTCAAAAAGTAATTGCATATATCTTCAGTAGGAAAATTACTTTAGGGTTGTTTAAAAACAATACAAGGTTTGGCATTTGTACTGTTCTTACAAACTTTTCCAAGGCACCTGCAATCATGTGCTGTCAGAACATGAGAATGGCTGAACTTTCACCTGACACATTGTGGCTGTGTTTGAGTTCTGTAACAGAATTAAAATAGTTTCATATTAATCTTCATCTTGAACATTTATTTTCATTATTATGTCACACTCTTATATTTTCCATTTGAATAACTTCATCTTACTTTCAGGCAGTGCCCTGACCAAGTGCCTGCTGAGACATAACTTGGGAAACTAGAAAAAGATGCTTGCAAGGTCCAGCAATCGTAATCCTGGAGTATGAGCCAAAATGCACTAAATGCTCTTCACTTCCCTTTGATTAAAAGTTTTGCCTCTGGCAGATTTCAAAGCCTAATTAATTCATTTGCCAAATGCCTTCAGGTGAGAAAAATGCACTGTGAACAGGAAATCTGATTTTCTTCAGTACTAAAATGAAATTTCACGTTTAAAAAAGACAGATAATGTGCTAATTGAACTGATGTTACACACACTTCCTTTACCACATTGTTAAGGAGCCATTTGTCATCGTTTGTGAGATCTGCATTTAAGTCCATGCTGTAAGGGCAGCCTTGAACTGGGAATGGTGGGTAACTCAAGACAAGGAAATCCCTCCCCATAAAATCCTTGTGCTGAAATGTTATCTTCCCACTTCTTTTTTGTCTTTGTTATATTTATATTATCTCCATTATATTTAGAATTGTGAAATGTTACATTAATAACATTTGCAGCTGAATTAAATTAAAAGTAACAACAAACTCAAGGATCACATAATAACAGATTTATGAATATTTGTAGACAGTTGAGTTTCAACATGTGCAAAAAACTAAACTAAACTAAAATAAATTAAGTTGATGTACCTGCAAAAATCACTGTGAACTCAATCAGTGGAAGGGAGAGAGAAAGAGAGGTGTAGGGCTGCATATGCACTGCAGAATAAAACAAGGGCAACCTTTTGAAAGTAGAACTGTATAAGGAATACTGTGTTTACTTTGGGTGTTTGTTTCAGCCAATGATGTAAGCCAAGCAGATGACATAAACTTTGTCACACAGTGATTGGAGCACAAGAGATGTCAAACAAGGGGTCTGAAGAACAGCTTTGCCATTTCACTAAAAACCTGGCTAAGGCAGTTTTGTGTAAATCAAATGGTGGGAGATAGAAGCACCACAATTTGAATCACCAAGTCATGTTGTTTGAGTTGTAGGTAAAACTTGTACCTAGGAAAAGGTCAGCTCTTTAACCTTTTTCCAATAGGCATGGGCAAGTTTCATTTCACCCTTATCCCCCAATCCTTTGAGATGTCTCTCCAGACTGAAATCACACTGTTAGAAATGGTTCTTATTTGTTGAGGTGAATTACACCTTACTTTTAACAGTAGCTCATAACCAGAGGTCTGGTTTAATCAGTTCTACCAAGAAGGTGCTTTCTCTGACAGCAAATCTTACAAAGCCAAGAGTTTTTGCTTGTTGGTTTGGAGCTTTTTGGGGGGTTTTTGCTTGTCTGTTGTTGTGGGGTTTTTTGTTGAGTCCAAACCAGTTCACCATCACGATTTATGGAAGAACGGTAAGGACTGAGTTTATGATTCTGTGGGTGTTAAGAGACCCAGTGCACAGGCAGCTAGCCAGTTGCAGGAAGCTTGTTCAGGGCAAGAAACACCAGTCAGAAGATGGAGTGCAGCTTTATTTAGGAGTCCAAGTACGCCAAAACATCACTCACGTTATTGACTGCATGGTACACAAAGTTCCTGACTGACTGCAGACTAATTACAAGACAGCATGCAGGATTTGGGTGTCCCACCACTGAACTTCATAAGAGGTAAGGTCCATGTAACTCACTTATCAGTGTAACCATTAACAAACTGCCAATTTTTATATCTTCATTTATCCTTCTGATAAGACAGCCTTAACTTTCTGATCTCATTCATCTTCCACACCCTGCAGGGGTATCAGAGAGCTCAAGTTTAAGTGTTTACATGTACATTTGGCAAGAGAAGGGAGATAGGGTAGCTGGTTCTTAAAAAGGTGTTGTACCACAGCAACAGGGGGGGGGAAAGTCTGCTTTCAGAGCCCCTCCTGGCATCTAGATCCTCCTCAGTTACTATGTTCAGTGCTATGGGCACCTTTGTGTTGGCTGTTTTGTAACATTCTGTACATGTGTGGAAAATTAATTTCAATTAATCTCAGTAAAACTCACAGCCATGTCTGGAAACTTGATGAACAAGGCAAGGTATATTTGCAGGGATGGTACAAAGGGATCTAGCATTAGGCTTGACTTGATTTACCATCCTCACTGGTAATTAAGAAGACTTGAAGAGTAGAACATGCTTTGCAATGTGACATTTTAAAATTATTCTAAACTCCTTGCAGAACTCTTAGAGGAAGAAAGGGGTTTATGGGTCTGACTGAACATAAAAATGAAGACACAATGTAGAAAATAATTCATAGAATAAAGCATAGACAAATGTGGGCACAATAAAACACAGGAAAAATAGTCCTAAATTATCTGGGTCATTCTCCAGGATGCTCTGAGGAGCCACAATAAATCTGTATGAATGATCTGTTAAGGTGATTTCACAGAGCTCATATTAGCTGGAGAAAATCAATGGCTTTATATGCATGTGGAGACATATCTTACAGAAATGAATAAAAAATTGTGAGTTTCACTATAGATTTTTCCTTGCTTCAGAGACATCCACGGGAAATAAAGCAATCAGATTTAAAAAACACAGCAGCTATGAACCCTATCTGTTAGATTGAATCAAAAGGTTTTAAAATTTCTTCTTCTTCCTCCATGTACTGAGACGAATAATTTAGATTAAATTTCCATCCAAAATAGCTTTTACAATTTCCCTCTCAGGGAAAGAGGGAAGTCTCAGTAGGAGCTGAGAGACTACAGTGTGCTAGGTGAGAAATAGCTGGTGGGAAAGTGCCATATATTAAACAAATTTCATTTCAGCAGCCCCTGCCCTGCTGAAGGTTCCAGAAAAGAAAAATTACAAGGAGTGAAGCGAAATGGTAGGAAGGAGAAAAACCTCTTTCCTACTGCTGGAGTAAAAGTAGTTCAGCTTTTGTCCTGATAAGGACAGAGGACAGACAGGGAGCAGCAAGGAGTCAAGGGAGCATTCAGCAGCTCCCATTTTAATTTCCTCAGCAGCAGTGTCACAGCTGGCTGAGAAAAGGAGACCAGACCCCCCAGCCAGCTCCTCTCCCTACCACTGAAAAGAGCCTGTGCTGGCTTCAGATAGCAGCATAGCCAACACAAAATCTGCAGGAAGGAATATACAACTTGGGTATTTAAAGTAGCTAGCAGATAAATGATAAAATAATCTAAAAATGCCATGTAAATAAGGGGTGTTATATGTGGAGTAATGCTGTATCTGTAGCTTACTCTTGTGAAAACAAACACCACTGCCAGAGTCCATGGAACAAAAGTGTGGATTTAGGGGAAACTTGTAAGTTTCAGAGGGAATGGTGCTTTAGCCATATATTTCTAAACGCTGCTTATCAGTGTCCTGAAACTGAAGCAACATCATCGTGTCAAAGCATATCTCTTGGAATAGTAGATCTTACAGCCAAAATGTACCTTGGATACTTCAGTATGTTGAGATCTTCACAGGAAAGTTTTCAGTTGTCAGGAGCTTGTATGTTTTTCACATTCTTTGGTAAAGAAGGAGCACACAACTGCTGCATTTTCTGGTGTCACCAAGGGCTCTGTCCTGCAGGATGGCACGGGAGGATGGTGATGGGGGAATGGGACTCTGTGAACTTGTCCTAAAGCTTTCACTGATACAAGAAAATCCCATGAAGTGTTCTGAATTCAGCAGATAACAGATCTCTAAAAGAAACTTCTGCCATTGAAAAACTTCCAGCTTGATCTTTTGTCATTCAAATCTTGTTAACACTGCCTATGAGACAGGGTGCTTTTTCAGACATGAAGAGACAGAAACTTATAAGACACTATTACTTTCTAGTGCTCTTCACGTTTACTTGGTTTGGAAAATCAGAGATTCTGCAAACTATTGTTTGCTGAAGTCATCTGGAGTTGATGACTGTATATGTTGTAATGTTGGCTGTACTCTAAACTCACCCCTCTCCTGCCTGAAGATTAAAGGCAATGCCAGCTCTGCAATATGACAAAGACAACCTGGTCTGGGTCCTCCACGTCCTCTTTTTGGCAGGAACAGAAACCACAGTGACCACTTTGCACTGGGCACTGCTCCATATTTTGACTTATTCCAGAAAAGATGGGAGACTAATGAGGTCAGATGCAAAACTGCTTGGATTGTGCTTTCTCAGAGAACACACGAAGGTCAGCACAAAGATAAACACTTGTAAAACTGCATCCAGTTGGAAATTCATACTCTCTGTGAACTGACAAACACACCTGATTTATTGAGCATCATGGGCTCACCCAAGCCCATTAGCTTTGTCTTGCTGCCTTGCACCCTGGCAAGAAGTACCCCCTCTTTCTTCCTTTCTGTGAGAGTCAGGATGAAAGCAGAGGGAGCCGGGCACGCAACAAGCTTGTGTAAGATAACTGGAGAGTACAATGTCTCTGCAGCTGTCCTGAGAGCACAACCAGTTCCCCAGGCCTCTCCCAGGGTGGTCCTGATGAGACAACAGCATTGAGAAATTGCACAGAGAGAGGGGAAACTCCCATCCTTAACATACAGCTACAGCATGGGATCAGAGGAACACCTTCCTTACAGGCCACCACTGTCTGTCACCAGTACAGCTTGTTCCAAGCAGTGGCAGACCCCCTGAATGTCCGTCGGATTCCTGATGCTGAAAATTCTCTCTCAGAGAATGGTTTTATCTGGGGGAGAAAACAGTACTGGCAACTCCTGGGCTTTTGAGAAGTATTTTGCAATGCTTCATTGTCTTTCATAATGTTTCTGAGGAATAACAAATTCATTAGATTTGTTTTCAGTCTTCCATAATGTTCTCCCATTATTATGTCTCTCCAGTCCTGAGCCATCCATACACTTTATACCTGCAAAATCTTATTAGGTCATTAGCTGAGGATGTTTTAGTGCATTAGAAGGAAACAATCACCAGAGAGTGTAATATAATTTCTGTATAGGGTAGTTCTCTGTTTACTGTCACCGGAGTAGTTAACTGGGAATGTATTTGTGACAGCAGCAGCAGCCCAGGGCTCTGTGCTGCAGCTAAAATGATCAGTGAGTCTGCCAAAAGGGGTGGTCCTGCCCACTTTTGTCCTTGGCCATGTTCTCACTCTGCTCAGTGAGGCAGCAGCCAGCAGGTGAGTGTGCTCAGACTGCTGAGCCAGCAGAAGACTATTACTACAACTAAAATGGAAAGGCTTTCCACCAGATCAGCCAAATGAATCCAAGCACTTTATAGCTCTGTGTTGCTGTATCCAAACGTGGTGAAAGGGAAAATGAGGGGATGGGACTCCTTGTTTTCATGGCATCTTGCTTACAGATTCTGTGAATAAGAAAGGTAGATTACAGGCTGACTGTAACTTGAAACTACATGAAACACCTTGTCCAGGATCACGAAGGAGATCTGCAGCACAGCAGAGAACGGAGTCAGTCTTTAAGGTTCAAGCCAATGTCCAGAGCAGGGCACCAGCCTTGTTCTCACTGTGAGACCTGAAAAGGGACCCACTTCAGTTCACTTGATCCATTCTCCTGTCTCTTTGTCTGTACTCTTTGGTAGGGTAGGGTATCAATATACTACTTTTCTGGCTTTTTAAATGTTTGACAGTGTAGAGACACATTAATATTGTTACTGACAATCCTTAATATGGTCTACACACTACATCTGCCAAGATGAGCCAGGAAGGATTCCTACTCAGGATTCAGGCTATGCCCCCATCTCTGTCTGTCCTGGGGAATATACCTATATTGATAAAGAGTTGAGTGCCTAAGTCTAGGACATGCATAAGATAAACTGCTTTATTAAGGCTTCCTGTTTTCCTGTCTGTACAAACGAAAAACAAGGCTCTCCTGTTTCTTTGGGTAACAACTGGAATCCAGTTCAGGGATTCAAACACTTGTTTCTTCTTCCCTTTCCACCTTACTTGGGCTATTAAGGTAAAAGACTGGACTCCAACTGCTGTGAAAACCATTCTTTAAATTACTGTCCCTTATGGAAAACAGCCATTGCTCCAAGCAAGTGACATCAACCAGGTGCCTGTTCATATTTGCATGCATTTTCAGTATGGTCAGCGTATTCCAGAATCCCTGGCTACATCTTTGTTTCTAAAAATTGCAAAGGAGGAAGCCTGCATACCCATCTAGAGAGATGCAGTCGTGTTTATACATCTGTTCATAGATGTTCTGAGTTCAGCAACGCATTACCAGTGGATTCCTAAGAGCAAGCTGGAGAACTCAACATGTGTTGAAATTGTGCTCAAACTCTTAACAGCTTAACAAATGCCATGTTTTCACCAGTTCCCTTAATATCCCTGGAGCAAAGAGGTGCCTTTTCATCTTTGAAGTGTCCAGCATATATTATCAAAGTGTTGCAACTGCTCAGAAAAAGGTCACATTTTATATCTATAGTGACATAAATATGTATACGGTTGCATATGGTGCAGGGACAATCTTTATTAATTCCTCTGTTTTATACTTTAAAATTCCTAAAACATATGTTCAGAAATCCTCACCTTCTATATCATACAGTCACAGGCTAGCTGATGTTGTTCCTATCTGAAATCACAAATCTTTGTGCAAGGTAACGCTTTCTCGTCTTCTCTCCCTCTGTGCAATTAAGTCTTTCTCGACTACCCAGGTCAAAGAGTTTAAAATTGGTCTCTAATTAATAGTTGCCAGAGATTTGATTTGCAGAACTACTAAAAACCCAAACTCCACTGGCAATCAGAAAGGTCTGTAAGAGTTAAATACTTCACAGGCTGTTCAGGGTACTCAACACATCTCCAAAGAGAAACTCCAGATCAATGACTGATTGAAAAGTTTACCCCACTGGCTTCACCAGATCCTCCAGCACAGCAGTGAGTGAACATTACCATCTAATGGCTGTGCCTGCTAATTACAGCTATAATTCCTACTTTAATGGTGGAGGCTGGTCCTTGTGTAAGTACTGATACACTAAAAAGGCTGTAGGATTGGAAAACATATAAGCATGGAAAGATAATAAAAGCAGGATTTATGATTTTGCAGTATCCATCAATCACCTCTGGTGGGCAACGTGAATGGAGGAATCCTGCTAAAATGTTTCTGGGTAACGTCACAGTTGTTGCACTGATGGCTACACGTGCTGCAGACACATGAATAATGACCACCATAAATAATAATCCAATGCATTAGTAACTGTGAAAACCTCTTAAGATTCTAATAGTGAAACACGATTCCGGCCTCTTTTTTTTTCCTGACAGCAGAATGAAATTTCTCCCATCCTTTCCCTGGCCAATACCAAGGGTTGCACCAGTCCCAAACTTCTCCCCAGTCCTTCTCCATATTGTTGCAGATGTCATCTGTGCCAGTGGGCACATCTAGAAGCAGCAGAGATGATTCAGGCTGATGATTGAGAAAGCTAGGACTAGGGAAGAAAATCCTGGAAGCCTGGGTCCTGGACAAAGCTTGCTGCTTCACTGAGCTCTTTGTCAGAGGAAGAGGGGAAATACAGATCTGTATGTGCTCATGACATAGACTCGTTCTCCTTCTTTCCAGCCCTGCTTTTTCTGCTGGAAGTTGCAATTTCCGCAGCTGGTTCGATGAGAAGTTTATACAGCTGATGCTTTCACATTGGGGCCTAGAACATCACACCTGGCTCACTGTTCTCCTGCTAACCCTTTATGGGAGAAAGTGACAGATGAGAGGTTCCCAAATTGTGCTGATTCTCCACTTTCCTGTAGGATGAAATCTTGCCCCCACTCATTATAAAGGTGCTGGGAGAACAATCCCCCAGTTTGTTTCTTGATTCCTGTAGTCTCAGCTATTTGGGTAATCCCATGCAAATCAAGAGCTCAGCATAACTAAGGGGCAGAGTCTACAAAAGAGGTTAATTATGCAGCTTGCTTTGTTTGTAGGCATGGATCTCTCTATTCCACTCCCTTCTGCCATCAAACGGACGGGTTTTTGGATATTGCTTCACTACAGAGGCTGTCATGTGCCAGAGGCTGCTCAGAGGATCCCAGGCCATGGCAGAATTCCATGGCATCTCCTGGCCTCAGGTGAGCAAGGGCTTCCCTGTGATTGTATCAACACCTGGCAGCATTCCTCAGTGAGCTGTGGCATGGAGTGGTCGTTCTTTGCCAAGGCACAGAGAGGAAGAAAAGCTCTTAAATGAACACTGAACTCTGCTGCAGCCAGCACTCACTGCTGTGCCCTTCTTTCTCATTAATGATCTCTCTGCAGCCATTCCTGGCTTACTATGCCTACAGACCCTCGAATCTCGTGTAAGAGCTCTCTTCAGAGACACTAGACTTTACATATATAATATGCAGCATCAAATTTGCCATGGGGCCAGAATCAGGTTTTTCCTCTTAGCCTGTGCCTTGGAGAGTTTCATAATAACCCTGATTTCCTATGTTAGACTGGGCTGCAAGAATCATCCAGAATAAACAGGACAAGCTGACATGAATGTGGCTTTGAGAACTACAGACAAGTGTTGACTTAAAATTTAGGAAGGAACTGGTCATTTGGGAAAGACTTCACTTAGAAAACTTAAGAAAAATTGTATTTAAGGGAATTTAAATCTGCCAGGTCTGAAAGCTACCAGTGGAAAGCAGGCAATCCAGAAATGTGTGGTAATGGTCATCCTTAACACACTTCTCTACAAGACAATTTTTTGAATAATTAAGTGGTCATGCATTTCCTATAGACAGATAAGTAACAATTGTGGATCATTGAAATGGTTTGGCACAGTTCAGCTGTGAACATTCAGCCTGTAAGTGCTCTGTGAAGCCAAGATGTTCATGACATTCCCCTGCTTGTATTTCCAGGTGCAGCTCCAGCCTTTTCCCATCATAGCTGAGGCCCTCAGGCACTTTGTTGATGAGAAGGCTGCTGGCAGAGACACACCTGCAGGATCTATGAACTCTTACTAAGGCTGAAATCAGGCACCACCAGAAGAGCTGGGTGCCTGCACAGCCACAGGACTTCATTGCTGCATGCCTGAATGAGATGTTAAAGGTAACTAGTAATCGTCTCTTAGGCAGCTGCTACATATTCCAAATGTAGCATGTATGTAGCTTCTAGTTAAAGTATTTCCAGCAGCACTCCTCTTTCATCTCCTCCTTTTCCTCCTGAGAGACTGTTGAGCTATTTCTTTCTTTGAATTCAACCTAAAACATAAAGAGAGTGATGTTGTTCCACTCTAGACTGAAAGAAAACTTACTGTGTGCTGTCTTCCTCTTCAGCAAGATCATATTTTTTAGCAGAACAACAAGGCTGCTGTCTTACCAGCTCCACCAACTCAGTATGGAGCCTGTGATGAAAAACAGATCTGTTGCTGGGGATTTGCTGTGCTGTTAAAGTAGTCTTAAATCTCACTGCCTGTCTCCTATCTGCAGGCAGAGGATGGCACCCTCTGTACATTCAGAGTGCAGTGACCACAGATCTCTTCAGAGCGGGCTCAGACATCACCTTCACTTTATGCTGAGCATTCCATGATGGTGTATCTGCAAGTGCAAGGTGGGAAATGCGTGTAGCTGCACTTAGATGTGTTGTGTCCTTGCTCATGGCTCATGTTGATTCAGCTGCCCTGATCCTCCACTGAAAGCTGGCTTGGGAATTTCGAGTTTCTGCATAGTCCGCACATCAACAATTCTTCAATGCTCATTACTAGTCCTTTTTTTTAAAAATTCAGAATGACTCCAAGAGGTGTCAGATGCTGTCATTTGTCCATCCTGTGGAATTGAATATAAGGACTGAACTGTGCCATATGCAAAAGCAGTTTTACAAGAGACTGTGTGTTACAGCAGCACCAGTGAACCCAGGGTTTGTGGGGACCCAGGACACCACACAGCAAGGCTTCCCTGTCGCTGAGATCTCTTGATGCCACTGAGCTTTGGGTACAACCCTTAGACAAAGCAAAGTCAGGCATCACATCTTGTATTTACATTTTGTCCCAGGTTGTAAAACTACCAAAGGTGAGTTTGAACAGCTCAAAAGGAACTCTTCACTGGGAATAGGATGCTGGATGTTATCTATGTGCAATAATATGCACAAATCTGTACTCAGTTTCCCTCTCTTGTTGCAGAGATGTTACTTTTACCATTTTTCCATACAGGATTTCAAGAGTTAGGTCAGTGTATAAAGGCACCGGTATAACAACCTTTGGCTTCTTTTAAACTGTTACAAGCTAAATATAAAAACCACAGAAATTTCAGAAAAACACTGCTTGTATATGCAATTTATTGTATTAGCAGAACACTTTAAATCCGATTCCAACCTGATGTAGGTGGTCTTCCCAATAGATAAGGCCTATGTGGCTTTGGGGGAAGATGTATTTGAGAAAATAAAGATCCAAGTCAGGAGTTTTGATCAGTGTGAAACCTTCGCTTCAGTGGGGTTTAGTGGTGTTCTTTATTTTTTTAAGTTTGATAACTGTAATTACTGCATCCTCTGGTCCTCTAAAATCAATCTTTAAGAGTGCCTATTAATTTCTAAATAAGCTATTAAGTAGGAGATAACAGAGTGTGACCTTGTTTCTCACCCCATAATAATTATTTGGCATTTGCATTGGGCAATTTCAAGAGAGTGATTGATATCTTGGCAATTTAAGTAATTTGTTTTTGACTCTGTGAAAAGGATCTTTGTATGAGCAGGTCTCCATAGTGATTTGTGTCTTTCTGAAATATTTTGGTAAACTGCTGGTCTTCAGAGCACACAGAACCCATTTAGGGATCCCTTTTGTTACCAACCAGGAAATTCTTTATGAGTTTTTGAACTATTTCTGCTACTACTTATTTCTAAATATTTTTCCATGTCCTCTAAGGTTACAAATACAGGTTTGAGCCCATAAGACAACAGGATGGGAGGGCCAGTGGTAAGGATATTTAGCCTAGGACTTGGGGGGCCCTTTTCCCTGTTGTGCCATACTTTTGGGATTTCAGGGATATTGCTAAGACACCCATTGCCTTTGCTTTCAAATAGTAAGGTAGGAATACCAGAGTTACATTGCTGTGCTTTACTAGGATGAATACACTCACACACTATAGACAGAGGACATGTAGTGCCTTATATATGCTGAAAACAATTTTTTCATGTTCCTGATTGACAGACTGATGAGAGATATTATATGTCTGGCATAAATAAGCTTTAAGTAGACTGAGTTACACCGAGTTATAATATTGTATTTAATATGGGGTTTTTGCTTTGCTTTCTTAGCATGAGTACCTGGATTACATAGGCAATGAATTTTTTGACTCCTTCCACATCACAAATTGATAGAGAAACAGAAACTATGGCACTCACAACTCTATTTACTGACTGCCAGATAGGAGGAATTACTGGTCAGAGATTTATGAAGCACTGTGAAAAGACTGGGCTCATGGAGTAACAGGGGAACAGACTCATGAAGTACAAGGAGATGCTGAAGGAGGGACTATCACCCTTATCCTCTATGAAGTGCCCATTATCACTTCAGGAGCTTGCAGGCTCTTTACTGCGACATTCTTCCCGTTTTCTTGTGCCATCCCTCACTGTACTGAAGAGCTATGGGGAAGGCGTTGAGCTGGGGTTCCCTGTCGCCACAGGAGGCAAGGTGGGAAAACCCTTTGAAGAGTAACTGTCTGAGTCGTCAAACTGTATTTACCGGAGCAAAATTAATTGTATGAGTAATTTGTAACTCCCTGGATCGGTCCCCGGCGCCAGCCAGACCACACCCAAGATGGCGGCCCCGCCCTGAGGGGCGCTCCCGACCGCGCGTTCCCTTCCCCGCCCGCCGTACGCAGTGTTACGGCTCCGGGGGGAAACGCGGGAGGTTATGGCGGAGCCGCCGGAAACGGCGGAAGGGCTTCGCGGGCGGACCCAGCAGGGCGGAAGTCGCTGAGGCGAACGGGGGTGGCGGCGGCAGCGAGCGACGATGAACAACAAATTCGACGCGTGAGTGTCACCCCCGAGCCCCCCCGGCCGGCCCCCGGTGCGGGGCCTGCACGGCCCCGAGCCCCGCCTGCGCCCCCCGCCGCTGCCCCGGCGCCGGGCGGGCGAGACGCGATGAGTCACGGGGCTGCGTACAGCCCCGTCCCTGCAGCCGGGGCCCGGCCTGGCCCCGAGGGGACGCGGGACCCAGAGGTGTGGGCAGCGGGCCGGTGGCAGGCCCGCACCGGGGAGTCGCGGGCCGCCTCGTGGCCCCGCTTGTCTCTCGCCTTTTCCGGCCCTCGGCAGGGAATGGGGCGGGCGGGGAGACCTGTGGGGTGCTGGGTGCTGGCGCGGTGTCTGCTCTGCGTCTGCAGTGCTGGGGGACGTGGGGAGCGCGGTGGGCAAGAGTCAGCAGAGGTTCGGTGACAGGTCTTCATGTGGGCGCCCTGAATAGCAGGGAGCCCTAACCAGTAACTGGGGTTTCCTGTGGCAGATCGGTGTCTAGCACAAACTGCTTGAGTTTGTTCCAAAAAGCTGTTTCGTGGTTCACTTCAGCTTAAAAGTGCGTGCCCAAGATGCCTGTGATGGGCATGAAAGTAGAAGTAGTTTTTACCGTGTGGGTTGTCAAGTGTAGATATCCAAACCCTGGTGGCCCTTGTACCACGGAGGAGCTTTGGAACAGTGAACTACCTGAGCTTGGTATGAACCTTCTCAGCTGGGTGATGGCTCTCTTTGTTATTTTTCTTTACCAGATTGAAAGATGATGATAGTGGAGACCATGACCAGAATGAGGAAAATAACACACAGAAAGACAGTGAGAAGGAAAAGAATGATCGTGAGAAACCACAGAGTACTACCAAGAGGAAGGTATGGTGCTGACATCTGCACTCCACTGCCAGGGCATGGTGTGGCAGTGCTAGGGAGTCAATCCTCAGTTCAGGGATAAGGAAAATATGTCTTGGTGGGCTTTGGTCTCAGTGCATTGTTACTGCTGCAGTGAAGACAGAAGGACTATGTTTGATTTCAGTAATTTGATGTCACTTTTGGAGGCCTCTCATCTGAGGGTTGAATGCTCCTTTCACTAACATAGCTGGTACCCTGCCAGGCTTTTGAATGGAAATGAGAAATAAAGCTTTATTTTCATCAGAAAACAAATTTGGAAGAGGACGTGGGGAAAAGACTCCTGTCTGACAGGATAGTAGTGGCTTGAAGGTGGTTTAGCAGACAGTGTTTGGGATGCTGTTTAAATAACTTTTAAGATGTGTCCCTGTGTGTAATGTAGCCTGGTCAAGAAGGCATAAGGCATATATCTCCCCTGGTTTGGTTGGGTTTTTTTTTTCCCATCTTGTTTAGGAAAACTGCTCTGTCTGAAGTAATGCAATCCTTGTAAACTTGCCATAGTCAAGAGGAAAGTAGAGATTTAAGCCCTGGTAACAATATCAAGTAGTACAAGATGAGGGCTTTGATTGGGGTTTTCTCTGTAAGTTTTGACTCCGGGATAATGAGCTCTCATTAGCCTCTTTTGTGCTCATTAGAAGTATTTTTAATCAGAAATCAGTGTTTTGAAAATTGGAAAGTGATCTCTGCCCACTGCTGGTGATGGGTTCTGCCAAAGCTGACATAACAAGTTCTTAGATTAATCTTCCCAGAGCACTGGGGTGTTGGTTGCTTAAGGCAATTGGTGTCACCAAAGAGTTTTAATTGCATTTGAATCATGATTCATTATAAGTGGGTTTTTCCTTCCCAGAGGAGGAGAGTGTCTTTTTTTTTCCTTAATTTGAGAAAGTTAAAGCTCTCATATTTCCCTTTTTAGTTTGTCTTTTTTTTTTTTTTTTCCTTTGAGACAGGCACAGGACTAAAACCAATTCAATAACGATGCCTCTGATGACTTGAACGATTGCTTTTATATGCTGTAAATGCAATTTTTCCCATTCCCCTTTTTAGAGGGGCATACAAGGGGTAAAGAAGCTTTTCTGTTGTGCAGGCTGTGGTCCCGGGGCCAGCTGAGCACCCCTTGCAGTACAACTACACCTTCTGGTACTCGCGACGGACGCCCGGGCGGCCCACCAGCTCCCAGAGCTACGAGCAGAACATCAAACAGATCGGCACCTTTGCCTCCGTGAGTGCCCCCTGCTGTCCCCACGGCCCTCCTTGGTCCTCCTGGCTCAGTCCCCGTGTGCTGGCTCTGTGCTCGTGGTGGCACTGAGTGATTTGGCAAGGCAAATGAGCTCTTGAATTACAGCAGGAGATGTGTCTGTAGCACTTTCCCTCTGCCCTGTGCTAGACCTCTGTGCGTGGTGGTAGTTGGTATAATAACAGAAGAAAAAAATAGCAGCCATGTAGTTCATTTATGGCTGGAGCAACAGGAGAAGGGTTCAGCTTTTCTGTGCCATTTCAGTATTGTCCCCCCACACACTTCCCTCCACCCCCATTCCCACCACAAAGACCGTGTTTGGAATAAACATCTGGCATACTGTATTTGCCAACAGCTGGTGCCCTGTTGTCTGTCTGGAAGTGATGGACAAGGTGCAGTTTGATGTTGGAGTCAAGCTCATTAAAAGGAAAATTGCTCTTCCTTTCTCCTTTCACTCTGTGGTTGCTTGTTCCTGGAATAAACTGGAGCATATCCTGGACAGGCAGTGTTGGGTTTTTGCATGGTGCTGGCAGAGTAAACCCGCCCTCAAGAGCCCAAGATATGTTAGCAAAGTGAGTCCCCATTACTGTTCTAGAGCCCAGGAAGTCTGTTGGCTGCTTTCTTCCTTTTTCTTTTAAATCTGGCATTTACCCAGTTTTTTCAGAGTCTCTTATAAGTGTTAATTTTGCCCACCAGTAATATGCCCTCTGTAATATGAGAATCTATAAAACCAGCCCTTTATTCCTTCTGGAGGCTGCATAAAAGTATGCTTGTCTGAGCAGCTGGGTTGTGTTACTGCATCCACACAGGATAAGGGTGGGAAGAAGAGCCTGTTGTTGTAGGTAGTTACTGCTCCCTGTGTGAGCAAGTACTTTCAGTTCAGGGGATGAAAAATGTGGCTGCCGCTTGATGTTCTGGCAATAACTTTTCAGTCTGATAAGTCAGTGTAGACTTGGCATTGATTTTTAGCTCCTTAGAGGAAAACCATTGTGTTGAATATTCTGTTGTCTGCTCTTTGCTACAGAGAATTTGTTGGGGCCGTTGTTGGCTGCGGTTCCGTTAGGATGGAGAGAGACTGGCCAGCATACCTGATAATGTGTTTGGGTCCAAATTCTGTTTAAGGAGATGGAAGAGCAAACTTCAGAAAGAATTGTCTAGCTAGGTCTGGGTTCAGATTTATTCTTGGCTTTTCAGTGGAAAGCTCTAAAAGCTGTGAAATGTGAACCACTAGAGGGCACGTTCCTTCACTGTGGGAGTGTGATTTCCCCACGGATGTTTGGACGTGCCTGACAAAAATAGATTGCTTCTGACCTCTCCTCAGTCTTGGTTCATAATTTTATTGGCTATAAAAGCAAATTCCAGTTTGGATGGCAGAGGTCACAGATTGGAGTGGAATTCCGAGTGCTGACCGAGTCATTAAGGTCTCTGATAAAGTGCTTGGGGTGATGTCTGACCCCTCCAGCTGCACTGCTGGTCTGCTTAATAGCTATTGTCTTACTGAGTAGAAATTGGAAATTAGTATAATCTCTTCCACTGCCTTGTTTCGTTTTAAAGATCCATCCTCTCTCAAATCCTTTCTTACCCAGAGATTCTCAAAAGATAAATATGCTACTTTTAAGAACTATAAAAAATAAATCCCTTGCCTTACAGTCAGATCGTCTCAAGCAGACACAGGGGTGCCAGAATGGAACTGGTCAAAGTGAAGTGGTCCAAGTGTACCATGGCAGACTGTAAAAGGAAGTAAGAAGTATTTAAATAAAAACTCTGAATAGTGCCTCTTGATCTTAAACTAGCACCAGAATGTATATTTTGTCTTGAAATCTGCATATTGTAAAATTAAATACAAAAAAAAAAGGTCTTATTTGAAGGCTTCTGCAGTTTCCATGGTCACAGAGAGCAGTGGTTATGCAGAGTAAAGAGGCTTGGCTGTAGCTGATGCCTTTGACACATATCCAGTGATTGAAAGTTTGGGCAGTAGGAGTCAAAATATGTTTGGAACTGTTCTCCAGAGCAGCTGTTACCTTAGCACAGATTTCTTCAGACAAACACTGGGTGACTTTAGAGGCACCTGTTGAATGTTTCGAGTCACCTGGTAATGGAGCCAGTCAGAAACAGGCACCCAGGCTCTGACACTACTGTTGCCATTTGTGTTGCCTGATCAACACCCTGGTGACAAGACAACAGAAGGAGGGGGAGGTGGCTCTGGAGAGCTGGTGTAAAAATGGCAGTCTGTTTCTGTAGAAATCTTGACTGTGAACAGTTTGAGCAGCCTCAATGTGTGGTTGGTGTTGTTGCAGGTGGAACAGTTCTGGCGGTTTTACAGTCACATGGTACGTCCTGGGGACCTGACAGGCCACAGTGACTTCCATCTTTTCAAAGAGGGCATCAAACCCATGTGGGAGGTGAGTTGGAGCTCTCATTTCTGCCTTGATATTTTCCCCCAATATTTTGGAGGGAACCTTCTACAGTGGAGGGACTCTTGTCATTAAATGGCACTCCATTCGATTTTCTTGGGTGAAATCCTTTTGTCTGGGTTTCCTGTAAACTTGTTCTCAGAACTCTGTTCCATGTAACCTAGCAGTCCTGCTGCCAGAGAGGGAAGATGGGAAGTTGCTGGCTGCACCCCCACGAAGGTTGCTGAGCTGCCAGTGCCAATGGAGGGGGTACCCATAGCTGCCTCCAGTGACAGCAGTGCAGGGCTTTCCTCTGGAAGGACTGGACCTCTCCAACAAAGCTTATGAAAACCAACCCTCCTTTTTCAGTCAAGGAGGTGCATATGGTTAAAAGCCTGCACACAGAGCTGGAAGTGAGAAACGACTTTGCCTTTTACTTGCTATTTGCTTTTTTTGTTTGTTTGTTTGTTTGTTTGTTTGTTTGTTTTGGGGTTTGTTTTGTTTTGGTTTTGTTCCAGAGCACTTTAGTTTGCTTCTATTTCTATCCAAATCTGTTAAAAGAAGTTTTAAAAGAATCTTTGGCCAGCAAATCATTCTTCCAGTTCCTGGCCTGCTTCCAGCAATGACCAATAGCATTCACAATATGAGGATTTTATGTGTTTCTCTGAAGTACCTAATTATATTGCTTGGTCCTGAGAAATTATTATGTGACCCTCGTTAGCAACTATTTTAAGCAAGGTATTTTATAGCCAGTTACTGCAAATACTATTTATATAGAACATTTAACCCTCTTTGGACTCCTGGTGAGCAAGTTCCTCAGACAATGTGTCGACCAGAGAGTCCCCAAGTTAATGATACCAGAATTTCTATAAAGCATTTCTCAGTAGACATTTTAAGATGGAGGTGGAGAGATTCTTTGGTATTTTTACTTCTGGCCCTGCTTCCTTCTTATATTTCTAGAAGAGGACCTGAGATCTCACTTCCGGCCTTCCACTGCTGCATGCTTTGTAGGGCTTTGTTTATGCTTCTTTCTCTTCCAAGCCAATCCTTAGTTACTGTCATTCTTGTAGGTAGATATGTGCCTGTGTGTAGCTCTGATCTTTTTCTGCATCCATCTGTGCCTTTTCTGGTAAAGTCAGAAGCACTAAGCATAATACTCCCTGGTGATTTACTGGGCTGCAGATCATTATTATTCTGGTGAAGGAAAATCAAATGCTTGACTGAACCGAAGCTTGTTTAACCTGAGAGAAAACTAACAACAACCATAAAGCACATGATACAGCATCTGCCTCCCAGTCACTGCTCTCTCTGTAGCTTTGAACCTGCTTCAGTCACCTTTGAGATATTTTTAGCAATCACTCTCTTCTGATGCCCATTAGTCATTGTGGAAACTTTGAAGAGTTAAACCCAACTCCCAGTCTAAAGGCTGTGATGTTCACAAGTTGGAAAACAAGGGTACTTAACAGAAACCAGTTTGCTTCTCACAGGATTCTGCCACATTCCTAGAACTTATGTTGATTTGGATGGCTCCTATCATGCTTTAAGGTTTGTCTGGAGCTGATGCCTTCCCCTTTCAGTCCAGCACATACCTGAAAAGTGGGAGTCAGGTGAATGCTGCTGTTATGCTGACACTTCCACGTTTCCTCAGTATTGCTTCATTAGCACTTGCTGTCTCTGAGAGAGCAGACAAATGTTTAGTTTTATCTGAGCGCTAGAGAAGCTTTAAGTCTAAAATAAAATTAACTTCATTTCATTAAGAAGGGTTGGGCTGCCTTGCCTGGCATCTTCAAGGTGTGTCCCAGCTTGGCAGAGGGGATTGCTGGGGATTTGGAGAGGGATGTCCTGTTTTGTGCAGTCCCCTCTGAGTCATCCTTTGTTCTCTGTTTCTGTCCTAGACCTGTCTTCCCTTACCCTTCCTAACTGCCACCTCTTTGACTTGTTCTTACCTCTCTGCCTTCAGCTTTGGATGGAATTTGTTCCCCTCTCACCTTGTAAGATTTCCCAGCTACAGTGTTGTACCAGAGAATGCCACAGTGTTCTGCACAGAGGAGGAGCTGCTCTTTGACATACCTGTGCCTTCTGGGGAGCAGGGGAGGCTGTAGCAGTTTCCAGCTCTTTGTCAGCTCCAAGATACAGTATCACAATACTGAGGTGACAGACTGGGTGCTTAGCATTAAATTTTTCTTTTACTTTCTCCCCTCATTTTGGTTATTTCTCTGGGTCACCAAAGTCTGGAGCAAACATTCAGCTGTATGATGTGTGATAATGTCAGTAGTTCTCAGAGAACAGGGTGGTCCTTTCTGTGTTAACACAACTTGTGAGTCCATTCCTGGAAATACGGAAGGAAAATGTTTATCAATTTTTTGCTTGCTTTTAAAATACCGTTTTGCAAACTCTTTACTGGCCTTCCATGCTCTACAATGAGGGGCTTCTCCTGTTTTACAGGGATTTTGTTTTACAAGCAGAACTACATATACAGGGAATTAGAAAAATGGTGAATCAGTCTCAGGTTTAGGAGTAGTTTTAAAGTCCTTGCCTCTGGGTCTGTTTGTGCAAATTGGTAGGCTGGTGTTAGTCTTTGCTAGTGGGATCAAAACACTATAACTCAAGTCATCAGAGCATAGAACTTTGTCTGGAAGGCTGAGGGCCATTGTTTCAAGTAGTTTGTATTCAAAGTAGGTGGTTTTCCTCTGTCTCTGCTTATATGGGGGAGAAGTGAAATAAAATGCTTTTGCTTGAAAATACCTTCCTTGCCCCACCTAATCAATATCTGCTCCTGTTTGTGGCTCTGCTGTCTTGTGGGTAGCAGAAAAATAGCTAGGAGAAAACAAATCAATTTATTTCCCCTCTTCCTAGGATGATGCCAACAAAAATGGTGGTAAATGGATTATCCGTCTGCGGAAGGGCTTAGCGTCACGGTGCTGGGAGAATCTTATTCTGGCCATGTTGGGAGAGCAGTTCATGGTGGGGGAAGAAATCTGTGGGGCCGTCGTCTCTGTCCGATTCCAGGTGAGTGCTTTTGAGAACTGGCACGTGCTTCCATGTGGCAGGGCTGCAAAAAGTGCCCTGTGCTTACCCCTCCCTCCCGTGCCGTTCCGCAGGAGGACATCATCTCCATATGGAACAAGACAGCCAGCGACCAGGCCACGACAGCCCGGATACGGGACACGTTACGAAGAGTGCTCAACCTACCTCCCAACACCATCATGGAATATAAAACCCACACCGACAGCATCAAGTACGTGTGCTGGCCAGGGGGGTGCTGCAGGTTGCATGTGTGCTCGAGCAGCTCCGTGCACGGCACGGGCGTTGGCAGAAGTGCTCGTGTGCGTTAGGGCTGTTCCTGCAAACTGAAGTGCAAACAGCAGCAGCTGTGCCAGCGCGCTTTGAAAGCCAAACCCCTGTGTTGTTGTCGTGGGTGTTTGGTTCTATGAGCAAAACCTTGTTGTTTTTAAATGTGTGATCCAGGGTTATTTTAACAATCCACCCAGCCTGTCACATCGGGCGATGGGCAGCCCAGGATGGGACTGTGGCTTGATGTATTCAAAGACAAGATTGCAGTGGGGGGAGTCAAATCATTTGAATAAATAGAGATTGTGGGGAATAAAGTGCGGAAGCTAACAGGGATTTATAGTGCCATTAGACTTAAAAATGGTCTTGGGAAAGTGCCGTGTGAATTTACAGTGCTGTACAAATGATTTCTAATCATAATAAACGTCATATATTAAGTCTTCCAGGCCCTGGTGACAGAGGCTCTTTAACAAGACTAGAAGATCATGGTACACAGAGAGCACAGCTGTATTTTTAAATAAATATATTATAGCTTACCATATCAGCCCATTCAGGGTGACTTTTATTTCCCACAAACTGACGAAAAATTGCATATATAGGTATTAGTTAGAGGTGAGTAATATGTTGTTTTTCTTTTTTTCTTGAGTGTATTATAAACTAATACACTGATTAGGTCATATTGGTTAAATTAATACTTGAAAAGGTGCACACAGAAAAAGAAGTGAAACAAATGAATAAGACACTGATGGGGCAGAGAGCTTTCTAATCTTGCCTTTAATGAAGGTGCAAGTATCTTTCATTACTTTCTTTCATTATGCTGGCTTTTTCTTTCCACGTAATCATCCTGTCACCAGTCTGCTGTCAGACAGTTTGATGGGATCCATCCTGATCCTAGAAGACAGCTAGCTTCCAATTTTGAGTGTGGGTCACTGGTAATTATACAGAAACCTCGTTGAAACTGCCTGTAGGCATTTAGTGTTCCATGTGGCACTCCCTCCTGTGTGCGTGGGAAGGAGATGACTTTTTCCGTGATGTTGCCACTAACGTTTCTCCGGCACTTTTTGCCAGGAGAGGGCACTATGGACTCTCTGTCCATGCAGGGAAATAGCAACATGCTCATGTGGACGCACAACAGAGTGTTTTACTCCTGTTCAGCAGCAGACTGCAGACTGTGGTGATGCGGCTTTGTGGTGAGAGCAGGCAGGTATTTGACTTTTCTCAGTCTCTGTAGTAAAAGCTGTGTATGGAGCCAGCTGTCCTAAGCTGTGGTGGTGGTTCCTGTAGCAAGTGTAGAATGGGAATGACGTGGCCTTTCTCTTGTGAGCTGTCACCACCAGCACTTCCTAGCACAGAGAATGCCACTATAGCAATGTTTGGTTTTGCTCTGGCAGGTGTAAGGCCTTGAGTGATGGTGCACCCAGTAGTGTGGCCTCGTTTCCCTACACCAGTGTAACATGCTGTGCTTGCTGTCCTCTCTTCCTGCATAGCATCCAAGTTTCATTTTGTGCTGCTGACGTGTGGTGCAAAATGAGCTTGTCTGAGAATAACAGGTGTTGGAGGTATCAAGTTTAGTAGCTCAGATTACAGCTGGGAGCAATTCTTAAATAGAGGCCGACTGGCTTGTCTCCCACTCATTCTTCTGTGGGTAGGAAGGTTAGTCAGGAATTGCTTTGATTATGTCCTAGTCAGGTAGGTCGAAGGAATTAACCTTCTGCCATGTAGGGCATTGTGAAAGCCCCTTTTTTCCCATTACCTCGCTTGAGCTGCAGCAGTCTGATTGCAGTGCTCTCCAGCATCTCCTTCCAAAGGCACTGGTGTAAACTCAGAGCAGAACTGCTGTCAGTGGAGTTTCTGTGTAGTGATGCACAGACCAACTTCTTGTGCCTCTCTTGCCTGGTACCAGCAGGCAGCAAGGGGCAGCAGCTGCAGAGAGGTGATGGTGACTGCTTTGTGACAAGAGAAGAGCAGGACAGCCGTAGCTTTCAGTCTGACTCTGCTTGGCTTAGCTTCATATCATTAAGGTTCTCTGACTAATAAAGACTCTCTTGTGTAACTAGTTCTATCCTCCATGAAGTCTGGCTCCTTTTCCTCGCCCATCTATCAAGTCCTGTTGAAATACTGTCCATCATGAATAAACTCCACTTATGCTGCACATGTACTATGTGATTTATGACTCGGGAGGGCTTTCTAGCCAGCACTCTATATTCACACTCTGGCTGTGTTTCATGAAAAGCTCTAATGGAAGAGCTGTGCTCTAGGCTTTGTCAGGGCTGCCTTTTGAGGGGGGCTCATGGCATTTTTCATTTGTATGGGCTGCATCTCTCCACTAGAGCTCTGCTCATGTGCAGGGTTTGATTGGCATTGATTGTGCTTCAGGGAAGGGAGCATGCTTAGCGAGAAAAGAACAGGCGTTTCTCAAAACCTTGACTTTCAGGTAGTGAATTGACCTGGATTAGCTTTTGACACACTGTAAATGAATGCTTCTGCAGAAAATGCTAGCATGCCTCTCACTGTGGAACCTGAGTCCTGTGTTTTGGGTTTTGTATATTCCTTTTGTAATGATGCATTTCATACTAAATCATTTCTAGACACCATTTTTCATGAGTTGTCAGTGAGGCTGCAGCCCCCTTTGTTTCAGAAAGTGGTGGTGCTGCCAAGCTGCATCTGAAAAGTACCTGTTGCGTCACAGATATTCCAAGGAGCTGTTCTGCATTCTGTTCTTCCTGCTCTCAGTGCCGGGGCTTGTGCATTTAGCTAGATAAGCAGATCTTTCATTGCAATTTTCCTGTGTTTGTCCTTTCTCTTGCTTGTGATATTGACAAGCTGCCTAAATCCCAGGAGTAGAAGGGTCAGCCTAGTCTGTATGAATTTCCAATCTTGCTAGGAAAGCTAGAACAATCTCTTGGACTCTGCTAAATTCCAGGGGATTTATAGTACCTTAGACGTTACAGTGCTGAGCACCTGAAGAGAACATATGTGACATTTTGTGGGCTACCTTGTTTCAGTAGCTGGAGAGAAATTGCTTCTCTTTGTTCCCTCAGAGGTGCACTGAGAGAGGAGCACTTGGATGCAGTGAACCACTTAATAGGTTCAGTTCATCAGTGTTGTTAACCTTGGAGGTGACAAGGTCCAGAAGTGACAGTGACTTATGGACAGTGGTACTTCCTGTGGCCTGGAATTAAAGGCAAAAAACCAAACCTCTTTTGCTGCCATAGCAGGTGCACTTTTTTGAAAGTAGAATGTTGCCAACCACAGCCTGGCCATGTCTCAGTGAAGCCACTGAAAATATTCAGGTATCTGCAGTTGGGAGAGGGGTGGAGGGGAAGTGGTCACTTTCACATTTGACTTTGAACATTGCAGCATGAAGTTCGTGGCTGCTGTGCATACACCTTTGCCCTGCCTGGGCTTATCAGCCTTTCCTTTCTGCACTGATAACTGTGGTCAGTGACCATCTCCTTTGTGGAGAGCCCTCAGCCACAATACTGTCCAGGAATCCCTGGCAAATTCAGCAGCACTGCTTCCAGTGCCAGGAGAGACCAGAGCAGTGGCCATCAGCAGGTGGCCACTAAGCAGGCTGATGTGGAAATGTTTTGGTTGCTGTGTGAGGTTATGGATTGTCCTGTCAGCTCTAAAGCAAGGCTGCTTTTTCTGGAAACAAAGCTTCGCTTATTTGTAAGTGCCTGCTGCAGTGAGAGCTGAGCAGGGTATAAAACTATCCTTTCTTTTCAAAGTCACCAGTGATAACTAATGGGATGGCTTGAGTAAATGAGAAGAATAGTTGATCTTAATAGAGCTGGCACTGGGTTCATTTCACTGCAGGCAGTTGGAGGAAATGGCCTCAGACTATATTGTAGGTAGGAAAGAAGAGGATATCCTATGGAGGGAATAATGCACTATAAGAAGACTGCAGGGGTGAGGTTCTCAGGACAAAAAGAGGAATGAGAAAAAAAAAGTGAGAAATTAGGAAGAGAAATCTGTGGAAGTGACAGGTGTTGGGCAAGAAGATCAGTGTTTATGAGACAAGTAAGCTGGTGGTAGGGTGCTTGTGAGGTGTCCCTTGTCACAGCAGAGTTCAGCTAATCCTGTAACTATTGTGGTTTTAAAGCACTGGTTTCTATTTGCTCGCTAATTTCCAAAACCTTAGTTCCTCAGTGCTGCTGTTCTACTTGTGTCACCTGTGCCTTTGACTTTGCCTCAAATGGAGTGGGCAGGGTTAGCCTTGCCTAAAGAGAAATGGTTTGCAGGTGGGACCCTGACATATTGTCTGATGCCTATCAGGGGAAGGCAGGTTGGCTTCGGTCTTGCCAGCTCTAGAGCTGCATTGTTTCACCCCCATCCATTCAAGTCTGAGAGCAGGAATAAAATCTAGAGGAGAGTAGTGAGGTTCCAGGTCTGATAGCTGTCCTCTTCTCCTGAGTCTCTGCAATACTGGCTTCATTCATTTATCACTCCATTCTCCAATTCCAGTAATGTTTCCAGGTGCTGCAAGTCTAAGAGCACTTACATAGACCTGGTCTTTGAATTGATGGATTCAGTGATTCATTCCCCATCAGCATAATATGCTTTATTCAGAAGTGTCCATGACTTTGTAAAAGGCTTCCTTGTCTTGGTGGCCTGTCTCTTACCAAAAAAGTGCCTATAACCTATTTATTTCATGATTGTTTTTTTTCAATGAGGTCAGTTTAGTTGTGTTTATTTAGTTGTGTTATATTGCCTTTGCTCCAGGTACTTCCAGAGAGGTGAAAGAATTATTTCAGGCTAGAAGACTATCCTAGATTTTTTTTTTCAAGCTGTTAGTCACAAAGTTCTTGTCTGGCTGTGAACAAATCCCAGGAGAATCACCCAGAAAGAGGCTGTGTTGCTCTGGACACCTGCAGAGTGTAGTGAGTGGTCAGTGTGCTGGGCAGTTCCACGTGGGGTGGCGAAAGAGACAGACCTTGGTGCCCTTTGTAAGGTACCGTAAGTGCACTCTGAGCTCTCTGAATCCTTTTTAGCTGGGGAAGGAGAGGGTAAGGAGCAGAGTTGCACAGAGAAATACTGGAGGCAAACTACTAGAACTTAATTGAGGGTGTTTGCAGAAAACAGCTAGTGCTTCTTGCACAATGATGGTTTGGAAAGCCCCTTGAAGCAGCTAAGACTGCCCTTCTGCCCTTCCTCTTTTTGCTGGAGTCTTCCTCTTTTTTTTTCTTTTTTTCTTTTTTTTTCTTTTTTTTTCTTTTTTTTTCTTTTGTGGGGGGAGATAGTGGCTTCTTTTCTCATTTTTTTTCCTCCAACTTACTTGCTGGGGCTAAAGGGATCCTGACCCTGGGCAGTGGGGAAGAAGGTGGGACGTTTCAACAGTTGTGGGTCAGGAATGAGTGCAGAAGAACAGCTCTGGCTGCCTTTATTTAGCCTGCTAACGTTTCCATTTCCCATCTGTTCAATGGGAATAATCTAAGTGTTGGGGATCAATTCACTGAATATCTGATCGCTGTGCAGACAGTGTGGCAGTAAGGTGCTAAAAATGTCTATACATAAAAATAACTTCTTAGACTCTCTGGCACTGTGCCTTTGGCATGTCACAGGTCATAAAGATTCTGCCAGATGAAATTACCTGGCAGCCTTGTTCAGTATGGAATGAGAGCAGTTTGCTCTCCTAGCATAGTTTAGGTACATTAGGGCAGACACATCCTGGTGGATTTTTTCAGTCAAGTCAGCAGATAGTTGGAGTCATTAGTGCTCTAATACGTATGAGGGTCTTGAATTAAAAATTCTTGGCTGGAGGAGCTTTTTCTCTCTGTGAGGACAGAGATGAAGGACTGTGCATGATGTTATTGGGATGTTGGAACAAGGAACTCCTTGGTGTGAAAGGGGTAATAAATTACCGATTATGTTGACAAGTAATCTGGCCTTGTGTTCCTTCTGCTGAGAAGTTACAAGTTTGGGAGAACTGTGGGAGAGGAAAGAGGGATGTGATTGTGGGTAATGGGAATGTGGTAGAGATACAAGGGAGGTTGGAGGGAAGACATAAAGAGACTTTTTGACAAGTCTGGAAATGTGCAAAGATTACCAACAACTAAGAGGGCTTCAGATTCAGAGTTGCTCTTCTCCCTAACTTTCTTCTGGAGAGAGGCTGTTGAACCCCAAGGTCTCTGTGTTTATTTGGGCTGTGTCTTGCTGGGAAAGAGCCTGTGACACCTGAGCTGCTTTTGCAAATGCCATTTGGGTGCTTGACTCTGAGGCTCAGATAAGAGCCAGGTTGGTGGTCTGGTTTTGGCACAGGTGCTGACTAACACAGGGTTTCCATTTCTGGACTCTCCTGTTGTGTTGCAGTGGCCTGATGAGGGAATGCACAAAACAAAATGTGAAGTAGCTGAGAAGTACCAGCAAAAAAATCTAGAGGTTGGTCTGAGTTTATGATTGACCTGGGTTCTCTTTAAGGTCCCTCCAGCTCCATGGGACTCTGCAGCTTTAGAAAATGGCTTGGCATGTGCTGTAGGCACCAGTACTGTTTTGCTGGGCATGGAGAACTGTGAGGTTCTTTGATGTCTCTGATCCCAGAATATAATAGTCATGCTCACATTAACCTCAGCATGTTTTCCCCGAGAGAGTTTTCAGCATGCTGCCTTCGTAAAACCAGCAGCAATTTTTCAGTCTGCTGCCTTCATCCCTCAGTAATGTTCTCCACCAGGGAATGCAGTGTTGGGCCTGTCCCTCTAAATTATCTAAAAACATTTTCATTTCAGATAGTTGTGATGTTTTTACTGGGTCGTCATTACCAACTCAGGTTTACAATAGGAAGTGAGACTTCCTAATAACAATTGGATTCTGCTGCCTGATCGAAGAATTTCGTAAGAACTAAGCTGTGTGGTGTTGAAAGAAGCCCCTTTTGGGGGGATTACCTGCATATGCAATTTGTGGCAAAGCATGAGGCCAGTAACTAGCTGAGTTTTACCAGCCAAGGAATGTGATAATCCTCCAGAAAGACGTAACATGGGCTATTTTATGAGCAATAGGAAATGGATATTCCATTTGTGACTAGGAAGGTCATACCTGTCTCTGGGTATTAATGTGGCTTTATCACCAGCAGCCAGTGGGAACGCTTCATGTCTGTGCAGAACGCTAAAGCTGCATTGTGCTCTCAGCTGTTTGGCTGGATTTTAAGGATGCTTCTATCCACTAGGGCTATCAGAGAATATTGCCTTGCTCTCTGAAGACAAGTGCCTTTTAAACGTCATTGAATGTTTCTGCTCTCGTTAAAAGTTAAGAAGCCTTTGATCTGAAGTGCTATTTTTTGGTTTTATTTCATTTTTTTTTCCCTCTGGCTTGCCAGGGCCTGGGAGGAGTTTCATGGCCTGGTGAACAGCAGTGGCCGCTGATCGAACGCTCCCCCTCCCTCTGTCACACCCAGGGTAGGGCCTCATCTTTCTTCCTATGTGACTTCATGGCATACCTCTCAGCTTCCAACCTTCTTCCCATAGGCTGGCATGTTCTCTTGCCTTATGGGCCTGATGGTGGGCCTATTCTGCTATTTGTTCTTTTCTGAAGGTCAAAATTATTTTTTAATTTTGTTTTTGACCAGACACCAGCATTTTCTGTTGAGGTGCTGTGTGCTATTTTGCTAATGTGTCCTTCCTCTGTATGAGGCACTTATATCCCAGACCTGGTCCCAGGAGGCTGAGAGGTATGTCTTCAGCTTGGGTGTGTTGCCTAGGGTTGACTGTAAGCAGGTATGGAGTGGTAAATGAATCCTAAGCACATCCAGGTGATGGACACGGAGAGAGGTACCTGGGGCCTGACACACAGCTCTTTAACAGTGGGCTGAAACAGAATAAATTAATTGGTCAATAAAAGCATGTTCAGGAAGGACACCCAGTAGCTACTGTAGGTAGAAATAATAATGTTGTGGCTAATGAGACAACCACCTTCTACTGCTGGTAGTGTCAGCCAAAATGTGCAGAGAAGATAGCCAAGGTGAGCCCAGGGCTGCTGGGAGCCTCACAGCTCAGATTGTTTCCCTGCAGTGCCCACTTCCCTGATAGCAGGCCCTTAAGAAGGGCCAGCAAGAGGCCTGGCCATGAGAGTTGGGTTGATTGTAGCCAAATGGGATCACCGGATTGCTGAGTGCCAGAGCAGAGGAATCTACTGGAAGGAAGCATTTACATTGCCCAGTTCCCATAACTGGGCAGTGGAATGTAGCTGCTCCAACACAGCTGAGCTCTGAGGAGCTGCTGGGGATCCAGCTGTTGAGCCTCCCTCAACAGCATTGGGTAAGCAGTGTTCTCATACCCTGCTCTGAATTTCATGGCTGAAAATAATACCTCTCTCTCCTCACAGGTTTGGCTTTTTGTGAGGATCAGTGTGTACAAAATACTACACAGGCACTTGATAGTGTTGTTATTGTTAGATGACATTCACGTGTCCTTCCAGAAGAGGAAACCAGCTCACTTAATGACATACCAGGCTCTGAAGGCAGCAAATGAGCCAAGGGTACGGGAAAACAGTGGCAGAGTTCATTTAGCTCTTTGCTGTGTTGGGTGGCCTGTGCTGAGCAGGGATGAACAGAGGGCCTGGGGCACCCCAATAAAGGCAAAAGGAGGGAAAATGTAGGGAAAATCTGTCCACTAAAGAGCTACCTGAAGTGTGCTGTCCTCCTGAGGTAGATGGCACAGGTGAAAGTCCAGTATGGGATAGAAAGCCAAACCGTTGTAGCAAATTAACCAGAATACAGTTAATGAATCCTGAATCACATTCCCAAATGGCAACCTAGCCTGCTCTTCTGGCAAGTACAAAGGTGAACCCCAGTCTTCTGCAGATGGCCTCCAGCATGGTTTTTGCTGTCAGGTCATAGCAAAGTAACTTTTTAAACTCTAAAAAGTGGCTTTTATTTCCTTCTGCTCTTCCAGTTCTCCAGCCCACCTCCTGGAGGTGTTCCAGCCTGTGCTGGTACAGCTGCCATGCAGCTCCTGGCAGCACACAATGGTAGCTCAAAGGTTTGAGTGGAATTTCAGAGTCCTGCACAGCAGCTAGCTGCTGAAGTTGCCACCTTTGCTCTTCAGCCATTTGGTGTGGTATGTCCTGGGACATGCCTAAATGTTTTGGCTTGGGCAACTTACAGCCCTGTCCCTGTTTATGGAAAGAGCTGCCAAACCTATCCCCTCAAAGTAATTGTAATCTCCTTTGTTTTCAACACACTACCTATTAATGTGGAAATACACTTTGCCTGTTGCTGCTGCTCACAGACTGGCAGTAAGAAATAACAGATTTCTGTCACCTGCCCCATCTTCAGTTGCTGCAGTGCCATGAGACTGTACTGAGGGAGGTTGTAGACCAGCACTCCTTCCTTGGTCAATAGCCCCTTGAGGCTCGTGGCTGTACTCATGAGTGAGTAGAAGCTGCTGAAGAAACTTGTCTATTTAAACTTGAGGGAAACACCCTTTTCAGATTAGATACTCTTTTAAGGTAGGAAAGATCAGAGAGCTAAACTTGTTGACAGTATGACTAAATACGAGAGACAGAGGCAGGGGGAGGTTGTTCTGATAGTGTATTTGTGTTCCAAGCAGAATGCCCGAGATAAATGTTTGGTAAGGAAGAGACCTTGCAAGTTGTTTAAACAGCAGAATCCATCAGGGAGGTTTCCACATTCTATGATGTGCTTTGCTTACAGGAGGTGACAATTTTTTCTTCACATTGAATGGGGATGAACCAGGATCTCCCTCTGTTCCAAGTGTTCTGGAGTGACAGCTGACTTGTGTGAGAAGTCTGTAGTTAGGAAGATCTGCATGGGAGATTTAACAAGCGTTGATTTTGAGTGGTGTAGTGGGATGGCAACACTGGTAGCTGTAGTGGGGAGAATGGGGAGGTGCTGTGATTTGAAGGAATGCCCATCTTTAACCGCTTTTTTTCTTCCCTCTGTTTTCCAGGGATAATTCAAGCTTTCGAAACACAAAAATCACATTGTGAGAACAAGAGTTGGCACTAAGCTCCTCTCTCCGTGTTGAAAGCACTGAGAGTGGCCTCCGACCTCTGAAGGGACTCATGGGCCACTCTCGCACTCCTCCCTGGGGGAAGGATCCATCTGAAGCCCTCCAGCAGCGGTGACAGTAGAGGCCGATTTTGTCTTACACAAACTTTTTTTAGCAGTGGGGCGGGAGGCAGCCTTTCAATTAGCGGTGGGCCCTTGGGGCCACATCTTGCAGCACTTTCCTGTCTTTCTCTACATGGCACGCAGGATCTCTGGGATTCTGCCTCAACATCAGAGCCTTTTGCTGAGGGATACCAGTATTATAAATCTCTCTGCAGCTGGGAGGAGTATCCCAGTTGAGAGTCAGCCCTGTGGTTTTCAAATGCCCCTTTTCAGTTCTGCCAATAAATTATTGGGTCTCTTTGTTTCTTTCAGTCTCTCATTTTTGGCTGTGTCTGCAATTCAGTGTGGTGGTATTTCTGTAGGCTGCTTGCTTTGTCTTTGCCTCTTCCTTATACTCTCAGGTTAGCAGTGCCTTGTACCCACCCCTATTTGTTACGAAGAGGAATGTGAGCTTCCTTTAAACCAGGACAAAGAGATGTTTGGTGTCCGTTGCCGTCACTCTGTCTGTCTCGATGGAGAGCCAGCAGCACTGGCTGAATTCAGGGCCAAGCCTGCTTTTCTGGTGTGCACTGGGGTTTGTGAGTCTCTGGCCACCTGGGAAACTGGGCCCCCAGTGGGTGTAGCAGAAGAGGCCCAGCCTGCTGCTCATAGCTGCGTGACAGCTGTGACCAGAAGAGGGGCTGGGAGTGACCCCCTGTCCTCCGGGGTGAGCCTCAAATGATGGGTTGCTGCCTGGAAAGCCAGCATGGTTGCAATTTGGATGCCACCGAAACAATAGGAGCTAATTATTTCCTCTGATTCTGCTTGACTACAACACTAATTGTACTCATTAACAGCTCCAGCCTTTTCTCCTTTTCCTTGGGGAATCGCACAGTTGCCTTTCATTTTTAATGGATCCTTTGCCTTGGGCCCAGGAGGGGAGGCTGTGTCCAGTGATGGGGCACATCTCCTACCCCATGTGCTCTGTGCAGTCCCCCAGGAGAAGGGGCTGCTTGGGCCAATCTGCTCGTGACTGCAGAACCAGCAGCCTGTGTCTGGGACAATTACGAGCCTTGGGGCCTGGGAGACCTTCAGCCTTGTGACTCCCAGCTGCAAATTCCTTGTCTTACTATTGAAGTCTAGATTGAAAGCAGCCAGGACGGGCAGAGAAAACCGTTTAAAATATTCAGTCTTCTGAAGGGTTTGTTTTCTTCATTGAGAGTATCAGTTCTAGGCTGTCTCTAGAGACACTCTCTGCACTGACAGCAATGACTAAGTGCTCCCCATGGTCAGGCAGTTAGCACCTAGCTGGGCAGGGAGCAGGGCTATTCCCCAAGCTGTAGTGGCATCCTTCTCTGTTTCTTGAGACCCATGGTCCTGTTCCTGCTTTTGGCACTTGCTTGTCACCAGCTCTCAACCAAATGCTCTTTTCCAGACACGGTTTGTTTTCCCTGCTGTGAGCAGGTACTACTATGGCTGCTACTTAAGATTCCTTTTAAATACAACTCTCCCCTGCTGCTCTCCAGTATTTGTTAGGGGGGATTTAGTTGTAATTGCATTTTGGCGATCTAAGCAAAAATAGCCGTACAAGGCAGGGCTGAAATATTAGCTGCAGGTTCCTTTTATCCTCAGCACATTTAGCTTTTTGCAGATGACATCATTTGAGGCTTTAGTCCTGTTGTTGTGCCCAGCTGTGCGTCATGTCCACCTCTGTTATTTGGTGTACTCGCCCACTTCTCGCCTCTGATGCCCCTTGCCTAAGCTGGTGCTGATGAGTGCAGGCTTGCTATTAAATCTGAAAATGCTGTGGTCCTGCTGTGCTCGCCCTCAAATACGCTTTGTGAGTGAGCTGTGGAAGAGCCCTTCTCAGGGAGGCTGTTCCTCTCCTCCCCCTGCCCCCATGGTTGAGATTTAGAGGAGGTTCCTCTTGCTCAGCAGAGGTTCCTCTTGCTCAGCCTTGCTCAGCCTTGAAGAGAGTGAGCTGGCTGGGTGTGGAGTTTGTCCTCTTTAAGCTACTTTTCCTGAGGTCAGGGAAAAAAACAGTGGTTGATCAGTGCCGAGCACCAGGGGCCTTCTATAGCCTGGAGAGGGATGGAGCCAAACTGGTTTTTGAGCTGGACTTTTGGTTTGTGGTCTGCTGTGTCCTGCTAATGAGAATGGTGAAAACACAGGCATGAGGTTGTTTGGGAAGGGAAGGAGCTTCTGTCATGCTCTAGAAAAAGGTTTCAGATCCTCTCCATTCAGGAAGGAAGCCTCTAGCCATGGGAGCCCAAAATCTGCAGTGAGTCAAGACCTTTCCTGCTTTCCTTATCCCAAAGGCTTTGAACACCCTTGAACTTTAAATCCCTGCAAAGTGGCCTTTGGGGAAACTGGAAGAGCTTTGAGCTCTGGAGCCCAAAGAAGAGCATTCCCTTGAGTTCTTCTTTCCCAAGGGGATGCTGAGCTGTGGTGGGCTCATGGGCCCTGGGTGACTTTGGCTATAGCTGGTCTGATGGGGGCTGATAGCTCTTCCCAGCCCACAGAGAGAAAGGAGTTCTGTGTAGGGGAGCAGCTGGAGGATGAGGTGGCCTTGTCTTAGTGCTTCTTGAGGGGGTGTGGGCACAGGAGGCTGATACTGGGCTGAGGAAGCTTTTCCTCTCACTGCACTCCCCCCATAACCTCAGAGGGTGACCTACAAGGTGTTCCCCTGCCAGATCCTGCAAGGCACATCTGCTGCCCAAGGTCTGTGACATACAACTCTTGCTTATGTTCTTCTCTCTGAAATGATAAACCACAGAGATTATCTGAGGGCTAAAACCAGCTGAGAGTAAAACCACTGCTTGGAGATGGTGGAGAGTGTGATCTCAGTCATGTGCTCCTAGCAGGCTGGAAGAGCCCATCTGTTTCCACTTGTGCTGTATGGACATGCTGGAGCCTGAGCTCACTGGAAGAAGCAGCATTCCTGGAGTGGTAAGAAGGAGATGACAGTACCTGGCCCTGGAGACTGGCAGCAGGGCAATAGGGACCCAGTAATCAATGGGAAATGGCCAGGCAAAGACAGGCCAGAGCTCATTAATTATGCATCTTCTTGGGGACAGAGAGCCTGGGGGCTGTGGACATGTCTCGTGCTCTGGTTTGGGCAGCTTATGACAGCTCCTGGCCCTCACAGGGCTGGGGACACTGGGCCAAGAGGGTCTGTCCCTTCAGCCACTGAGGGGACATGGCTGTGGCAGGACAGTAGTACTGCACAGTGCCATCACTTACCAGCAAGACTGTGGCCAGGAGTACAGTGCTCCAGGACCTGGTCACCTCACCTGGGTCATGGCCATGGGAGTGACCCAGGCAGGGGGCAGGACCCAGCTAAGGTCCTCTGAGCACCCCTTAGAGGTGCTGCCTAATAGGGGTGAGCACCATCCCCACCTCCTTCAAGGTGCCAGCTGGGAGCTCCATATTCCCCTAGTGTTGGTGCTGTGGGCACTATGCATCTTGTAGGGATAGGGCAGGAAAAGCCACCTTGCAGAAAGTAGGGGCAGGCTGGCACAGCCGCAAGCGGTTCCAGGCTATGACCAGGCTGCAGAAGTCCAAGAAGTGATGTCTCAGCTACTGTGTGTTTTCCTCCCTCCTCCATCTGTGCCCACAGTGCCCTCACCCCTGTCAGGCAGTGCCAGGGGCAGTTGTGGGCAGTACCCAACTGGTTTTCTCCCAGCAGCAGCAGAGGCAGCCGGTGCTGGGACTGTGAGGCTGATGCACGTTCTGGAGCCAGGCATGGGTGGCATGAGCTGGATCACAGAGGAGCAGATGCTGCTTGCCACCATTCCCAGGCTGACCTCTCTTGTCTCTCCTGCCAGCAGGGAGAAAGCCAGGGGGCCCCAGAGGTCACCGAGGGGCACAGGGGGGTGCGGCATTGCTAGGATGGGGGAAGGGCTGTGCTTGACAGAAATGATCCTGTGGGACAAGGAAGGCTGGTGGGGGAGGGAGATGTGCTGATGGCTCCCAGCAGGATAGATGCCACGGGGCACACATCCCTGAGGGTGTTTGGGTGCCTGGTGGCCCAGTCTTTCCACCTCAAGCTGCTTGCTAGGGATCAACAGACGGCACTTCAGCTGTCCCTAAGACCCACAGGACATAAATGAAGGGAAGAATTAGCTGCCACCGATCCTATCCATGGCTCCATTGTTGCCCCAGAATAGGGAGCTGTAGCTGTGATTCCTGCCCCACTGCCACAACAGGGATGGCAGTATTCCCATTTGTCCTGGGCTTGAATTTGTAAATTTGCAGTGGGGTGATGTGGCTCTTGCTGCCAGCACTGCTGCATGGCCTGTTAGATGTCTGACTCTGCTCCAGTTTCCCCGTGTCTCATCTCACAGGACTGTGCAGCCTTAGAGGTGTGTGGCCAGCCTGCACAGAGTTCACATCCAGCCTGTGAGGGTGGGCGTGGAGCAGAGATGCCATGGAGGCTTGCAAGACTTGGGGGCTTTATTTCCACATTCAGCACAGCATGAGCATCCTGTGTTCCTCCTTCCCCCATCTCCACCACTTGGCACCTGTGAGCATCACTGTGGCAGGTACTGCTTGGGGTCCCCAGCGAAGGGCAGGGCGGGTGCCTGGTTGAAGTGAGCCACGAGGAAGATTCCAACAGTGCCACACACAAAGAGAGAGGCCATGATGAAGAAGCAGACACGGTCGATCACCTGTCCCACCATCATCCACTCTTCGCTCTCCTGCCAGTGGCACAAGAAGGGTGAGGGCTTTGCCCACTGCCCCCATGCAGATCCCTCTCCCCCCAGCCCTGACTCACGCTGCTGAAGTCGTTCTGCTCCCGCGTGGCATTGGCGATGTAGTTACAGGCATCCACGCAGGCACGGATCTCAGGACCTGCCTCCTCCAGGCTCTGGCAGAAGTCCTGGGTACTGCCACTCTCCAGACCACGTCCTATGAGTAGCAGAGCCAGCACAGCGGGCACCAGTAAGAGCTCAGCCACCTGGCACAAAGCCCAACTTCACAGGGAGGTGCCAACCCACCAGGGTCACTCACCAATCTTCTCCAGCACGGTTTTCATCAGCCCATCTCTTTCCTTCTGCTTCTCAAAGAGCAGCTCGGTCCTGGCTTTCCAGAGCATGTACTCATCAGCTTTCACCATGAGCCCCAGGGAGCTGCGTCTGCGGATGGCTCGCGGAGGCCCTGGGGTCTCCTCTGGCATGGCCATGCCCAGGTAGGGGGGCAGGAGGTGCAGGAACACCTGGGCACAGTGTCACCTGTGGGGATCTGTCCCCCTCACACCACCCAGGGCACCCAGTGGTTGTGACTGGTTTCCTGGCATTGCTTGGAGCATGGTGCTATTGGGATGTTGGCACCTGCTGCTCCCCAGTGTTGTTAGTGGCTTGGTGGCAGAGTCTGATCCATTAGAGACATCTGGGGCCTTCTCTTTGTGCCAGGACTTGCACTTAGATGAAGGCATGCCTGCCACCGTACTCTGCAAGGGACATGGCCTTGATCCCCAAATACCCATCCCGTTGCCTCTGTATAAAGGGTAGGGGGATGATGACAGGTACCTGGCGCACTCTCTGGGACATGGAGTGAGTGTTGGGCGTTCTCAGGGAGACGTTGAGGACAATGACAGCATTCACCACAATCACCACTGTCACCACCATGAGGAAGGTCAGGTATCTGGGGAGGGGGCACAGAGCCTCAGTAGGGCTGCTGGGTCACAAGCTATGGTCATGCAAGGTCCTTCTCTGTGCCTCCTGGGCTGGAAGCTGGTGACTGGCAGTGAAACATGGGCAAGTGGTAGCTCTATGACAGCCCCATCTGGGCTGAGGGTTCTTTCTGTACCAGGGTCCTGTCTCTGGGCACTGGCTGCTCTGCAGCACCCTTCTGGCACAGTATGACAAGAGGGCTGGCACTCCTATCCCAATGTGTCACTTACTTTCCAATGAGAGGCACAGCCTGGGAGGTCTCAGGCACCTTCTGGGCAATGAGGAAGAGGAAGACAGTCTGGGCCAGGAGAACATTGATGGAAACAGTGCATTTCTGCCCACCCGCTGCCAAGGAGGGAGAAAGGCAGAGTTTGGCACTGGGTAGTGCTGCGGGCATTTCCCTCCTAAAGCAAAATACCCCCACCCAAAAGCTGAATTAGGCAACTCCTGCCTTGAGGCATTAACTATGGGATACCTAGAAATTTACACAGTCCCCCCAATCCAAATACTACAGGAGTGGGTGAGAGATGACACTGATGGTCCCCAAGCACAGAGGGGACGAGGAGCCCTTCCTGGAGTGTTGCTGTCCCCTTGCACATCCCCATGCCCGCAGTGGGCATGGTCCCATTGTACCTTTGGCGGGCAGGAAGTAGACGAGCACAGCCATGGCGGAGATGAGGACACAGGGCACGATGATGTTGATGATGTAGAAGAGTGGCTTGCGTTGGATGATGAGGTAGAAGATGACCTGCTGGTACTGGATGTCATCTCTGGTGAAGTGCTCCGAGTTGATAATCTTCCGAGCGGGGCGGTGCTTGATGGCCCATTCGCCATTCTCTGCACCGTGATGGTGCCAGGTGAGTCCCACTGTCCCCACGGGGGCGCTGGGCCTCCAGCCCCCCAGTCCAGGGAGGGAGGACTGGTGACTGGCATGGGCCCCACAGGGCACCCAGGCTGCACACAGTGCTAGAGCCACTCGTGAGGGAGATGAGCACTGTGGAACGTGCCATGGTGCCTGGGCAAAATACCCCAAAAAGCAGTTGGATGGGGCAGCTGGGCATATACGGGGCAGCTTTAATCCCTTGGGGGATCGCAGGGCTACAGTTGTGGGGCTGGGGTCCCCTCATCTCCACATTTCCACAGTGTCACAGAGGGAAGCCAAGCATGGCACTGGGTGACAGCACACTGCTCTCTCGTGCTCTCCGCAGGAGCGATAGATTTTTTCCCAGTCAAGATCGCAACTCAGGCCGGTAATGAAAAAATAAATCTCGCTGCCCGAAAAGCATTTTGTTCCTTCAATATGCAATTAAAATGTGATGGAAAACGTCATTGTTTGGCCATGACAGCTACGTTCCCAGCATCAATCAAGCTTACAGGAGCGGTGCTCTCCGGCAGCAGCTGCCAGGCTGCAAGAGCCCTGAGCCGGGGGGGTTAGAAAAACAAATCTCTCCCACACTCCTGCTTCCACTAATAACTTAAGTGCCCATGTAATGGTGGGAGCTGCTAATAGTCCCTGCAGCCCTGCTTTTGGCAGCCACCAGTGTAGCAGCAGACCTGCTGGATGTCCCCTGGGGTAGGATACCCTTGAGCTGTGGCTGTGGCTGCAGTTACCTGTGAAAGCCTCGGGGTCGATGGAGATCCACTCCACAGTCTGGCCATCCTCCACTGTCAGCAGCAGGTTGATTTCATTGGCACTGTATGTCTGGGACCTGGGGAGAGACGAGGTGGTGGCACAGGCTGGCATGAAGCAAGCTGGATGGGCAAACGGTGCTAGTGTGGCACCAGGTCATGCTGGCCACCTCCAGCTCTTCATTGGGGTGCTTGGCTTTTCCATGGTGCCTCCTGCCTAGTGGCAGGGGATAGGCAGGTGGCACTTATCTCCCCAGGGGCAAAGGTGGGCATCCCACACTAATCCCTGTGTCCCAGGAGGAGCTGCCATGGTGGCCATGCTCACTGGAAGACCATGGTGCAGTTCTGCCAGTCGAAGGGGAAGTAGGTGACGTGGATGACGCAGACGCTGCGGTAGATGGCAGGGGGCAGCCAGTAGATGCTGCCATCAGGGGACACCAGCACGTTGGTGTAGAGGGTGATTTCAAATGTCCCGTCGATGCTGGGGGGAAAAGGGTGGGCTCAGCCTCAAACTATGCCTGCAGAGCAGCTGCCAGCCCTGTGTGGGGACGTGTCCCCATTGCCCTGTCACCTACTTGTTCTCCAGGACAATGTCTGGCAGCCAGACCATGGTGGAGGGCACCCGCAGCTGCTGGATGTTGTCGTATTCCTCAGGGTCCCAGCTCAGGCGATAATCAGACCATTGCTGGGAGAAGGAGAGATGAGGAGGGGGGGGTCATGGAGCCCCTCAAGATGAAAGAGATTGTGAGCTCACTGTGCTATGCTGCCCACAAAATGGGCTCATTTGGGGGTGCCCACAAAAGAGGGTGGAGGTGCCAGCCCCTCATGGGGTGCCACCCTGATATGCAAACATAGCTGGGTGTGATCCTGCCTAGAGGGGAGAGGTCTCACCATCTCGATCCAGACGTTGGTGGTGAGGGTCTCCTCCCGTTCATTCTGGCAGGGAAGGAAAGAGGGAGATGGCTTTAGTGCCCTGCCTTCTGCCCCACAAGTGGGGGCAAATTCTGTCCCACTGGGGGTACCTGGGGGAGTCTCTCACCAGGGAGATGAGGTTGGTGAGGGTGAGCTTGAGGGAGACATCGATGATCTCATCTCCCCGGGCCGGGCGCAGCTGTCGATTGTAGTTGGACATGAGGTCCTGGAACAGCTTCTCCTCCTGGTTCCTGCAGCCCACACCTGGGAGGCCACACGCCATGTGACACCCCGGGGGGAAGGCAGTGGGGTCACTGATGCACAGGGGTGTGTGCATGGGAAAGGGGTGCCCAGGCGTGTGTTCCGACGGGTTTGTGCGCTCTGCTCCACGATCCTGACAATCCCGCCAGTGCCCCGCGGGCAAGCAGGGGTGTGTCCCCACCGCGCCCTCACCCAGCTCACCCGGGGACCTCTCCAGGGCAGGACACGGAGGCAGTGGGCTGCCAGCACAGGGACAGCCCTGTGGGGCGGTGCGTGGCGCTGTGCTCCCAGGGGTGGCAAATCCCCAGGTGCAAAGGTGGGGGGTATTCAGGTGCCCGCCAGGCCTCTCCCTGGCCGGGCAGATCTTACCTGCCAGGGTGCAGAGGACGAGGAGGAGGCCGTGGCCACGCATGGCGGTGCCGTGGAGCGCAGGGGCTGGGGCTCCGCTCGGCCGCCTGCCCCGACGTGCTCTGGGCCTGGCGCCCGCTGGGACAGGACAGCTGTCCCCTGCCACCGTCAGCTGTTCCCAACAGCCACGGGGGCCCGGGAGGGACGCGTGACCACCCACTTCCCCCGCTGGTGGGGCGATGCCAGTTTGCTGGGAAGCTCCTCTGGCATTTTGTGCCGGAGAGGTTGGAACTGGGGCAAGGGGCAAAATGAGCTCTGTGCCTAGGGTGGGGAAGGGGCAGGCAAGTCCCATCACATCAGCCTGGGGAGTGACGCCCCCCCGGGGGTTCAAATCCTTCCAGCCCCTGTGTAGGAGGGTCACGGGAAGGGGGGATGGGGTCTGGGGATGCGGTGAGATTCCTGGCTCAGTGGAGAGGATGTGACAGCTGTCTTGGGCCACTGCCAGTGGGGGGACGTCAGAGGTGTCCCTTGAAACCAGAGCCTTGGCATCCCACTGCTGAGCTGGGGAAGGAGACACCTCTCCAGGCCCCCAGCCTTGCACTGTGGGATGGGGCGTGCTGGGGGGACACTGTGGGACTGGATGGGGGGTCATGGGGGCAGGGGAGAGATGTGGGCACTGATGGCATCTCTGCCAACTGCAGTGGGTCTGCAGGGGACGGTGCTGTGCTGCGGGGGCCAACTCCTTCCCCAGCCCATCCTGCCCCAAGTGCCCAGCCCACAGGGGTAGCAGGGCCAGTACCACCACACCCCTTCCAGCCACAGCTGGGGTCCACCACACTCAGGACATCCAAAAACACCCGTTCCCTGGGTGGCCATCACCCTTCGCAGGACACAGTGTTCACGTTGGGCATCATGCCCAGTGGGGCACACTGAGGGCAGCCACCATTTCAGGGCCCCATGGCAAGAAGCTTTATTTTCCCAAACCAAGACAGGTGGGGGAGAGGCTGGCACATGGGATCCCCACAGCCCCCTAGATGAAGCGCTTGTTCTCCTCCCGGTAGTCGTAGGGGTCTCCGGCAAAGGGCAGTGGCGGCGGGTGGTTGTAGATGCCCATGAGGAAGATCCAGAGGGTGCCCACCACCAGCGTGGGGGTGATGAGGAAGAAGCACAGGCGGTCCAGGGTCCGGGCCACGCAGTTCCAGTTGTCAATCTCCTGTGGAGAGAGCCGGGAGCCAGGCAGTGTGGGGGCACAGTGGGGCACAGGGAGCCCTCCTGCCTTCCCAGTGCCCGTGTCCCCACCTCATTGTAGCTGTTTTCATCCCTCATGTGCTTGACGATGTAGTTGGCATTGTCAATGACGGGTTTGATGTGTTCGTAGGGCTGCTCCTCCCCTGAGTCCATGCCCAGCGGCACCAAACCTGGGGATGAGAGGGGGCAGTGAGATGGGCTCCAAAGGGCTGCCAGCCCCAGAGCCCCCAGCCCCACCGCCCTTCCCTCTGTCCCCGCGGAGGGGCCGTGGCTCACGGGCAGGGGTGATGCGGCTGGTCAGCCCGTGCCGCTCCGACTGCTTCTCGAACATGAGCTCGCTGCGGGACTTGACGCTGAAGTATTCCTCTGCCTTGGCGATGTAGCCGGCCGAGCTGCAGCGCCGGATGCACGGGGTGCCCGCCGGGCTCTCGGACGGCTGTGTCATGCCCAGCAGCCGGGGCAGGCGCTCCAGGAAGACCTGGGACACAAGAGGGAGTGTCATGTCCCTTGGCTAACTCCCCAGCGTGTTGCTACCTTGTCCCCACTTTCTGCCCACGAACTCCATCTGGCACAGATGCAATGTCAGGGCTGTGCTATCCCATGCCCTCTGTGGGGTACAATGTGACCCTTGTACCCAGCAGTGCACCCACCCCAGCCCACACCCCGCTCACCTCTCTGACCCAGTCAGACATAATGTGGGTGCTGGGGGTTCGGAAGTGGAAGTTGAGGACCACAACGGAGATGATCACCACGGCTGTCACCAGAAGCATGATGAAAAGCAGATACCTGGTAGGGAGCATGGTCTTGGAGCCGGCATTGCCGCAGGAACTGGGCACAGGCAGAGCTGTCCTCTGGCACCAGGGGACTCCACAATGTCCCCACTGCACTCAGTGGTGCCCAGGACTCACTTGCCGATGAGGGGGATGGCATGGGAAGTGGCAGGCAGGCGCTGGGAGATTAGCAGGAGGAAGACAGACTGAGCCAGGAGCACTGAGATTACCAGGGTCATCTTCTCACCACCTGGAGAACAGGTGAGCTCAGGGCAAACCTTGCCCCAGGTACCTCTAGCAGAGTCCCCAGTGCCAGGCTTGCCCTTCCAGCATCCCATGATACAGTGCCCCATATAGGGGTTTTCTGTTATGAGAGTACCCTGGGGTCCTGCGTCGGATATCCCGTGCAGGTGCCCCATGGATGTGACTCCCATTACTGGCACACATGCCACAGGGCTCACTCACTGTCGGCGGGCAGGTAGAAGACGAGGATGACCATGAAGGCAATGAGGATGCAGGGTATGACAATGTTGATGACATAGAAGAGTGGCTTGCGCTTGATGATGAGGTAGAAGGTGATGTCCTGGTGCTCACTGGTGTCCAGGGGAATGTCAGGGTAGATGTTCTTGCGGGCTGGGCGGTGGATGATTTCCCATTCCCCATTCTCTGCCAGGCACAGGGGACAGCATACAGCATGGGGACACCTGCCATGACCATCCTCACCAGGTCCACTAGCACCAGTCTCCCCCCACAGGGTGTGGATAGCATTCCAAGGTGGAATGAGTGCCAGGATGCCAGAGCCCCAGGTAGTGAAGTTTTTCCATGGCAGTGTGCCCCAACCCCAGAATGCCTCTCCCTCCCCACCCTTTACAGGGTGCCTTTACACTGCCACAGGACATGGCAGAGAGCACCAGCTCTCTGTGAGGTTACCTGTGAAGCCTTCAGGGTCAATGATGATCCACTCCACTGGGTAAGACTTCCCTGTGTCTGGGTCACTGTCCGTCTTCAAGTGCATGTTGATCTCCAGGGCACTGTACGCCAGCGACCTGGACCACAGCCAAGGGGTCAGACAGTGAAGGGCTGCTGGGTACCCACCACCCAACCATCCTGACCTCCAGCATGATGGACTTAGACCACCAAGTCACCTACAGACCCCCAGCTTGCTGCACCTTGACAGCAAAGGGAGCCACTGGCAGCAGCAGGCACCCAGGCATGACATGGCCACACTGCTGCCCTGACCCAGCCACCCAGCACCTGAATCTGAGGGAGCAGTTCTGCCAGTCAAAGGGGAAGAAGTCCACGTTGATGAGGCAGGTGCTGCGGAAGATGGCAGGTGGCAGCCAGTAGACATAGCCCGTGTCATAGATGAGGACGTTGCAGTAGTAGGCGACCTCGAAGAGCCCGTCGTTGCTGTGCCAGGGAGACAAGGTTATGGCACGGCTGGGAGGGGGCCAGGGGAGTCCTGGACAGGCACTGGGAACAGTTCAGAAGGATTGGGAGGGGAAATTAAGGCACAGCTCACTTGTTCTCCAGGACTATTTCTGGCAGCCACAGCATGTTTGGCGGCAGGCGGAGCACCTCGACGCCCCCAAACTCAGACTTGTTCCACTGCAGGCGGTAATCGGTCCAGCCCTGGAGGGGAGGATCCTCAGGTCACCCCCTCACCATGCTGGGCCACCCCGTGGTGGCACAACTGATGCTGTGACACCTTTCCCTACTCACGTGCTCGAGCCATACATTGGTGGTGAGCGTCTCGTCCACCTCTTTCTGCAAACAGCAACATGGGGCAGTGAGATTCTAGGGTGTCCCCCCAGCCCAGGACCCCCAACCCTCACCAGCCAGGTTTGGGACAGCAGCCTCAGGGTTCCCCCTCACACAACTGGCCCTAGGGGTGAGGCACAGCTGGGGGACACCCCACAGTGGGCCCTGCCCACTGGGGCTCACCAGTGAGATTAGGTTGGAGAGGGTGAGGGCCAGGTAGACATCCACAACTTCATCAGTGGAGACCACAGGGCGCAACTCTTTGTCATAGCCCTTCTCCTCAAACAGGTGGTGGATGAGCCGCTCCTCGTGGTTCACGCAGAGCCCACCTGGGGGTATAGGGTGAGGCAAACCAGGGGGCTCAGGGGTTACTGGGCCCAGTGCCACGCCCAAGGGATCCCACCAAGGGATGCTCGGCAAGGGCAGAGTGGTATAAGAATAGAGGGGAGAGGAACAGGCCAGGACACTGCATGTCGGTGCTGCACTGGAGAACAGACATGGATGTCCAGGAATGACAGACACATGGGAGCGCATGGTCACACATGGTCACGGGACAAGGACGTGGACACAGACACAGAAGGACACACAGATATGAACCCAGCACAGAGGGGGACACAGACAGGAGACATTTGGATACAGACATGGTGGAACTGTGCACGTAGGTGGCTGTACACACAGAACACACTTGGACTCATGGACATGGACCCAGTGTGTGCAGGGACATGTGGTCATAGATTGGGCACAGACAGACACTTACAGGGACACATGGATACAATGACAGGGTGCACTGACAGCACATAGCCCAGGTGGGGACATGGCTCTGGGTGCCACAGCCATGAAAGAAGCACAAAGGACATGCAGTGAGCAGACTCTGCCAGGTAATACCCAAAATGCAGCCCTGGGGACCCTGGTGCCCAATTTGGACCCTGCCACCATCATCCCCCACCAACCCCATCGAGAGGGCCCACAACCCCATGGGCGCCCCATGCAGCAGAGCAGCAGGGCACCCCATGACCCAGACCCTGCTCACCCGACAGTATCAGTGCCCCGAGCAGGGCCAGCTGCTGCAGCAGGTTCCCCATGTGGTGCCCGCAGTGCCCTCACGCCGTGCCAGGCCCTGGCTGCTTCCCTGCCTGGCCTGGCTAGCGGATGTCCGGCTGCCGGAGGGAGTGGGAGATGGATGGTGCCAGGTGCTGAGGGGGAAGGGTACCAGCACCAGAGAGCTGCTCCAACCCCTCTCTTCCGGCACCCCCACGTGCAGGGAAGGGGAGATGGGCAGGCACAGCTGGACTTGCTGGCCCCATGGGTGTCAGCCCATCACCCTGAGCCTGGGCACCGCAGCACAGGCACTGCTGGGCACGGGGAGCAGTTGTCCCTTCCTTGCTGCTCAGCAGTCCCAGTGATGCTGCTCAGAGTGGCAGGGTCCCCATGGCAGGGTCCCCAGGGTACCCACTGATGCCCAAGCATCAGAGGGTGCACCCAGGGCTGGCTCCCACCACTGACCACTGACCCTGGGCACACTCGGCCCCTGCATCAGGATGTTTCGTGTGGGTCCCTGAGGGGTGTCACCAGGGTGAGCAGCAGTGCTGCGCTGTGGGTGCTGCATGGGTCTCTGACCCCTGGGGAGGGGTCTGGGGAGTCTGTGCCAGGTGGGCACAGCAGGAACCAAGGCTGGAGGTGTCACTTCAGAGTACAAAGGGGACGGGAAGGAGGACACAATGGGATATCATAGCTCCCCTGGTAAGTCCCTCCCCTGTCACCCACTTCGCCAGCACTGTGTGACACAGCACTCGCTTCACATTCACCAACTACTGGAAAATAGAGCCCTTCTTTATTGAAAAATAAACCTTCTCTGTACAAATAAATAATAGCTCAGGTGCCTCTGAGGAAGATGGGGTGAGGGTAGGCTTGCCAAGGTGGGGGTTCCAGGGGAGAGGAGGACGGTGATTCCTGGCTGAGATGCTTCAGGTACCCACCAGGGCAATGGAAGTAAGGAAGTGCTGGTGGGAAGAGAGACTGAGGTACAACTGGGGACAAAGGGATGGAAGAGCCTAAGACTGGGACTGGAGTGTGTTTGAAGGATGTAAGAGACACCTGCCCCGGTGTCCTCTCCCCATGCTGGCACACTGCCCTAAGGGCACCATCAGGTTTTCAGCGCTTCAAGCGCCAGAGCAACGAGGCCAGGCATGCTACGGGCCAGTGTGTCACTCTCCAGCCCCACTAGGCCAGTGAAGGCTGTGGGGCGGCCCCCTACAGTGGCCCGAACCTGTGCCCGGTACAGTCCCTTGGTGTTTTTGGAGCCCAAGTCCACCAGGATCTGTGGGGAGACAACAGCACCATGAGTCCCAGGGGAGCCATGGGCAGAGTGGGACAGTGGGGGATGACACTGCCTGGCTGCCAGGGTGTGTGACTCAGAGTGGCTGGCTGGGGCACTCACCTCTTGGAAGGTCATGGCCAGGTCTGCCTCGGGCACCCGCAGCACCCAGGCGTACAGGTCCCGCACCGCGCCCACCCGCACTGTCGACTCGTTGAGGCCAGGACAGGCTGCAACCCCCGGGACAGGCAGGAGAGACACGGAGGGGACATCAGGGATCAGTCATGGGGGCACCATCCTGCTGCCCGCCACAGGGAGGAGCACCCTTCCTCTGGGGACACCAGGGGAGCATGGGCAGAGGCGGGGAATATAGCAAAAAACTGTCCCACTGAAATGGGGCAGCCCTGAGACAGGGTGCAAGGCTGGGCTTGTCACCATTCCCCTGGTGATAGCTAGCACCCCAAAGTGTCTGTGGGAGCTTACCTCTGCCCACGCCTGCCTCCTCTTCCTCTTCCTCCTCCACCCTGGGCAGCTCTGTGGGCACCAGTTCACGTTTGTCCCTCCCTGCCACCGAGAGAGGTGTAAAACTCTGGTGGGCACTGCCCGGACACAGAGCTGGTGGATGGACACCCTGCTGCCCCATTGCCCCCAGTCCCCTCCAGGCTCACGGGGTTCATGGTTTGGCACGGTGGTCCCTGCCAGCTCTCCAAATGCCCATTGTGCCCCCATGGCTTCCAGGGTGGTGCCAAGGTCCAACTCTGCCCGCAGCTGGGTGAGGAAGGCTCGTCCCTGTGCCACCATCTCCTCCACCACATCTTCACCCTGATGAAGGGAAGAGTGGGACAGGATGGGTGATGGGACACCCATGGGCACAGCCACGTGCATGGTGGCAGAGTGCAGGGCATGGGTGTGCTGGTGTCAGACAGGGCATTGGTGACATGCATCTGCTTTGTGGCTGTGTTGGGTCAGATCCTAAGCTGCAGGGTCAGACCCATGGCTGGCTCTGCACTGGCTGGACTTGGAGCACTGGTTTCATCTGGGGAGGGCGACATGCCCCTTCTGTGGTGGCAAAGTGAGAGAGGCCACTTCTGTGGCTGCACAGAGAACAATGGACCCAAGGGATGTCAGGAGTGGACACAGGGGAACTGAAGGAGTTTGGTCCCTGGTGGCCCAGTCACAAGAGGGCAGGGAGTCCCCCAGCCTGTCCCTCCCCACATACCTGCAGGAAGAGCTGCATCTCCCCGGGGAGCTGCTCCCTGTCCTGTGTTGTCACAAGGTGGCTGCCCCCTGCCACAGTCCTCAGAGCCTCCACCCAGTCTTGCAACTGGGGTCCCACTACCCCAAAAAGCTCTGCAAAGGCAGGCAGCCGCCTGCCCCCCCACCTGGAAGCACAATGGGGTGAGCTCAGACTGGATGGACAGTGCCACCCTCTGCACTCCACCTGGGCACCCTGGGGGAGTACCCTGATTGCAGCAGGAACAGGATCCCAACACTTCAGGCTGTCCCCAACATGGCATGTCAGTGCCCACCAGTATCTCAACCACCTCTCCAACCTCTTCAGTCCCTCATCCCGTGGCCCACCATGCCTCACCTGCTGAGGGGTCTCTGGGGTCCCACTGCTGTAGGGTTGGATTGGCCCCCTGCCACAGCCAGGCCTGTGGGGACAAGAAAAGGACAGGACAAGGGATAGAGGAGCCCTGCTGGGAAGCCAGGGCAGGCTGCTGGTGCTCCAATCACCAGCGTAGGGGAGACTGAGGGGACCCCAAGTGGGCATGGGGTGGTCCAGCCTGGGAGGGTACCTGGGGCATCCCTGCGGACACGGGGAGGGAAGAAGTGCCCGTAGATCTTGCCCAGGAGCTGGGGCAGAGTGCGGGTGAGGAAGGAGAAATCAAACTGGTTTCGGATGAACTCCCCAGCCCGGTGCAGGAGATCCACCAAAGTCTGGGCATAGGAGTGCAGCTCTGTGGGCATAGAGGGAGAGACACGGCCCTGGCCCCATGCCAGAAATGGGGTCCCTCCCTACACCCTAGCCCTGGCATGACCCCCAGCTCACCACATCGTCTCATCCTGGCATGGCAGGTCTCCTCGGCCAGATGGGCACAGGTGGCCCGGCCCTGAGGTGCCCGGCAGGACCCGGCGTAGAAGGCGCAGAGACGGGCGCGCTCCGGGGGCTGCTGCTCGGGGGGCAGCCGCGCCAAGGCCAGCAGGTCGAAGCAGCTTGGTTCTCGGCTGCCAGGGGCAGCTGTGAGGGAACCGGCGCTGCCATGAGTGCTGCAAACCCCCTGGGCATCTCCGTGCCGCCCGCGGTGCAGCCAGTAGCACTCACAGTCCATCTGGAGGCTCAGCCAGTCCGTGAAGGCAGTGACACGGGTGTAGACTCCTGGTTTGCCCCGCTCACCGCAGCCATCACCCCACGAGGTGATACCGTAGAGGACAAAGTGGTGCGAAGTGGGATCCTCGCATGCCAGAGGGCCCCCTGAGTCGCCCTGCAGGGCAAATGCCTGTGCACTGGGCTGGGCCGGGACCCCAGGCACATTGATGGGCTGTGGTACGTGCCCGGCACTGTGTGAGAGATTTTTGAGGTGGGGTGCTGGCGGTCCCTCAGGCACGGTGTTACCTGGCAGGAGTCGATGCCTCCAGACAAATATCCAGCACAGAACATGGCACTGGTGAGAAGGTCCTTGCCCAGGGCACCGCGGCACGTCTCCTGGCTGAGCAGGGGCACCTGCGCCTCCATCACCACGTCGGCTGCTGGTCCCTCTGCCAGGCAAGGCACTCGTTACAGGGTCCCCTGTGCCCGGACATCTCCCTCGCTTTCACACCCCCCTGCCCTGCCTCGGTGCGCTTGGGCTGGGCACCGGAGAGGACACAGAGGGGACACCCCACGGTGTCTCTTACCTTCGTAGAGGGAGCCCCAGCCCGCGATGTAGCAGGGGGTGCCGGGGCTGGGCTCCGCGGAGCCGCTGGGAAGGCACACGGGGCTGACGGTGGGTGATGGGGCCAGCGGCACTGCCAGCTCCAGCAGCGCCAGGTCCCCGTGAAACGTCTTGGGGTTAAACTGGAAGAAGATGTGGGGATGTCAGTGGGGGCCCCTGGGGCATGCACAGGGAGCTGGGGGTGGTGCCCACCGACACCGACCTTAGGGTGAGGCAGGATGCGCCGGACGGGCACTGCCCGCTTGCCCACTCCTGGCTTGCCCAGCTCGTGATCGCCCACCACCACTGTCCACGCCAGCTCGTTCCGGTTCCTGGCGGGGTGGGGGGCAGCTAGTTACAGGGGTGATGGTACTTCCCCGTGCCCGGCTCTGCAGGGCATCATCCCGCACTGCTGTGCCCCCACCGTACCCGCCAAAGCAGTGTGCCGCCGTGAGGACCCAGGAGCGCCCCACCAGCACCCCTCCGCACATCAGCTCCCCGTGCAGCCGCACCGACACCAGCCAGGGCCAGGCGCCCCGCGGGGCCACGCTGCCGCCCATGATCCGTCCTCGGGGGGCTGTGGCGTTGGCTTGTGGGACCACGCGGCGCCCACAGCTCCCTGCGGGACAAAGCCGGCATGAAGGGGGCGTCCTGCAGGCCGGCTGCTGGACACCCTGTCTCCCAGGTGGGCTCGGGTGGCCGGGGATGGCCGTGGCAGGTGGAGGGGGTGGCGGGAGATGAGGCGCGTCGGGCGCGCTGTCAAGCCTCATCGTGCTCACGGGGGCGAGCGGGCGGAGGGCCGGGGGCACCCCGCAGCCCGGCAGCTGCCGACGCTAACCTCTGCCCCCCGGCCCAGCAGGCAGCCGGGGGCCGGGGACGTCCGCCGGCGTGGTGGGGGGGTGGCGTAGGCACGGCGGGGCCACCCCGGCTCACCTGGCATTGCCGCCTCCGCTGCTGCGTCAGGACTCGGGGCTGCGGCCACCGTCTCTGCAGGGACAGGCTCATGGCATGTGGAGAAACTTCCCCCCGATGTCACCACCACAGCCCTGCTGTCCTCAAGCCGCCCCCATTCCTTTCAGTGTCCCCAGACCGCCATCACCCCGAACAAACACCCCTGTACCACCCGAGGGAGTGCTCATCACCCCCAGTGACTCAGTATCCCCAGTCTCCCCTTGCCCACTTACCCACTGCAGATTGTTCATTGCCCCTCAGTGTTCCAGCCCAGTCCAATGTGCTCATTGCTCCAAATGCCTCCATCCCTCAAATCTCCAATTCCCTTCCCAGATCCATCTCCCAGCCTTCCATCCCACCAGAGATCCCCCGTCACTCTATCATACCCCCACCTCCACCATCTCCCCACTCCAACCCAACACCCCCTGTCACCGCAACACCCCATACCCCTTCCAAGCATCCCCTGGGGATACCCCATTTGTTATTGTAGGGTCTCCCATCTCTGGGAGGAGCTGGAGGGGTGTGGGTGCCCACTCACGGCACTCCTGGAGGCGGTGGCGGCAGAGCTGGGCGCTGAGCGGGGTGCAGGTGTGCAGGGCCCCCTCAGGCGGGCACAGGCGCTGGTAGGGGGCACAGGCCTGGCTCAGTGCCCGGTTGCGCTGGGGCAGCTCGGGCAGCGCCTGGGCATCCAGCAGGGCCTGGCAGCTGGGGGGTATGGCAGAGGGCACAGATGGCGCTGCAAGGACAGCAGGGCTGTGGGCATCACCATGTCCTCCCTGTGCTCCTCTACCCAGGCCACCCCAGTCTCTGCTTTGGGATGGGTGGGAAGGGAGGATGAGAGGCTGTGGACTCAGTGTGTTTTGGTAGGGTCTTCTGGGTACTGGGGTATCTTTTTGGGGTGAATATCTGAAAAGTTCACAAGGGATCAGCCAATGATTTGGACAGGGCTCCAGGTGATTGGGTAAGATCTAGATATGATGGGAACTGCTTGGGCAGGGTCGTTAGCAGTTAGGGATATGTTTCATGAGTCTGGGCACTATTTTGGTAAAAGCCTGTAGGTTAAGCCTGTAGGGGATGAGTATGGTTTGGGTAAGATCTTGGGGTATTATTTGATAGGATTTCTAGGGGATGATGCAGGCATCCAAATAAATATTTGGGTAGAGTCTCCAGGCAGGAGTGCAGGTCTTGGTAGGATCTTCTGGGTTTGGGATGGTGTTTGGATAGGACCCCTGGGCTGCGTTTAGCTGGGGATCCTGGGTTCTATTTGGGTAGGGTCTCCTGGGGACAGGGCAGTGGGGGTAATGGGGTCATGACTCACGTGGGCAGTGGCCAGTGATGTTGGCACAGGGTGGGAAGAGGCAGGGGGCACAGAGCCCGCAGGCACCCCGCTGCCGCTGCTGCTCAGACAGCGCCCGCTCCAGTGCCAGCAATGCGCTCCTCAGTGCCGCCTCCAGCACCAGCGTCCCCCGGCTTGACAGTGCTGATGGGTACACACAGAGTGCTCAGACCCCCAGAGCCCCCACCGCTGCCCCCCATCCCAGCCATGGGGTGCCCCCAGCCCACCTGGTGCCTGCGCCCTGATATCGCCATGGTGGGTGTCAGGCTGGGCATGGCCTGTCACCCTTTGACATTGCCTAGAGTGACAGCCACCAGTGTCACCTCCTTGCTGGGGCTGGCATATGCATACCTGGGTGTTTGCCCAGGTCTCCGTGTGCCTGTTCTCTGTGTGCCTGTTTTACATGGAGACAGGGTGTGAGCCCAAGCAGGTGTGCCCACATGTGTACCTGTGTGCACACGTTTGAGCGCACACTTGTGTGTACCAGGGTCCACGTGCCCATGTCTGCATGTCCCTGCATGTGCTCATGTGTGTGCAGTCCTATGCCTGCCCTATGTGTGCATCCCCCCGTGTGCCCCTATCTGTGACCACCTGTACCCACGCAGAGCCGCCTTCCTGCTGGCCATGCCCTGGCAGAGTGTCCCCTGGGAGTGGCACAGGTACTAGGGCCAGGGGGAGTGCTGGTGCCGCAGGGCATAAACCACAGCACTCCCTGCATCCCCTGTGTCCCCTAGTGCCACTGGCAGCACTTGACATCCAGTCCAGGCAGCACAGGCATGCCCCAGATTTTAGGGGGTTTTGACAGGGACCTGGCCATCCTGCTTGTGCTGCCACACTACCTGAGAGTGAACCCAAGGGTCCCGTCTCCAACAGCCACCCCATCTGCAGCCAAACTCTCCCGCAAAGACGCCCCCGTCCCTGTGCCCCACTGACCTTGCAGGATGCTGGCCGGCATGGGGTACAGCCTCTGGCCCAGGGGAGCCCCCCCCACCAGCTGCAGCAGCGGCAGCAAAAGCACGGGGGGGACCAGCCGGACCCCGAGAAGAGTGTCCCGTGTCCTCTTCCCTCTTTGCTCCATCCCCGGGCGGGCAAAGGGGGGCAGGCGGGGGGAACCCCCGAAATGCCCGAGGCAGGCAAGGAGGGATGGATATATACGGTGCCCCCCGGGCGGTGGGAGGAGAGAGGGGCCNGGCGGGGGTGTCCGGGGTGGGGGGTCCCCGCTCTCTGTGCCAGCCCAACCCTGGCTGAACGGGTCGCCCCGCGCAAGGGCACTGCACCCCCGTGCTGAGCAGCGGCTGCCCCCGGGGATACCCCTCCGATGCCCCCCGCCGCAGTATCCCCTGTCCTGCCTGGGGTGCAGGAAGGAGGACGTGCCCCGGCGAGGGGCAGGTGGGACCGTGTCACCGGCTGTCCTTCTTGCGTGTTCTCTTCTTCAGCAGCGGGCCCGGGCTGGGGGCAGCTTTGGCCCCAGGGATGGGGGGGGCTACAGTCACCAGCCCAGCTGGACAGTCTGCTATGTGTCTCCCGCTCGGCTGGTCACTGGCACCACATTTTGGGATGCCACCGTCTTGCCCTAGTTGCCACCCTCCTGTGCCCACGAGCCCAGCCTCAGCTCCTTTGGTGAAAGAGTGCAGCTGCACCTCCATCACCTCTTCGGGGTGCAGCAGATGTCCGTGGCCCCACCTCTGTCCCTGTAAAAGGGACTGGAGTTTCTGGGTCCTATGTCCCTTTGTGGGATGCTCATCTTTGCTAGGGGGAAGAGATGGGTGCCCGTGTCTTTGCCAGGGGTAGGGGGTGTCCATATCCTCATGTCCACTGGAGAACAGGGGGTGCCCGCGCTCATATCTCTGTACTCCGTAGGGGGTACCCACGCCCCTCTCTCCGCCCCCACTAAGTGTAGCAGGTGCCCGTGTCCCCATCCCCATTTCGAGTCCGGGGAGTGCTCGTCCCCATTAGGGGCAGGAGCGGCTCCGTGCCCGCGCTCCCCCCGGTCCTCCCGGCCGCGATGGTGCCAGCGGCGCCCGGACAATGCTGCTTCAGTGGCACATCAAAGGCGCGGGCTGCCCGCGGCTGGCACGGCGACAGGCCCGCCGCAGATGAAAGCCCCGACCCCGCGGCTCCCACCTCGGCCGCGGGGGCACGCTGTGCCTCCGTCCCACGGGAGACGGCGGGGCCGAGTGGGGGGACACAGCACCACGGCACACGGGGGAGCGCTCTCCCGCCCCGTCCCGGTGTCCCCGCACGGACCCCCCCACCAGTGACACGTGGGGGTCCAATCGCTCTGGTGACCGCAATCGGTGCCGACGCGGGTACTTGAGGCCGGAGTGGTGTTCGCCCCCGGCCACACGGTGCCCCCCGCTCCCGGTGCCGGTGCCAACCCCATTAACCTAATTGGCGAGGCGCTCGGCCTCCCCGGGCGGCGGCGGCAGTGGGACCCCGGGGCCCGGGCAGATCCCAGCCCTGGCGGCGGGCAGGGGGGCACGGTGCCCCCGGGCCCCGATTGTCCGGTAATTGGCGCGGGCAGCCGAGCCCGGCCGGCAGCGCCGCAGGGCGGGGGAGCGGGCACCGGCGGGGACTGTACCGGGGCTCCCGGGGGTACCCGGGCGCGGGGCTGCCGGGGTCGGTATCAGGGTGTTGGCCACTGAAGGGTAGGAGACAGGGGGCGCGTGGC
>VXAX01002251.1:2878-15000 GCA_013399835.1 Leptocoma aspasia | reverse complement strand
GCCATGGCGAGCTCGGAGCGGAGCGCGCTGCTCACGTACCGCCTGTGCGGCGGCTCGGCCGAGGAGGAGCGGGGCCGGGAGCGCGGCCGGGCCGCCGCCGCCCCCCGCAAGCTACCCACGTTCCTGGGCGTTGTGGTGCCCACGCTGCTCTCCATGTTCAGCGTCGTCCTCTTCCTGCGCCTCGGTGAGTGCCGCCGCCCCCGGGGCGCCCCCCCGCTCCCGGCCGCGGTCCGGGGCCCCTCGAGAGTCACCAGCTCTGCTTGGTACCCCCAGCCCGGCCCCCGTCTAATCCCGGGGCCCCCGACTCTGGAGCCCCGAGCCACCCCGTCTGGGTCGCCAGTGCCCTCCCAGTGCCCTCTCCTGAGCCTCCGTCTCTGCTGCAGTCCCAGTGCTCCCCTCCAGTGCCCACAGTCTGGGGCCCCGGTGCCTTTCCCTGCCTGCTCAGTTCCGCCTCGGGCTGGGGTCCCAGTGCTGTGTGTCCCCACCTGACCCCACTAGGCTGGGAGCTCGGGTCTGAGGACCCAGGGAGAGCAAGCTGCAGGACAGGAATCCAATTAGGACCTTAAAGGTCCTAAGGTCCCCTTAGGGACCTTAAAGGACCTAAGGACCTAAAGGACCTTAAGGTCNGGGGAGGAGTGGGGCGAGTTTGGGGGGACAGTGCCAGGTACCAGAGTGGGGAGACCCCGGAAGGGCCGAGAGTTGGGGGTGTGGAGTGACTCGGGCTGGGGGGGAAGTCACTGTNGCTGCAGTCCCAGTGCTCCCCTCCAGTGCCCACAGTCTGGGGCCCCGGTGCCTTTCCCTGCCTGCTCAGTTCCGCCTCGGGCTGGGGTCCCAGTGCTGTGTGTCCCCACCTGACCCCACTAGGCTGGGAGCTCGGGTCTGAGGACCCAGGGAGAGCAAGCTGCAGGACAGGAATCCAATTAGGACCTTAAAGGTCCTAAGGTCCCCTTAGGGACCTTAAAGGACCTAAGGACCTAAAGGACCTTAAGGTCCCCTTAAAGGACCCTAGTTCAAAACCCTGGTGTTCCTGGAGTAGGACTCCTGTGTCTTGCCAAAGCCTTCCCTAAACCGGATTCCAGTGCCCTCATGTCCACCTGTCCCCTAGAGCGGGGACTCCGCTGCTTCCCAGGCATCCTCCAGTGCCAGGCACCCCAGTTTTCTCCCGCATCCCATCCAGTGTCCCAAGGGCAGAACCCTGGTGTCCCCCAGCGGATACTCAGCTGCCCCTCTGTGTGTGTGCAAAGGGCACACATTGTTTCCCAGTCTGCCCCTAGTCTGGATTATGAGTCTGTTACTGTGACCCCTGGGAGACGTAGGGGGCAGGATGGGCATGGACTGGGTCAGCTCGCAGCCTTTTGGGGGGCCCTGAAGGGGGTAGGTGCCCCAGCATGGCCTGGGGCAGGCGGGGGTGGGCAATGTTTGCTCTGGTCCGGGAACGGGAAAAGCTTTTCCTCTTTCACTTTCCGCCCACGGAAAGCTCAGGGCGGGAGTTGGCTGCGTGCCCGGGGGGCCCCGCTGGGCCATGGGGGGGTCCTTGAGACCATTCCTCTGTCTGGGAGAACCCCCAGGCTGGGAGCACGGCGCTCCCCTGCCATCATTCACCCTTTTCCCACTGCCCGGCTTGGGGTCTTCACACAGGCTCTGACTCTCCCAGCCCCACAGCGGGCACCGGCCCCTCCCTGCCTGGCCTGCCTCCCCCGCCCGGGGCTGTGTTACCCCGGGGACCGCGGGGCTGCAGGGGAGGTGTCGGGTGGAGGGGAAGGAAAGCTGCCTGGAGGAGGAACTTTCCCACTCTGCGGGGCCAAGGCTCTCCCTGTCAGCTCCCCGCTTCTCCCACACCTCGCACGCTCTCCAGATCTCCTGGGTTAGCAGCCCTTCCTACTTACGCCCACAGTGCTTTTGGGGCATCCCTTTATTTCCACCACCATTCCCACCCACCCTTACATTTGGCACTCGGATGCCCTCCGGCTCTCTGGGGACCACAGCGGGTGCCCTCAAACCCAGCCTGTCGCCCCAAGGCCTCCTCGCGGTGCCGGTTCCCGAATCACCCCCCCTCGCCTCTCCCGCGGGCACATCCGCGGCCTGGCTTGTGGCTGAGATAGGGCATCGCCCACAGCCGCGGGCGTCCCCTTCCAGCCCGCAGTGTCGCCTGCTGGGATCGCTCCCGTCACCCCGGGCAGGGCCGGGGAGGGCTCTGGGCCCCCTCTCTGCGGGAACACCCACCCACCCCCTGGGAGCGGTGCCGTGGCTGGCAGGGACACCCGGACTGCTTCTGCTTCCTGCTGTGTTGTAGGCAAGCGGGGCAGCAACGGGGTCCCTGTGGGATTCCCACTCTGGGGAGCAAGGGTGGCAGCAGGGCACGGGGGTCCCAGCAGCAGAGCCCCTTCTCGCAGTTGGTTTTTGGGCACACCTGGGCCAGACACGGGTGGAAGATGGAGATACCCTGAGGGAGGGGGGATGCTGGTGCGTGCTGCTGTGGGCGGGAGGTGGGAGCATCCTCATCCTGGAACGGAGGGAGCTGGCAGGTCCTGGGGGAAGCTGTGGGCACAGAGATGGGAGTGGTCGTGTGCCCCACTGGGATGAGGTCTGTGTGGTGGCAGTGCCCAGGGACTCTGTCCTGCAGGTTGTCCATACTCAGCTAATGGGCACACTGGCCTCTCCCATCCTTGGCAGGGTTCGTGGTGGGTCATGCTGGGTTGTACCAGGCTCTGGCCATGTTTGCAGTGGCATATTTCATCATTGGCATGACGGTGCTGTCTGTGTGTGCCATTGCCACCAATGGGGCACTGGATGCTGGAGGAGCCTACTGTATCCTTTGCTGTGGGTGCTGCTGGGACATGGCATGTGGGATAAAGCTGAGTGACTACTCAGTGGTCTTGGGTGCCATGCTGAGGCTGGGACCCTGTTGGCCTGGGAGAGAGGGGTGGGAGCATCTGATGGTGGTTTGTGCTGCTGACATCTTCCCTTGACTCAAGCAAGATATGATCAGCCGTGCCTTGGGCCCGGAGTTTGGGGGCAGCATCGGGATCATGTTTTTTCTGGCCAATGTGTGTGGCAGTGCCCTCTATGTGCTGGGGCTGGTGGAGGCTGTGGTGGACAGCTTTGGGATCCCACCTGGTGAGTACTGCCCTGCGTGGTGGCAGGGGACGGCAGGTGTCCCTTACCTGAGCAGCCCTAGTGCTGTGCCAGGCATGCCAAGCACCATGCCCAGCGGAGCCAGCCATGGCTCACCCACCCCTCTGGCCAGTGAGTTGGTGCCCATCGTGCCTGACACAATGCTGGTAGCTCTCAGCTGACAGTGATGCCCGTCCAAGCCTTGCTGATCCTGACTTGTCTCTGCCCAGGACAAGAAGCAGGCACAGGTGTCCATGTCCTGCCCCAGAGCTACTGGTACGAGCTGCTCTACGGCACCGTGCTGCTGGCACTCTGCCTCCTCGTGTGCCTCGTGGGTGCCTCCATCTATGCCAAGGCCACCTTCCTCATCTTCCTCATCGTTGCAGCTGTCCTGGGCACCATCCTTGTCAGCTTCTTTGCCACACGGCCCCTGAAGGTGCCCATCCGCCTGCCCGACTCCAATGGCACTGAGACCGATGACGGCTTCTTCACCGGCTTCTCCCTCAACACCCTGCGAGAGAACCTGGGCGGTGAGGAGAGGCTTCCCCACCCTGCCTGCCCTGCCCTCTGGCACTGCCACATCACATGGGGCTTGCTGGAGGGTGGAGGCAGCTTGTGGGCACAAAGCAGGTGCTGTGGGGTGTTTTCTCCTGTAGTTTGTGTGTGAGGGCATGGAGGAGAGGGCCTGTGGTGGGACTGTGCCATCCTGGACAGCCTATCACAGCCCCTGCCCGTGTGTCCTGCAGGTGCGTATGGGGTGGACTACACCACTGGGCAGATGATGAGCTTCAGCTCCGTGTTTGCAGTGATGTTCAATGGCTGCACTGGCATCATGGCAGGCTCCAACATGTCAGGTGTGGACAGGAGGTGCCTGGCAGGGTGGCACTGGGAACAGGAGCTGGGAGAGATCAGGGGTGTGTGCTGTGCCTGTGGGCACTTATGCTGCCTACTCCTGCCCACAGGAGACCTGAAGCGCCCGAGCTACTCCATCCCACGGGGCACCATCTCTGCTGTGCTCTTCACCTACCTCATCTACAACCTGCTGGCTTTCCTTATGTGTGCCACCTGCAACAGGTATGGCCACCTGTCCACGTGCTAGGGTGTGCCTGGTGCCAGGGCATGCTGGCCTGGGCTGAGACAGATGTCAGTGTGTCTGTGTCTCTCTCCAGGATCCTCCTGCAGAAAGACTATGGTTTCTTGCGTGACATCAGTATCTTCCCACCGCTGGTCACTGTGGGCATCTATGCTGCCACTCTCTCTGCAGCCATGAGCAACCTCATTGGGGCATCCCGCATCCTGTACGCTCTGGCCCGGGACGATCTCTTTGGTGAGTGGCCAGAATGCGCTGGCACTCAGCTCCAGTTGGAGCCCACTCAGCAGATTGTCTGGGCTGGGGACCAGCCCTGGCACCAGAGAACTCCCTTGGTGTGGAGGTGATGGTTTGTGGGTTGATGTGTGCCCATTTGGGTCACCTGCATGCCCTGGAATTTGCCCCTGCCCCAGCACTCAGGGTGGGGATGAGACCCCTGGCTGGTGGTTGAACCTGTGGCTGCCTACTGGGATGTCCCAGCCCAGGCTCCCCGCTCTGCCTTGCAGGCCGGGCACTGGCATTGGCAAAGAAGACATCTGCCAGTGGGAACCCAGTGATGGCAGTGATCCTCTCCTGGCTGGTGGTGCAGGTGAGTTTGTCAGTGATGCTTCTTTCCTGGCCCCGCTGGGTGAAGGCTGGTTGTCACCTGGGTTGGGTGTTGTGGAGCCTGGCACGTCCCCCCTGCCCCTTGGGATTCCTCCGCCAGCTCCTCTGCCCTGGGTGTCCTGCTGCAGCTGTACCCTTCCCTCCCTGAGGTGGGAGGTATCCCATAAATTAAGGATAAATCACAAAAAGGGAAAGGGATTCCTGTCTGTACCCTTACCCATCATACCCCTGGGATACACCCCAAGTGGACAGGGATGGCTTGGGCACATGCCTGACATGCCATCCCAGAGTGTGCATTCACCCTTTGCTCTCTGCAGGTTGTGCTTTTTTCTGGGAAGCTCAACACCATTGCAAGTGTCGTGACAATCTTCTTCCTCCTGGTTTATGCCACTGTCAACCTGGCCTGCCTGGCACTGGAATGGGCCTCGGCCCCCAACTTCAGGTACCCACTGGCACAGGGGAGAGAGGCTATGCTGAGATGCTTGGCAGGCACCCATCCCTCCATTCTTCTATCTGTGATTCCCCTGCCATCCCTGTGCCTGAGATTTATGATGAGATGGTGGGCAGAGATGCTGAACACCCCTCTCCTGGGCATTAAAGGGGCAGAGACACCCCTGTCCCTGGGGAAAGAGAAAGGGAATGGCCTGGCTTGGCACGGTTCTCATGCATTGGCACAGCTCATGCATGGCTTTGCTGAGTGGGTACAGATAAATCCAGCACCACTGGGTACCACCCGCCCCCTCCCCTCAGGCTTTCCAGAGGTAATTTATAGCCTGTGCCCGGCCGGCATCCCCCAGGCAGTTTGCCAAGCAGTGATGGAGCCCACTTTCCATTAGTGCTAATTAAACTAATGGAGAAGGGGGAGGGAGGAAGGAGGATTCTGGGTGTGAGGAGGAGAAAATATCTTCCAGGAAGGAGTATATGTGGCAGGCAGCTCCAGCTTGTGGTGCAGGGTGTGGGGTACTCTGGTGTGGGGCTGATCTGGTCGGGCTGCCCAAATCTGGGATGCAGGGAATGGCCAGGGGAAGCCTGATTTCCCTGCTGGGTAATGCCCACTGCCCTCAGTGCAGGGTGCTGACTCCACAGCAGGGAGAGTCCCCCAGGTGGGCAGAGGTGTTCCACAAGTAGGGCTTGGTGGCACTGCCTGGGAGTCCCCCAGAGGCCCCATTCCCAAGGGATGGCTGATGCCTGTGCCAGGCTGTGGCTTGGGCCCCACCTGCCCTGCCCAGCTGCTTCCTTGACTTCGCATGGAATGGAGCAGGATCAGTGGCTAGAGGGGAGCCTGCTGGGATGGGTAGCCCACCCCACATCTGGTTGCATCCCCCCTCCCCTCACTGAGGTCTGCATCAAGCACAGCGGAAAAGGATTTTAATTACCTTTCAGGAAAAACAGCAATTAGAGAAAATAACAGCTTCTCACCTCCCCGCCTCTGACTCCCTGCACCAGAATGAGCGGGCACCGTGGCTGCCAGCGCTGCCATGTGCTGCCCAATGCTACCTGGGTGTGCCAGGACAGTGCCAGCCCCATGGCCATCATTGCCCTGTTTGCCCAGGACTGGCAGCAACAGGCTGCCCAGTGCCCTGGGAGATACCATCTCCCCTCTGTAACTTCTCCTCCAGGCACATGGGATGCCCAACATGCCCTGGGGGTGGGTGGTGTGGCCCTTTGGCACAGCTCCCCTTTGCTGTGCCCTCCCTACAGGCAGCATGGGCATCACATAATAGCAGGTGTCCCCTTCTCCCTGCTGCAGGCCGACTTTCCGGTACTTCACCTGGCACACGTGCCTGCTGGGCATTGCAGGCTGCTGCGTCATGATGTTCCTCATTAGCCCTGTGTCAGCCTCCGCGAGCCTGGGCTTCCTCCTCCTCCTCCTCCTCGCCCTTCACTACCTCTCACCCAGCAGCACCTGGGGCTACATCAGCCAGGCCCTCATCTTTCATCAGGTAAGTGCTGTCCTCCTGTTGTCCCCTTAGGAGTGGAAAGCTGGTGTCCCCATGGCAGCTCAGCTGTGTCCTGAGCAGCACGTCCTCAGGACTGGCATCCCCGGGGGGTGGTTTGGTGAAACAAAAAGGGTTCCTCAGCTGTTTCCCTCTTTCTGTCCTCCAGGTGCGGAAGTACCTGCTCATGCTGGATGTGCGGAAGGACCATGTCAAGTTTTGGCGCCCACAGATGCTGCTGATGGTGCAGAACCCGCGAGGCAGCGCCCGCCTCATCGACTTTGTCAATGACCTCAAGAAGAGCGGCCTCTACGTCCTGGGCCATGTAGAGCTGCAGGACTTGGGTGAGGATCTGCACTGTCTGCTGTGCTAGTGGCCTCTGCACTTTGCTGTGGTGCCAGAGGACTCCCAGGCTTCTTGGGTTGACACTGCTGCCCAGTTGATGGCTGGAGAATGTCAGCGTTTTGGGCACATATGTGGCACATTGGGCTTGACTGCTATGGGGGACATCAGTGAGTTGTGTCTGTCCCTTGCCTCCTGTGCGCACACACACATACGTGTGCACAAGTGTCCATCCCTACATGTGCACATGGGGCTCCTGCATGTGTTGGTGTGCACATGAGGTGTGTGCCAGTGTCCATCCTCACCTCATGCCTGCTGCTCTGTGTCCAGGTGCCTTGGGGGTGTTTGTACCCTCGTGTGTGTCGGTTTGCACATGTGTGCTCTCCCTGGCACACGTCATGGCTGATGCACAGGCTCTGTTCCCCCTTCCCTGCTGTTGCTGTGGTGACTAATGGCCTGAAATTGGGGAGTGGGGATGGGGCTGCCTGGGGCTTTTTTATACATTTATGTATAATTTTATCTCTCTCTGTAAGCACCTGCATCCCCCTTTCCATCTGGGGTGGGCACAGGGTTTTGCAGTAGGGGAGAACACCAGGGTTAGCCCCAGTATGGGATATCTGTCCCACTGATGCTGGTTTTGTCCCCCACCCAGACAAGCTGCCCTCGGACCCGCTGCAGCCCCAGCAGGACTCGTGGCTCAGCTTGGTGGACAAACTGAATGTCAAAGCCTTTGTCAGCCTCACCCTTGCACCCTCAGTGCGGCACGGTGTCCGGCAGCTCCTCTTCACCTCTGGTCTTGGTAAGTGGTGCCTGGTCTGGACATGGGTGAGGGATCATGCTGTCCCTGTGGGTTGAGAAGTGCCCAGGGGTTTGGAGGCACCTGGATGGTTGATGCCAGAGCCAGGTTTGCTCTTGGAAGCATCTGGGATGAGCAGTGCTGTAGGCCAGTTAGGGTTTGGAAGCATCACTGTTGGCAGTGTTGAGGGGCTTGAAGACACCTGGATAAGATATGCTAAGGGATTTGGAAGCACCCAATGTGGGCAGTCCCAAAGCCAAGTGGGAGAAGTATTGGGTGGGCAGTGGGAAAATCGAGTCAGGTCTTGGAGCTATCTAGGTGTGATCCTGAGAAGTCTGAAATTGGCAGGGTGAGCAATGCCAAAGTCCAGCTGTGGCTTGTTGGCACCTGTAGTGCCAGGAGGGCTGGTGGAGCCCTCTGCCTCTGCTCAGCTGGGCTGGCACGGTCTCTCTGGCAGGCGGGATGCGCCCCAACACCCTGGTGCTGGGTTTCTACGACGACGAGGCACCGCAGGATGGTCTAGCCCGGCACCCCGCCTTCACCAGCGCCCGTGAAGAGGTCCCCCTGGGCTTCCCCCCGCTGCGGGCACCCACCACTCCCAAACTGCTGTCAGCCCGGGAGTACGTGGGCATTGTGGCTGATGCCCTGAAGATGCTTCGCAATGTCCTGCTGGCCCGGCAGCTGGAGAGCTTGGACAAGGCCTGGGAGCTGCGGCGGGCCGCCAGCCCCCCGCCCACCATCCATGTCTGGCCCGTCAACCTGCTGCGGCCCGAGAGCGCCCGCTACGCCGACACCTGCAGCCTGTTCCTGCTGCAGATGGCCTGTGTCCTCAACATGGCGCGGGCCTGGCGCCGGGCCCGCCTGCGCCTCTTCCTCTGCGTGGAGGCAGGTACCATGCCCCATGCCCAGGAGGAGAAGCTGCGCCAGCTCCTCAAGGACCTGCGCATCCAGGCCCAGATCCAGCTGGTGCCCTGGGATGCCATCACCCGCCTGCACTGGCAAACCTGCCAGGGACCCCCAGGAGGGCCAGCAGAGGAGGAGGAAGAGGAGGAAGGGGTTGTGAACTTCCCGACCAACACTGCCCAAGTGTCAGATGAGTACGTGTGTGCCGCCAACAAACTGGTCCTGGAGCAGAGCCCTGCGCCGGCCGTGCGCTTCCTGTACTTGCCGCGGCCGCCGGCCGACACCAGCCTCTACCCGCTCTACCTGCACCAGCTGGAGCTGCTCACCCGCGGGCTGGGCCCCACCGTGCTGGTGCACGGGGTGAGTGCCGTCACCAGCACCCAGCTCTAGGTGACCCCCAGGTCCCCCCCTGGCTCCCTGCACACTCCTTTGCCCAGTGCCTTTAGCAGCCTGAGCCTGAGGATGGCCCCAGTGTCTCTGTCCTGGTGGGCAAGGAGGGTATCCCACAGTGAGAGGTGGGTGCAGGGAGGGAGTTTGATTTTTCGGGGATGTCTCCTGCAGAGGATTAAAGCTGCCCTGGCAGGATCCTGGCACAGCTCTGGGGCTGGACGGGCAGCAGGGTGCATTCATGGTGCCTTTTCTTTGGGGTAGGGCATAGCAGGGTCCTGGGGTGGGGGCCAGGCACTGGGTGCCCCAGTTGTCTGCTGGGAGCCCCTTAGTTGCACCCTGCAACCCCCTCTGTACTTCCTCCCCTGCCGCAGCCCCCATCCTCTCCTCCACCAGCTCCTCCGGGCACCCAGCCAGCAGCAGGGATTGATTAAAGGCAGCCTCGACCTTGGTGCCCCAGCTCCCCGCCATCCTCCTGCCTTTCATTAGGAAAAATTAAATGGGAAGGGGTGGGGGAGGGGAGCCCGGAGGCCTGGGCTCCCTGTTCGAGACTGGGTGGGTGGGGGAAGCAGCCGGGTGCCGGCCCTAATGGCTGCAGCGTATGGCACCCTGGATCTTGCTCAGTACTCCCAGTGCTGTTGGATGGGGGCCATCCAGATGCTTTAATCTGTAGTCCCCCCAGCCCTATAGGTGCTGATCCCCCGGTGCTGGCAGGAAGTGGGGAAATTATTTGTAGTGGGGTCCTTACCCACACACCTGGGTCTCCTGACCTGTTTCTTGGGGCGCTGTTATTTCCCCACACGCATCATGACCTGCAGGGGGAAGCTGGCCTTGCCCCCTGCCCTCCCTTATTGATTAGAGGAGGGCAGGAAATGGCCTGGGTGCTGGACAATAAATCCATCGAGTGCCTGGCAGTTGGGCAGTGTGCCCAGTGCTGCCTGATGGATTGCTTCCTATTAGCCCCAGCACAGGAGGCTGCTCCCAGCCAGGCTGGGCTCCAGCAGGGATGACAAGTGTGGCACTGCTGCCTGTGCCTGCTCTCACCAAACCTGGCACTGCTGGCTGGCAGCTCTGGTCAGGCAGAGGGCCGGCAAAACCCAGATGGTTGGGTGCAGCTGGGGGGAAAAATGGTGGAGACCCACATTTTGCAGTGGATTGTGCCCTGGCTGGGGAGGAGGGGGCTGGGGCTCGCTTTGCTCCCTGCTGCAGGAGCTGGGTGCCGTGGGGTGGGCACCACGCATCCTGCGGGATTTATTTACAAACAGTCGGAAGCTGGCACAGGGCAGCCTGGCACCAGCGGGACCCAGAGGCCTATAATGTTAATTATCACTACGTAATTAAAAGCCCATAAAAAGCCTCACACTTCATTAAATTAAAGCTTCCCCTCACTGTGCCCATGGGCTCCAGCAGAGTTAACCTTGGCCATGCCAGGCACCAGCACCTCTGCAGCTGGGGACCCGGGGCTGGGGGTGTATGGGACCCCAGGCTCAGGACTGTGCAGCCCCCCACAGCGTTGCACATCCATGGGCACCCTGCAACACCATTCATGTCACACCTGGGCCACATGTGCCTGGGCACATCCAGGGCTGCTGTCCCAGTCAGAGGTGCCCACATACAGACATGGACATGTAGCCATGGCAGTGCTGCAGACACACCATGACACACACCGTGGCATGGGCAGGGGGCTGGCACGGGCACACACACGCACAGCCAGGTGTGTACATGCAGCCAGTGGTGTGTACTTGCAGCCAGTGGTGTGTACATGCAGCCAGTGGTGTGTACATGCAGCCAGTGGTGTGTGCTTGCAGCCAGTGGTGTGTACATGCAGCCAGTGGTGTGTGCTTGCAGCCAGTGGTGTGTGCTTGCAGCATCACGGCCGCTGCAAAGGCAGCACCACGCGCCCGCACCGCGGCTCCGGCGAACCAGCTCTGGCATGCAACGCCCACGTGGCACACACCTACACAAACAGCATTTTTCCTCTTTCCCAACATCCAGAGGTGCAGACAAACAGCCACACTCACACCCCTGCATCTCCTCCAGACTTCCACCCATTGCTGTGCCCAGAGGGAACAGGCTGTGCAGAGAGCACCCATCTGTGCCTGCCCACTCTGTGCCTTGGTTTCCCTGAGCACTGGGCTCTGCTGGGGTAGAGCGGAGTAAATGGGGAACCCCCAAACCCTCCTGCCAGCTGAGTGCTCTGGATCAGGGGTGCTATGCCAAGGTCTCGGGGTGGGGGGGATACAGAGTGGGGAGGGGACCCACCAGCACACGAGGAGGGATGTGTGTGTGTGTGTGTACATGTTCAGACAGGGATATGCATAAACTGGGAGAGTGTGTGTGCATGTTCACGTGGGAGGGGGTGCAGTGCTGGGGGCTGTGCACGTGCACAAGGGGTGTCTGTATGTGCACACACCTTGGTGTGGGTGTGTATGCCCACCCCTAGGTGTGACATGCTGATGTGCACACAGGGCTCCAGGAAGGGGGAGCCAGGGGAGCACACACCCTTGTGCCCTCGGGGTGTGCAAACTGGCACACACATCTGCCCAGAGCCCCAGGACTCTGCTGCCGAGCAGGGCTGTGGGCAGGGGGCTGCGGGGGTGGGTGCCCATGCCCCGGCCCTGCGGGGGTGGGCAGCCAACAGGGCCTCGGCTATTTCTTGGAAATTTTGCAGCATTCATTTCAGTGCAAATAAAAGCTGTCATTGCCGGAGAAATGATACTGATCGGGGTCTGAAAAGACAGCAAATTACCCGCCTGAAAATGCACCGCTGGAAAAAAATGCATATTAAACACACAAAAAGGCACTTTGCCATCAGCCGCGCTTCCCCCGCCGCTCCAGAATAACCACACTTTACATAATTCTCCCTCTCCACCTCCGAATTAATTTCGCAGACAGAGGCAGAGGCAACCCTCTGACAATAGCGGAGGGGAGACGCGGCGGTGGCGGG
>VXAX01002249.1:84162-107305 GCA_013399835.1 Leptocoma aspasia | reverse complement strand
TTCTCTTCTCTTCTCCTCTCTTCCCTTCTCCAGACTAATCAGTCCCAGCTCTCAGATCCTGTCCTCACAACAGAGATGTTCCAGACCCTCCATCACCTTTGTGATGTCCACTGCATGGTTATTTTAGAATTAAATATTTTCTGTGCTGCAAATGAACCCTTACAGACACTCTTACTGGAACAAGAATCTTCTGCAGATCTCATCCTCACAGATCTTCATTGTTACTTAGGACAAAACATGTCTAATATCTTAAATACATCTGCCCATGCCAGGGGCACCACCAGTGCACCCCAGGGAAAAGCACAAGGGGCCAGCAGACCTTGTAATGAATCCTCATCTTTGGATAGCACTTCACTTCCCTCTAATTAACACTGAAATAAGTACTCAGAACAGACTGCTTTTACATAAAAAGGAATTCCTGATAGAGATTGGCATTTATAATTAATAGCTAGCTAGCTCAAGTGCTGGCTCTTTACTTTTAAGTGCTCCATTATTATAATTTCTCCTGAAATTCATTGTAATAACACTGATCACAAAGAGGCCATTCCTCTTTGGTTTAAAGAGCTGCTGCCAATGATGGCAAGGCAAAGATTTGACCTACATAAAAACATAAGGGCATGGGCATGCTTTAGCACTTGGACATATGGAGCTACAAGAGACTTGTGGATCATGGTGACAGCACTCAGCTATGCAGCTGACATGAAGGAAATTTTCAAATGCCCCCTCTTACAGAAGCCTCTCCTGATTTAATAGCGTTGTGGTGCAACCTTCTGAAGTCCTGCCTATCTCATTTGTATTTAAACATTTTAGCTAAAAAACACTGAGGATTTTTTTTATGATGAAAATGCCAGAAATGCTGGGCTTGTGTTTGACCTCCAATTGTGTGACAGCAAGGAGGGAATTTTCTAGTCCCTTCCAGTGTCACTGTTTAAAGGATGATGAGATAAAGCCAATAAACCCCTCTGGGAGAAAGTCTTGCTGATCTGTGTAAGAGCAGAAGGTGTTTAGGGGTCTATCCTACACCCATGACTCACCAGAGTTAGGAAAACATAACATGTAAAATGTATAAACTATTAAATGCACAAAGCCGTCAAGGCATTCTTTGATCCTATAATCTTTGATTAAGAGCTATAGACAATAAAGTTAAAGGTTAATTAAGGAGCAAAACAACCTCACATTTGTTAAATATAAAATTACCTATTTAGAAATCCTGTAATTAAGAAAATAATCTAATAATGGTTCCTGGCCAGAGGCAGATTTCTAAGCTAAGCTTAGTTTTTTAAGCCAGGAAAATATCTCACCTAACTCACCTAAGTGATGAAAGGTTTCAAATAATAATGTGCTCCCAAGGTGAAAAGGGACTCCAATCTCTTTTAGTGCTGCTACAAGCCTCCCAGAGATGGCTGCTACACAAATAAAACCAATCTTATAAAACCAATGTCCAATTTACTTAGACTTGCTAAGGGAACTCCCTCAGAACTTCAGCATATCCAGGTTGCAGGTTCCTTCATCACTCCAGTCTATGTGGATGAGAAATTATGGGCAGTCAAGTTAAAATGACCTCAGATTTTAATTTGTTTCATAAAGGTCTCATTGAAAACAAAAACAAAGGGAAAGGGGAATAAAAATATCAGTCTGGAGTAAGTTTCTTGTTGTTGGTTTCCACAGAGTCTAAGAGAAAAAAATCAACCCAAGCAATGTTATCCATATAATCTGCTTATAAACCAAACCACAGATTTTACATACTCTGATAGACTGTTCCACTACAAAAATTTGTAATTTTGTGCCCAGTAAAACTGGACTAGTCTTGCCATGTAGCATGCACAATCCTAAATTATTTCCAACCTTCTCTGTCTCAGAAATAATCCAAAATCCATAATAGAAACTGCCTTTTCCATTTTTGTAGCACCTGAAGATCTTGCAGCATATTCCTAAATAAGATTCCAAGTTCACATCTATGAATAGTTCACCTTTAGTTTTGCAAGGGCAAAGAGAGAAATGGAGTAATTTATTTAGCTGACATTGTGAGGGCATTGACTTTGCTGAAAATAGAGTCCAGATCTCCTGGTTCACAGCCCTGTGCTGGAGAGACCACAGTTCTCTTCACAAGCAACCTCCCAAGAAGCCCATAAAATTCCTAAGTGGCAGCTCTATATATAATGCTGATCCAACATTTGCCGTGGGTAATGTTTTTACAGTAGATCTGTTGCAAATAATTTCTTTTAAAGCATTCCTCTGTCTCTACCTAATGATTTATTCAGTCTTTGTCACCTAGCGTGAATCTTCCTTCGAAAAAACAATATGCAAATCCATAAAAATGCAACTTCAGGGTTTTTCTTTTCTTTCCTTTTTTTTTTTTTTTAATTTTATTTCATTTTATTCAAATCATAAATCTTTACATTGTGGGAATGAATGTTAAGAAACCTGAAGCAAACACTTTCTAAGCTAATTTATTTTAGCCTACAAATACTGTGTTTTCTCTCCCCTTCAGAATTTTGTGTAAAAATGGAAATGGCAAAAGGAGAAGATGCCAAGAAGGTTTTCAAGGAAGTGTTTGGAAATGGGAGGCTGAAGAGGAAAGTGGCATCCCTCTGCTTGCAGTGTTTTAAGGACATTTGCTAATCTTTTAATTGGTTAATGTTAGTGTACCTGCCTATAGCCCATGATGAGACACAGGATTTCCAACAAAAAAAGTTCTTTTTGAAAGGCCAAAAAGGAAATAAACATTTCCCCAGTAAACAGACAACACAAAATATGCCTGTCCTAAAGCAGAGGGCTTGAGAGAAGTAGGGTTTTTGGGACATGATGGAATACTGGCAAATGTTGGAACTGAACCCCAACCCACACAGAGGTATCATTGATTTAATTAATGTTAGTTCTCCAAAAGCCAAGAGTCAAGCTTGAAACTGAGCACCATAGCCTGTACATCAAAGGGGAAATGGTGATTAGCAATCCTAAATTTATTTCTGGGATAAGGAAGGTTGGTAGATTGAAGGAGAGAAGATTAGGATTAGTTATAGGGAGAAATTCTTTACTGTGAGGGTGGTGAGGCACTGGGATAGATTATCCAGAGAAGTTGTGGACTCTCTATCCCTAGAAGTGTTCAAGACCAAGGGTAGGTGGGGCTTGGAGAATCTGGTCTGGTGGAAAATGTCCCTGCCCAGTTGGAGCTGGATGATCCTTAAGGTCCCTTCCAACTCAAGCCATTCAATTACTCTGTAGGACATTCCTGAGTAACTTCCAGCAACTTTTGAGTTTGAATTTCTCTTTTATTGGAAATAGAGGTTGTCTTTCAAAGTGTGCAAGAGTTCAAGTTTTCCATTTGTGTATCAGTAATTTATCTATGCTTTAGCTCTGCCCAATTGCTCCTTTTCTATAAAATCTAAATTATCTCATGTCATATGACTTATAAAGATAATCCTTGATTATGTGGGATCATTCAACACTCCAGCAATGGAGAATGTGGCATTAAACTAAAAGGAGCTGCAGTAACAGCTATGCAAATAGACTCTATGAAACAGTTCACACTGGATTGTCCAAACGTGTCTGGAAAACAAAACTGGGAAAATCTCTTTCCCCTTTCTCAGTCAACCATGGAAATGCACTTTGTAACAAGGCTGGTACATACAGAAATGCAGCTTGCCCTAAGCCTACAGCTCTCAAGCAGACAATAGCAGTGCTGAAAAAGGAGGGTTTGCTGGATTAAGGCTCATAATAAAGGTGATGTGCCCCACACTTCTCTCTTCTTTGATCTCACTGTATTTTGATGTCTCTCTTTCTGCATATTCATGCTCTGTTGGTTTCTTGCTCATTGATGGCTGTCCTTTAAAAAGAATTTCTCTCACTTGCCTCCATCTTTCAGCAAAAAAAATCAAAAGGAAAGAAGGAAGAAAAGGCTGAATAGCAAGAAGCTTCCTGAGTTTCTCAGAGCACCTCAGGCTTTAAATATAACTTTAACTCGTCAGAGGCAATGCACTGATCAACATCAGAACTGGGTTAGTAGTGCTCCCAAGCTCCTGTGTCTGTGTTTTGGGTGTAGCCCAATTCTGTGGGGTTTAGAAGCCAGTCCTATCTCACCTAAACATTCCTTTAGGTGGTCTAGAATCCCCTGTACCTGTGTAAGAGATGAGCTGACCTGGAGACAAGAAAAAAAGCTCTCTGGACATGCCATAACACAAACCCACAGGTCACAGAACTTAGGCTCATCACTGTAATTAAAGTAAACATCACTTTTAGACAATTACTCTTATCCTGGACTCCAGCACTCCCAAGGCAGTGTTGCTCTTGAAGATGACACCAGTGAAGAAATAGCAATTTAATCACTATTTAATCACAATTATTATTATTATCTTAATTTTAAAAGGAAAGATTTCATGCTTCAGGCAACCCTTTTTGCTCAGGGCAAGGTTAAAAATCCTTGGGACTCCTCCTGACTTCTCCCATTTTCTTCTCAAGTTACCATGATCTCCCCTTTTCAGTTTTGATCAGTTTCTCTGGGACAATTGACTTCTCATAATTTCCATCTAGGAATAAACAACCAAAAGGCTTTTGCAAATAATTTGTCGACTGGGCTCCCATTTCATCCTGCAGAGGGTCTGAAGTGTTGAATTACAGATTTTTCTTGCAATCATTGATTTTACCTCTTTTTTTGAAGAGACAGTGTCCTAGCTGTTGTTTGATCTTGGCCTTGCTAAGCAGTTCACTTGATGTTGCTATGCCGTGGTTTACACATTTTAAATTTAGGGATGATAATTATAATGATCTATGACCTCTTTCTCTCCTGGGAAAACCAGAAAATTAATTAATGAATGTACTTGCAACTGCCCTCTGAGAGGGAAGAAGATTGCTGGTTGTGACTATATAGTTAAAGAAGCCCCAGGAAATGAGAGCTTAATTTTTCAAGTGGTAGCCAGATATTAATATGAGGATTTCATAGAGCTTGGTTTTAAAATATGTATTTTGGACACCTGTCTTTTCAAAAGAGCCTGCCAAAGAATTTTTAGCAGAAAAACAATGAGAAATGGCTGTCAAATGAACCTGTATGTCATTAAAAAGAGAGAAAATTTAATGCTATGACTCATACATGGAGCTGAAATAGTCTGTCACAGCAGCCCAGGGCAAGTGTCTCTTATTCCTGGCAGCACAAAGCCCAGCTGATTGATCCCAAAGCCTTCTGAATTCAGCAGAAAGACTCCCAAGCTACCTCAGACTAATTAGTTCTTCTGTTGGTCTGAATATTGTCAGTCACACGAGGCTTTGAATAACAGGACTTAGAATTGCTGGCAGGGATAACGAAATACTGAATTTTCCTAACCCACCTGAAACATCCTGGGGTTCTACAGCAATGCTGACTACAACTACAGCAAGGTGTTGCATAAATTATAAGTTTATCAAAGGTGAGAGCAGAGCAGGATGTGACTCTCTGTGTTAATGTCACAGCAGGGGAAAGCTGCCAGAATGTATGGGAATTATGCTAATATATGGGAAAATTTCAGGATTTTCCTTACTCTAAAAGTTGCTCAGTGCCTGAAGGGAGCCTGAAGACTGTTTGTGAGAAGCCTGCCACAAAACTCACTCCCAGAGCATTGTTTTGGGTCTCTGATGGCTCCAGTGCAATCTGTGGCTTTCTCTGGCCCCTGCTGCAATGCCACAGCCACAGCCACAGCCAAAGCTCGGGCACGAGGCTGCAAAATCCCAGAGTGCATGAAACATGAAACACCCCACTGCAGTTCAACACCAAATCCCAGAGTGCATGAAACATGAAACACCCCACTGCAGTTCAACACCAAATCCCAGAGTGCATGAAACACCCCACTGCAGTCCAACACCAAATCCCAGAGTGCATGAAACACCCCACTGCAGTTCAACATCAAATCCCAGAGTGCATGAAACATGAAACACCCCACTGCAGTTCAACACCAAATCCCAGAGTGCATGAAACACCCCACTGCAGTCCAACACCACGGGCTGCCTGCTGGAGACAAGGCAGTTCAGCCACCCTGTGCCTCAGCCCCCTCGTGTCCTGCTCTGTCACTTTATCCCTTTGCCTTCTCTGTCTGGGTCACTGGCACGTAAAGACAATGACCATTTATTATTCCTGTTTTGTAGCTACTACATTTCCTCTCCCCCACGGGATGTTTGCATGGAGCCAACGGATCCACAAACTGATTTTGCTTTATTTTTATTCATGTAAGAAAACATGTGAGGGAGTAAGTGCTTGAAGCAGGTTTGATGGACCACAAGGTCAAGGATCCTCACCACAGCTTTTGAAGGCACCAGGGTTTTGTTTTGCAGAAGGTGCTCCCTATCTTGCATCTCTGCTTTGTTATTGACAGGTTATAATGTTATCTTGCATTTCTACCTTTTATACATTCTGTGGGCTGAATTCCCAGCAGTGAAAAACAGGGCACCTCAACTAAAGTCAAGATAATAAAGGCAATGCACATTAGATAAACATCTACCTTATTAGACATTATTTAGTATCAACTTTTTGTTTACAAACTTTAACTTTGCAATTTATTGTTGTTACTATTATTTATTATCAGGCTTGTTTCCTCAGACATTATGAACCCTCCTTACATAAATGGATTTGGACATACGTTACACCCCCAAGGCAGCAAGATGGAAATATGAAGAAGCTTAGGTGATATTTTCAAGACACCTAATTAGTTCACATCCTAAAAGCCATGCTATAATGGATCTGTTGTGTATCTTTGACAGATAGAGAGGCAGTGCCAGACTGGGGATAATCACCAGGACCCATCTGGTGCACAGGGAGGTGGCAGCAGGCTGGAGATTCCTCGTGATGGAGCAACTGTCAGAGGTTACAGTGATGCAAAAGCTCATCTCACATCGGTGGCTGATGTGGGGTTCAGGTGCACAAATCCCTCATGGAAAGCGTGAAATTTGACGTGCCAAACCTCACTGGTCAAAAGCTTATTTTCAAGAGTTTTCTCTGGCTGTAACTCGGGGCAGGAGGATGAGTTGTGGCACCTGCTTTTGTCTCTGGCTTGGATGTAATGGGTTTGGGCAGGGGGATAGGAGGGAGATGTTTGCAAATAAAGACTTCCTGCACATTTGTCAACAAGCACTAAGAAAGGGCTGGAAGGAGTCTCTGAGCAGGTGCTGCACTCTCCATTCTATCACTCTGCCCTCTGGAGAGAAGGAGATCATCACTTTTAAGCGGCTGGGCTCATTTTCCATGGATTGGAAAAGGGGAACTGTTTCTCTGTGCCTACAGCCAAGAACCAAATATCTGCCCACTGAGGTATGGGCTAATTTTCCACCCTGCTACCTGTCTCAATCACTCAGACATCATGGATACATGGAAATACTGCATGGTGTTAGGACATGATGGATGTCATGGTTAGTGAGTCTTCATTTTCATGGGTAATGAACAGAAGAGGCCTCTACATAATTCTGCCTCCCTAGAACAATGGTGAGGAGCTGAGACATGCCTAAATAACGTTCTTTCATAATGTTGTTATTTAGCAGGAATCAATGTTCACACCTGTTTATTTCTCTTTCAGACACAAATGAACACAGTATGCACAATTAATATAGTTAAACTGAAAAATAGCCCAGTATTGATTAGCCAGCTTTCCATTACACTACACAACATCAGTCAATCTCTCCCAGACACCAGGAGAAGCCTAATGGGCTTTTATTCTTTAGCCTAAGAAATCCCCATGGAAAACGTTTTCAACCCAAATCAGTAAATCTCAGGAATTTTGTTTCATTCCACTAAAGAAAATCTTCACTGCCTGGACTATAAGTGAGAGTCACATCCCAAGTGTTAGTGGCATTTTTCAGAAGTGTTTGATTCCCTACAGCCTGGCAGCACTGCTGGATTTTCGGCCTCATTTGATGTGTTTTGAGGTGTGTTGTATACAAAACCCAGGTCTGGTTCCAGTTTCACTTTCCCAGGTCTAATTCCAGTCTCATTTTCTGTTCAAGCTGTTAGAACCTAATCTCTCTGCTTTTCGTCTCTCTGTGATCTAAATCCCCAGATGGAAATGCTCAGGTCAGAGACAGAGCTGGTTTCACTTCAGATGGAAAGTGAGACAAATTACAGCACAGATGTATCTAAAAAGCTGCTCTCAGTTGTTTCTCATCTCTGACCTGCTGCTGGCTTTGCTTGTTTGGACATCAGCATTGGGCATAATTACAGCTGCCACCCCACAGCAGTTTAAGGAGTGAAGAGAAGGCTTTGGGAAGGAATTGTTGTGCAGACCTGCTGCTTGCTGATTTGCAGGAGAGCTCAGTCCAACTGAAAAGTGACAAAATGCCAAAGGTTTCAAAGGACATAATAGAATTCTAGTTTCACAACAGAAACAGATATCGTCACTTAGGGTAAAAATCTCATACCATTTTTTGTAGAATATCCTGAATTGGAAGGGACTCAGAAGGATCAATGAGTCCAACTCCTGGCACCACACAACTGGAAAGTTAAATTCTGTGTCTAAGACTGTTGCCCAAACAGTTCTTGAACACTGACAGGCTGGAGGTCATGACCACATTCCTATGGAGCTTGTTCCAGTGCTTGACCAAGCTCTCAGTGAAGACCTTTATCCTAATATTCAATCTGAACTTCCCCTGACATATCTTTTAGCCATTTCCTCACATGCTGTCACTGAAGAGATCAGCACATTTCCCTCTCCTGCCTCTTATAAGAAAGTTCTATGCAGCAATGAGTTCATTCCTCAGGTAATTTTTTATTTTTTTTAATTACTACTATAATAACTAACCTTTAGTAAATTTACAAAAAAAGTTGGTTTTTTTAAATAAATTATAAAAACAAGAGTAAAACCATGAATATCAAGTTGTTTTCAATGAAAAAATCAATCAAATAGCCATGGTTTTCAAGCACTTTTTGCAGATTTTGGCTCATGGATTCTAAGAGTCCATGTCTAAAGATGAATACCGAGGATAACATTAAAAAATGCAGGGTATTTTGAGTTTCAGTTTCTATTTTGCCATGTGATGATCTATATTTAAGACATCTTTAGAGGCATACAACCTCTAGTGGAAAATGTTCAGGGATCCTCAAAACAAAATGGGTTGAAAAGCAGTGCAAACAGCATAGGAAATATGCCTTGAAGTGATATACAGCAATTCCACTACTACATAGAAGGCCTTTGTGGATTTAAGAAATCCCATAAATGTGCTTTAACACATTACACAGAAACTATAATGTAAAGACCCAATCCAAACTCCCCAAGCTCATGCTGGAATTTACTGGCTGAGTGACTGGTTTAGTGAAGATTTATGATCTCAATATTGTCTGAAATTCATGGGTTTCCCATAGATTTTGCTACTCTGTGTTCCTCACACACTGCTACACTTTCATTTCTAGAATGATGAAAGCCCTTTATTTTTGTTTGCTCAAAAACAGATGTAGAGAGGGAAAGCTGCCAGGTTTGTAAAACAATAATTATGGTGGGCAAAATTTGATTACTTTTCCTAAATACGTAGATGGAAAGGATGAAGAGAGCACGTGCCACAGGATCTTGTGGAACTTCACCTGAAGAATCAGCCCAGTTTGTTTGGTCAGTGTCCTGCATGGTACCAAGTGTAAACATTGGGGTGGAGATAAAGCTGGAAAGAAAATTCAGGTAAATGTGATCCCTCGGCATCTGTCTCATATTCAGGCATTCAAGAAACCAGCATAAATTTCTGAGACTGCCAAAGAGAGAACACAGCACTTATTTTCCAGCTTAGATCAGCCAGAATGTGGGCATTGTCAGCATGGTGCCATGCTCCTTCTCCTGCCCCATGAACGTGGGGATAAGGTTTAGGTCATCAGATGCCTGAATTTCCCCATCCATGGGATCTCTGCATGGGAGTTGTGTGGCACAGAGGGGAAGGAGGAAGAAACTCTGAGCTGTTTCTCTGGGGTCACTCCTTCTAACCATGTCTTGATGGCCAAGACAGAAAGTCTCTTCCATGACGTAGGATCAAAGGATCACTGAATGGTTTGGATTGCCACGGACCTTAAATATCATCCAATTTCAAGCCCCCTGCCGTGGGCAGGGACATCTTCCACTATCCCAGGTTGCTCCAAACCCATCCACTCTGGGCTTGAACACTTCCAGAGACTGGCCATCCACAGCTTCTCTGGAAAATTTGCACAAGGGCTTCACCCCCCTCATTAATTTCTTCCTGATATCTAATTTAAACCTACTTTCTTTCAGTTTGAACCATTTCTCCTTGTCCTGTAACTTCAGGCTCCTTAGATAGTCTCTCTCCATCTTTCTTGTAGGCTTCCTTCAGGTACTTAAAGGACACAATTAGGTTATTACCACAAAGCCTTCTCTTTTCCAGGCTGAGCAATCCCAATTTTCTCAGCCTTTCCTCGTAGGAGAGGTGCTCCATCCAACAGGGCCGTGTCCTCCCAGTGCAGCCAAGGAAATTGCAGAGGCTGATGAAGGTCAAGCACTTTCAAAAAATCCCAGACAAAGAGATGCAGCTTTACTTTATGAGATTTCACATGACAAAAAGTACAAGGCAATAAGGCAACAAGGCCTCACCAATATCTCACCAACAGACATTGCAAACTCATCAGTCCTGCTTCTGCCACTCACCCAAAAGAATGGGAACCATTATTCCTAATTACACAGAAGCTGAAACACAGTTAATCAATTTACTTTGAGATACAGGGCTTGTTCCTGGGTGCAGGGAATTAATTTTCTTACAGTAATGCCTGGGAAAGTAGAAGATTGGTTCTGGTTGATTTACGGTGTCAGCATTTTTTTATTATTATTTCATGAACAACATCCATTTAATCACAAGGCATCTAGAAATTGAATACAAAAGGAAACCTTTCATTATTCATAGATAGTATCTTCCCCAATCACAGCTTTGTTTGGTTAATAATAACTATCATAAAAAAAAATTTGCTTAGGATACCCTCATAGAGTATCTTATTTATTTCTTTTCTATTTTAATACCTAAAGGTATGCTGAAGATGAGCTAAAATTCTTCTCTGCTGCTCTTAGCTGGAGGATAGAAGTAAAAAAACTTTTTTTTTTCCAGACTATATTGGCTTCAACATGTGGCATTTTGATTTTGTGTATTAAAGTACAGTATTACAAGAGTGAAAAGGTTTTTGGTCTCTGCAGTGCAACCACTACTCACAGTCTTGCTGCTGCTGCCTGTGCACAACCTGTGCCAAGGCTGACCTAGGACCTCCACAGAAGTCATTCAGTATTTTATGTCTAAGCTTTGGCAAAAAATTCTTGATAAAATACTGACACGTGTCAATCTGAATTTTTGTAAGTTTTCAGTGTCTTGTTGTCAAAGCCTGAAAATGTGCAAAGGAAAAATTATTTAACTATTCTGCAATTTCTGTCAGGATTGGCTGATGGCTCTGGATTATTTGCCTAAGCCAAAATTTTCCAGAAAAAAGAAAAGTGACAAAGAATTATCCTATGTAAAAATTCTACCTCTAGGGAGTAAAATAAGAGCTAAAAGTTTGTTTTGGTTCCCAGGACTTAGAGAATTATCATCAAACACTAATGATGACTAGTTTCTCCATGCACATAGTGCACATAGTAAGCCTCAACTTTCTGCTTGGGATTCTGGAAAAGTTGGTTTGCTAATGCTTGTAAAGTGCTTTAAAGTCTTCAGCCATAAGAAGAGTAAAGTATAGCAATTACTTTTTAATGGACTAGAAATAATGAGCAATAGGTCTCAATGATTTTTTTCCTTTCCTCCAAGAATGTTTCCTCTTAAGTTATGTATTTAATTCCCTCTATATATCTACCTAGATCTGTTTTTCTTAACATCCACATCACCGTTTTATCTTGGCACTGATCCAGAGACCAGAGTTTGCCTGTTTCTTTCCCTGACAACTTCTTTAGCTCATTAGTATCGATTTAGGAAGTATTGAAGATAAATTAAGAAGTGGAGTCAGCAAGCAATAAGGTGCCTCCAAGGGTTTCTGGCCACGAGATGAGCTACCTGCAAGGAACAGGTTGGAGCAGGGATGTTTCATCAGCTCCTTTTGCAGGAACTGCTGAATTTCCCCAGGTATCTTCTGTAAAAGGCAGAATTTATCCACTGCAAGCAGAAACAGCTCAGTGAGCTGGTCCATTTGAGGCACACCCCATCTGAACCCTGATTTCAGTGACCACCACTGCTCATACAGATTCAGCACGATCAGAGACTTGTGAGCTTTGCCCTTTGAGCATCACAGATGGGCTTGAAGCAATACTCAGTGCACACTTCCCACAGCAGGGATAAGTGCAGAGCATGAAATTATTTCCTAGGGTGAATTTATAGAATGCTATTGATTCCATGTGTATTCTAAAGTCTATTCTTAATTCCTAAGGACTCCTTAATTCTCTTGCTTCATGGCAACGTTCCTAAGGACAGAGTCAGTGCCAGGTTTTGCAGCAACGTAGTGAGGAAAAGCAAGAATTAACCTGACCAACATGTGAGAAGACAACATAGTGCTTTACGTCACCAACTTCTTGGAAAAGGCTTAAAACCAAATTTCTGTGTGTGCTGTATATACCTGTGGTGCTATAAAGGTTCTAATAACAGTAATTAAGGATTGTAAGTAATGGATATAACTGCAAGGACTCACATTCGATTTTCTGGTAATAACAGCTCCTATTCACTTCAGAAATTTGTCCAAGAAAATTATGTTTATATAAGACCAGAATCTGATGGGCAGGAATGTTATTCTGATTAAAATACTGTTCTTATCCTCAAATATCCTGTGTCTGTGCGGTCAAGAAAACAAATGACCACTGTACAGGGTGACATTGAAGAGACACATGCTAGGCAAGAGATGTATGCTAGACAAAAAAATACATCTTATTCTTGCACTGATGGGTGTAAAAATATAGATCTACTATTCTAAAAAGGTTGCTTTAGATATTGTAATAATTTAAAAACTTCAGTCCAACTCTGGTGAGAGCTCTGCAGTTGTATTTGTCTCATGTTAGAAAAGTGTTCCACTTCATCTGTTGATACACAGTACAAAGGCACTTTACTTGACCACAACAAAAGTGGCTGTGTCTGAATTTTTCTGCAATTTAGTCAGCTTTGTGTAGTTTCCTTTGTATCCATTACTTTTGAAGTGTACCTGAAAACTCAGCATGATTTGCTTCCACACTGTGAGCAAAAATGTTTTCTCAAGACACCTTCAGGGAATCACAGACACACAGAGTGGCTCAGGCTGGAAGGGACCACAGAGGGGTCATCTGGTTCCACCTCCCTGCTCCAGCAGGGCCATCCCAGAGCACAGGCACAGGATTGTGTCCAGATGGCTCTGGAATATCTGCTCCACAGCCTCTCTGGACAATGTGTTCAGGGCACACTAAAGAAGTTCTGCCTCAGGTCCAGGTGGAGCTTCCTGGGCATCAGTTCCTGCCCATTCCTCTTGTGCCATTGCTAGTGATGTCTCAGGTTTTAGCTTTTATATTTTTCAGATTCTGTGCTGCTTTAGTGTGTGGGTTTGGGCTTCATAACAGGGCATGATAAGCTCTCTTCACAGAGTAGGGAGACAAAACAATTCCTTCTTTAGCTGGGGATCAAGGACAGCCAACCCAGATCTCAGGCTCAAGAGCATAAACAAAGTGGACTGAAGAGAGAAAAACAAGTAGGATGGGACTTCATGGGCTGAAGCTGTAATTAGACAATTAACCCTAATATGCTAATAGACCAAAACTTATAAAAGTGTGAGACCCCATAACCGGTCGTCCATTTTGTGACCATTTTGGGTTCATCTGGGGTGCAGCCCTGGCTGGGCTCTTGTACTGCCCAAGGTAGATCCATTGAAGCCTTCTAATAAATCCCTAATTATATTCTTTAACTCCATCTAGTCTCTGTTCTAGGTCAGCCTTCACAAGGCATCACTGGGCCCCACGGAGCAGAGCCTGGTCCATGCTCTGAGCCCTCCCTGCAGACACAGACAGGGATGAGTTCCCCTCTCGGTTTTCTCTTCTCAAGGCTGAACAGCCCCAGCTCCCTCAGCCTTTCCTTGTAAGAGAGATGCTCCAGTGCCTTCTTCATTGTCACAGTCCTCCCCTGGACCTACTCCAGAAGCTCCATGCCTCCCTTTTCCTGAGGAAACCAGAACTGGACACAGCACTCCAGATGTGCCTCACCAGGGCTGAGCAGAGAGACAAGATCATGCCCCTCAATCTGCTGGCCATGCTTTTCCCAATGCAGCCCAGGATCCCATTGGCCTTCCTGGTCCCAGGGTCAGGGGAAGCTTGTTGCCCACCAGGTCCTTCCCTGGTCTCCAGCAGCCTGTGCTGGTGCAGGGCGTTATCAAGAGTAACAACCTTTAAGGAAAACTAAAAGAAAATTGGAGACCACTTTGCCCTTAGGTGTTCATGGATAGGCTGTGTTCTTTGGGGCACTCTGTTTCCGTAGGTGGCTTGGGGGCCATTCATGAAAGCAGGACATCTGTGTGGGGTAAATCAGGCTGCCTTTTAATACAAATAAAGGAAATTTGGGGTTGATTTGATATAGCAAGGTCATCTGCAACCACCCCTCTGGTGAGAGCAAGTGCAGGGAGTGTGTGCAACCTAGACCTGGACCTGCTTCCTCATCTACCTCCTAAACAAGTCTAGACAACACAATCTTACCTAGATTTTGTAAGAGACAGAAAATAACATTTTTTCCTTCCCTTTGGTTAAGATTTGGAAGAATGACTACTGAAAGGAGGGAGAGGGAGCACAGACACTGCCAGAGGGATCTAGTGATAAATGTGTTGATGGGATGAAGGAGTTCCTAACATAGTGTATGTTAGATGCATTTTAGCTTTGCACAGTAAAACCAACAAAGTTTAAAAGGCAGTTTTCAGTGTCATTTCCTTTCCAAAGCCTTTCTTCTTTGACTTTCTTTCTTTCCTTCCTCTTGTTGTCTATTTTTTTTTTTCTAATACTTCCTAAACTACCTGATTTGAAACATTAGCAAGAAATTCCAAATGCATCAAATGAGATATATTTCCATAATAAATGGGATTCTTCTTTCTCGTGATCATAGTTGTAAGCATTGTGAGGCTTTTCCTCTCTGGGTTTAGCAGTGGGTTTTGGATAAAAAAAAAGGAAAGGAAAAACCAGCAAGTGTAGTCACAGCCTTAGATTTAACTGCAGGCAGAGCTCTGCTGTCTCTGGGCATATTAAATAGGATTATCTTTTTTTCAAAGGACTTGAGAGGAATTTTTTAATGCTCCCTTAAGAAAGCTCCATAGGTGTTGCTACTGTAACCCTGAGACTCCTACAGTGGTGATTTCTGCATTAAATACAATATACAGGTAAAGAATCTTCCCAGAGCCACAACAGAAATCAAAGAAGCAAATATTTTATTGACTCACTCCATGTGCTAATTCAACATCCTTCTGAAGGCTACAGGAAGGATGATTCAGTGGTTAAAATGACACATAGGTGCTCCAGAAAATGGGATTTTCCTGCACCCCAAAATTCCATGTCCTTGGGCAAGTCATTCAGGAGAGTTCAAACTTTCACTTCCAGGCATTGGAGCAGAGAAGTGGTGGAGTCAGCATCCCTGGAAGTGTTCAAAAGGTCTGTGGATGTGGCACCTGGGGGCATGATTGAGTGGTGAACATGGTGCTGCCGGTTAAAGGTTGAACCTGATGATCTTAGAGGTCTTTTCCAGCCTCAACAATTCCATGCAAGTATCCTCGTTAGTTTCTGTGTTGCCCTTATATGCATGAAAGTGATATTTTAAGGGTCAAATAGGGATATAAATGTTCTGCTTCACAGGGCTGCTGTGAGATTAAAGACATTAAAAATGTTGTAGAGATCAGATGCTGTGATGACAGAGTCTGGAGGTATCTCTTGGTCAAACCAACCCAAGTTCTAGTGAAAATCCACTTTAAGTACAGTTTTAGCAGGCCTGCACCAACTGGAAGTACCTGTTTCCCTTCACCTTTAATTAAAAAAAAAAAAAAAAAAACAAAACCAAAAAACCCCAACTTTATTTTAAGCATTGCTTTAGTAAGGGTGAGATATGAATGTTGTGATAAAACCATTGCACCAAAAATATTCAAGTGGTTCTAAAAAACCTGCATTGCTTTTTAAGCTTATGGTAGCTCCAGAATCCTGTGGATTAACAATGTAAATTTACAGGAATTGAGAGCATGGAAAAGAGTCTGGGGGGAAGGGAAGGGAAGGGAAGGGCAATCAAACTTCAGGGACAGCAGGTTCCATCTGCCATTCTGTACTTGGAAGGTTTTGCTATCCTCTTACTTAGGGAGGATTTCTGCCAAGTGAAATGTGTGTGTGTCTAGGTGATAAATACATATTTTCCCAGAACTGCATTCAATCATGCCTTACATTTCCAGCATTGCTTCCTGAAGCTTGTCATGGACCACCACCTCCAACTCCTACAGAGCAGTGGCCATTCAGTATTTTCTCACAATCTCCTGCTGTCCCAAGTCCTGCTGCGGAGTTGATGCCTCAGTTTTTGTTCTAGCTGATTAACTCTTGCTCCACTATGACTGCTATTTTTGTAAGGCCATGGAAATCAAGAAATCACAGCCCTCATTTTGCAGTCAAAAATGGAAGTGCATTACCTGTAATTTCCCAAACATTTCATTTCCTTGGAAGATTTATTTGTAAACAAACAAGAGCTTTATTGTTGCTTGTTGCAGACATGCCGTAAATTAGTTTTTTCCACACTGAAATGCGGCAGCATAAAATTCTCACTTGAGGAAAGTACTAACTGGCATTATGGCATTACTTTGTTAATTATGTTGGCACATACACTGCTGCTCTTTAAAATTATTCCTGTACACCAGAAACACTTTGTACCTAATGATTTCCTGAACTTCTTGTACGTTAGTTCACGTTTAATCTAATTTAAATAATTGTTAAAATGATGAATGCAAAGAAGACACAGACAACATTGAAAGGAACACGGGTCCTGAGCCAGTGAGTCGTGGACACAGGAACTACCACGGTAAAGATTAATTTTAATATGTTGAATTTGGCTTTGACATGTTTGACAAGATTCTGATTCATTCTTATCAGTCTGACTTGTCATTTTAAAGCAGATTAGATTTCCCACATGCTCCTTCTCTAGCCAGTTCTCAGGCATTACATTTTTGGTTATTGACTGCCAGTGGTATGTAATAAGATAATGAACTTGGAAGACTATGACGATAAACTTTCTTTAGGTGGTTGTTTATGACAAGAAGGTCCATCATTAATCCATGAATTAAATTACATATTCCCCAATCCTTATCATTGTTTGACTGCAACATTCCTAATGGAAAACTGCTTGATTGACACAGTCATCTTCCCAGATTTCTTCTGTGCTGTTTGCAGCAACAGCCCTGTTACTGCATGTCAAATATCTTACAAAATCAATTTATGATATTTTACCATCCCACTCTGAATGGATCTTTTCAAAATTGCAAGAAATGTCAAGACATCCATTATGGTCATCACCACATAAGTTTTCCCTGAGCCTGAGCTCAAAAATATCCATGAAAATGTGTTTACAACATGCAGGAGAGACTCAGGCTCTCTTGAAATTTGAATTCAGCACTTGAGTTCCTGCCTTCCAGAGATACTCACTGATGAGTCTTACACTTATAAGCACTAATGACTTTGTATTTACTACTTTAGTCTCCATAAGTACTAAGTGGACAGAAAAAGTTTGCAGATTTGTCTCTCGAGAAGCAGCCTCTTGCCAAAGCACTTTCCATCCAGCTGGAAGGAGCATTCCTCAGCTCTGCAAAGAGCAAATCCAGTGGGAGCCATCTGAGCTCTCCTGGATAAACATGGCATGTAAAAAGGAGCATCTGCTAGGAGGGAGATAGAGGGGAGGGAAAGCAAAGCACAGATGTGTGTTTTCAGTTCTTCACCTGCCTGCTACTCACGTGTGTTACTCAGTGCTACCTGGAGCACAAACATGTGCTGCCATGGCACAAACAGTGTCACAACAACGTGCCTGCTTTGACTTTTACAATTTGTCCAGTGGAAGAACTAATGACAATAATGCTGGAGGCAAAGTGCATGATAATTATCCCAGTGACCATTTCCATGTTGATGCACAGCTGGCTGTTTCAGGGTAGCTGCCAGGAATTCCTCATCCCAGATGAGCTCTGCATCCACTTGTTTGCTCAGATTTGTGCTTTCTTGTTATTCCCACCAAATCAATCATTATGAACCATTGACAGTTCTGCTGGGCAGTGGTATAGACAATGTGCTCTAGGACACCTTCACAGAGAGTGGATGGAGGAGTTTTAAATCCTTGCACCTTCATTATCCCACTCACAATTACATGTAGAACGCAGTTTTTGGTCCATGACCTTGACAGAGGTGGGGAAGAATTTCTGTGTTATCACTTGTGAAATGGGCCTTCTTTCTCTGCAGAGTGTAAGCATATAATTACTTTTAATGCATTAATTTTATGCCCACAATTCCTACGTTGTGCTATCACTTGTCATTTTTTTCAGCATCGTTATGTTTTTCTCTCACAACTTTCTAGGAGCTTTAAACTATTTTTAAATTGCTGTCTATTTTATTTTAACTGTGATCTCCCATCCCTTTTATAGTTCCTTGCTATATTTCCCTCTGGTTTTGCTTCATCTTCTAATTTCCTTTTTCCTGGCTCCATTATTTTTATGCTGGCTCTTTGAATATTATTTTCCCACATGTAACTCTTTTGTTCCATCTAGCACTGAATTGTTATTTACTCTTTGAAACAGAGATTTGGATGCCTCCATCTAGCTGGTGGTCACATTTCATATTAAGGTGTTATCATGGAGTGTAAAAGTGTCCACCTCAGTGGTGATTATTTCTTTTAACAGTGAATCCCTCTGGGAAGATGCTGAGTGTACACAAAGAACAGGAGCTGAGTTCCCCTCAAAGCTGATAAGAGTTTGCTGTGACAAAACCTTTGTGCTTTAGCTGGAGCAGTGATAGAGATCATTTCCAGCAGAAGGATTTTCTCTGGGATTATGACTACACAGGTACTCAACCCATACTTGAACTTTAAAAAGTGCTTAACACTTGGTTTCCAGATTGCTTAAACCTTAACCTGACACATGAGATCTCACCCTCCAGGAATTTGGGGGCAGCAATTAAGACCAGACACCAACCACTTGAAGCAGTGCTAAAAACAGCCCAGATATAATGTGCAAGCAAGAATTTCTCCTTTTCTGTCTGTATTGTGGTGAAAAGCAAACAGGCAAGTAACTTTTGCTGTATTGTAAGAGGTTTTCAGTTTCTTTGTGTTGGTTTTTTCCTAATGACCAGCGAATGAATTATGAACAGAGCACTGTGTCATGAAACTTAGTATGTGCTCTGCAGCAGGGCTGTAAATTAAAATTTCTGCTGTGCATTTTCTTTTGGGGAAATTTAAGAAAACCATTGATTCAACAGGCAACTGATTTCCTGCCTTCTACCTCCCCTTCATGAACTGAAGTCTGGACAGTGAAAGTACAAATTGTTCTTTTTCTTCCCTCATTTCCTTAACACGGCTGTCATTGTAGTTCAGGTAGACACAAAACATGATTAAAACAGTAATTTCACAGAATTTAATCCATGTTTAGCAGGAAACCTGGGAGTTCTCTTTGTTTCTTCCCCCACCCCCTCACTTCTCTTTTCCTTCTTAAAACTTTGTGGTTTTTCAGTGTAAAGTTCAGCAACAGCACCTTTAAAATATTGAAATGGAGGATCAGCAGCACCTTGAAATGGAGATGGGATGGGACGGGAGGAGAAGAACAGAGGAGAAATGTACAGGTTATTAATACCTGAAGTTCTTGTGCCATAAATATTATTTCATTGTTGGAAATCTGGATACAAGGCTTGTGGTTTTGGTCTTGGACAGGGAGCGTGAATGTCACAGAGGTATAGACACAATCACAGACTTGCTTTTGGGGCAAAGCCAAATCCAGGAGTGTGAAATAAAGTGAATTCAGACAAAAAAGAAAATCCTCTGGAAGCACTCCTTGTAATATTTTACAATCTCATTCTCTTTCCATTGAATTCCACCTGCCTTTGTCTATATTTGTCTTGTCAGTTAAAGAACTTTACCTATAGTCAAAGTTGTCTTGGCAGCAGTAGGATGTTTTATATTTAAGACTATTTAGTTCCCCAGAACTCAGGACATTTTCAGGGTTTTGACTTGATGAAATAAAGACAGGGATCAGAGCCAAGCTCGTCCTTTTATTTTCTGATCTGAGAATGAAAAAAAAAAGGGGAAAAAAGGAAAAAAGAAACCTCAGAAAGTGGTAGTTTCCTCTTGTCCTACCATTTATTGTCTGGGTCTGCTACCACCTCCTGTCAGGGAATCAAAGAGAGTGATAACGTCCCCCCCGAGCCTCCTTTCCTCAGCTTCTCCTCACCAGACTCGAGCTCCAGCCCCTTCCCCAGCTCCATTCCCTTCTCTGGACACACTCCAGCACCTCAGTGTCATTCCATGACAGTAGCACAATCTTCTAGACAAGAAACCTGAAATACATGACAAAATTGATAATTGCTACCAAAATACATCAGATTTATGGCACAGTTGTTATTATCATGAACACAACAGCCTTAGTGTGTGTGTTCAGCTGGGCTGTGTGGTGGATGCAGAGCTCCCAGGTGTTCTTGCATATCCAGGCTTAGGAAATTGACAGCTTTGGTAAATTAAAAAGAGAGAATTTCTCCTACAAGCATTGTTCAATCTCTCTTTTCTGGACTTTTCCAGTCCCCCATGAGCAGGTGGGGGTCCTCCATGGTCTCCCACAACCATCCAGAGACAAAGGGTGGAATGAAACTACCAAGATTCACATACCACTTCTCACAGCAAGTCATTCTTAGGAATATTTAAACATATTTGGGTGATTTAGGAACATATTTACCTTGATATGCAAACCAGGATTTTCTAAAGTCCCCTGCATCAGAAATCATAGAAACATGGAATGATTTGGGTTGGAAGATCATTCCTAAAGATCATTCTGTTCCAACCCTCTGCCACGGGCTGGGACACCTTCCACTATCCCAGGCTGCTCCAAGCCCCATCCAACCTGACCCTGAACACTTCCAGGGATGGGGCAGCCACAGCTTCTCTGGGAAACTGTGCCAGGGCCTCACCACTTTCGCAGGGAAAAATTTCCTCCTGATTATTTGAAACCCATTCTCAGTTTAAAGCTGATGTTTTCTCAGATCCAAGACCCACACAGAGCCACAGGATGGGTCAGGTTGGAAGGGACCACAGTGGCTCACCTGACCCAACCCCTCTGCTCAAGCAGGGTCACCCTAGAACAGGATTGCACCCAGATGGCTCTGGAATGCCACACGGAAGAAAATATTTTGTTTAATTCTCCCAACATGTTCGCCAGAACCGCTCATTAAAAAGTTGTCAGACAATCAACATGGCAGGTTGCCCTTTGTTATCTGTTTGATTTCCTCTTATGAAACAATCAAGAAATTTTGCTGTGATTTCTTCTTCTTCTTCACCAGAGGGCAAAATAATAAAAGTAACTTAAACAACACTACTTTTTGCCTTCAAATTCAGGTTTAAAAAGACTCGAACACGCAACCACGAATCCCCCTGTTCCTAGACCAAGGCTTAATTATCTGGATTTTAAACACATTTTTTTTGATTTACTAGTGCTGCCTGATAATTAGCTCTCTGCTTTTTTCCCCTCACTGACTTTGTTTGATAAGGCTTTTACAGAGTCTTGGCGTGCATAACTCTGTAAGTCCCATTTGTAAGGCAGCACATCCCTCTGCCTCTCTCTGCTCCATCCCAGCTCGGAGCAGAACAGGAGTTTAATTGGCACCATTTACAAACCACTGCACTTGGGAAGAGCTGTGCCTCCCTTTGATAAATAAAGATGCGAGAGATGAGAAAATTATAACTAATTCATGCCTTGAGCCATCTACGAGTTAAGAAAGAAATAAGTAAAATGGAAAAAGAGGCTCAAAAAGAGAAACAGGTGCATTTGGAAGGTAAATAATCTACTTTGAAAGCAAAGAATGTTGAGTTTTTTAAGAGATGGTTGAGAGCAATTGATGATTTATGAGGTGCGTTGGATCAATAAAAAATTACCATGCTGAAGGTGGAGATGTTAAAAATCAAATAAATTAAATAAATCTAAAAAAGAAAAAAAAGCCTTTGCAGGACTTTACTCTGCCCCACCTTTTAAGGAAAATTTCTATGATAAATCAGAATCTGGCCCACATGTACTGAATGAAATCTGGATCCCTGCCCTAGAAAGCTTCTGTTATGGTTAACACATTTTTTTTTTACTTAACTTAAGCATATGATTTATCAGAGAGTCCTTAAATCAGGTGGCTGGACCTTGGGAAGGGGACACTGTGGGGACATCCCCTTGGCATTAAAAGGACAGAGCAAGAATTGAGCCATACTCCTCTAAAACAGTATTTCAGTGGTGACTTGCTGTGAAGGAACTTCCAAATCCAGAGGTGTCTTCACTGTCTCTAATATCCTTCAGCAACACAATGCAATCATGATTTTAAGTGCTCTTTAATAGTACCTCACTATATAATCAGAAGCATAACTGAACCAATCGTGATGTTGAAAGTCACTCAAATGTTTATCTTTATTTTTTAAATGATCTAATAGAAAAAACCCATATTTTATCTGCTGTGTTATAGTTTAGGGATTAGGCTGATAGTTCCGGCTGAAAGGTAATCATCCATATTCACTGGAATCTAATTGTGTACATGAGAATTGTATAATATTGAATATAGAATTGTATAGAATATATAATATTGTATAGAACTGTAAAAAATGTATAATAATATGGAATTGTATTCTATGTTATATAATATAGAATTGTGTTTGGGGGCAATTTCTTCCTTTCTTAGCTCTAATTGATTGTAAATCAACTTTCATGTGGTACTAAATCCTCTGAACAACCTGAAGGACTAAATCACTTCAACAATAAAGCTTTTTAATTTGAGGAGTCTGTCTGTTCCCTGTGGGAAAACCGGAAAAATCTGCTTTTCTGGGATTGAAAACCAGTCCTGGCTGCTTCTCAGCTATCCTGGGATGAGATGTGAATTGAACTGAGGAAGTTCCACCGGGGGTACAGGGGTAGAAGGGAAATGGCAACAACTCTAACAATTTTTCATAGAGCACAAGAACTCTTGATTCCAACATGCAAGAAAATGGGGAGGGAGGGAGGAAGGCAGGCAGG
>VXAX01002249.1:47053-83840 GCA_013399835.1 Leptocoma aspasia | reverse complement strand
GGAGGAAGGGAGGAAGGGAGGAAGGGAGGAAGGGAGGAAGGGAGGAAGGGAGGAAGGAAGGAAGGAAGGAAGGAAGGAAGATTGCCTAGGCAGGGATATTGACATTGGCAAAAATCTTGGGATATCACAGTGCTCAGGATGAGGTTGAGAGGGGCTCTGAGTAACCTGATGCAATGGCAGATGTCCTGGGCCATGGCAGGATGGCAGGACAAGGTGACCTTTAGAGGTCCCTTCTAACCCAAACCATTCTCTGGTTCTCTGAACCATTTGTCTGTGTCGTGTCTCTGCTTGATGCACTTGGGAGGAGCTGTCATCCTGCTGTAGTTTGTGGATTAATACGAATTTCTAACATATAGTGTTGTGCCAGTTCCAGAGTTCTTTTCTTATTAATTAATTCCCAGAATGGCCTGAAATTTTAATAAAGAGTTATCATCACATGTATCCAGGGAGGAGGTGAAAGGAGGATTCTAGTTCAGTGGAGCCACCAGCTACACTGAGACCTGCACATGTTTACTAACCAGCAAATATTACTGCTTCTGCCCTTCTGGTGTGTTTTATTAGATCTTCTCTTTCCTGAAATATATTAAGCTCTAGCTTCCTGAAGCAGAACAAGAATAAAATCTGAACTTCCTTTGGAAAACCCATTTCTGGGGTTTTCCAAAGGAAAAATGGAAACCCATTTCTGACACATGGGAAAACATTGTCACAAAGAAATTTCAAGACAAAAACCATCAGAGTTTGGTATTATACCTGAGAATTTATTCCATTTTGTTTCCATGATCTAAATCATGATTTTTGAAGGAGAGGTGAAGAATATTGGCATCTTCACCATATGTGGAAAAAGGCTTTTTGTCACTATAGGTGCAGCGCAGAGGAAAGGTTTTGAAATTAGAGAGTGAATTTCTGTGAGATAAAAGGGCTTCATGGGGGAACATCTTGTAAACTACATCTAAAAAATCCTTGCAAAGCCACAGAAGAAACACAGCAGCTGACAGCAGACTTACTTTGGCCCTTCAGATCACTGCACTGCCAGCTGAAAGTTTATAGGGGGTCAACCATTTTTGAAAAATTAGGAAATCAGTGGTCTACAGAGGAAACAGCAATAATTTTAAACTATTAGGTCCTGTATGAGAGAAAATGAAAAACATTTACTGAAAGTAAAAGAGAGGAGAAAGTGTTCTGGAGTTTATTCCATGGAACCAAAAATACATTTCTTGATTTTTTTTCTTCAGCTTCTCTTCACTTCAAATATCATTGTAATATATCACATAGGTCTGGTCTCTGTGGATTCTTGTTTTGATCTCTGAAGAGATCTTTAGCTTAAGAAAAAAAAAAAAAAACTTGCAGAAGGCACCCACCTCCTTCATAGCAGAAACCTTGAGATTATCTAATGAAGCTAAACGTGAAATGAGCAATTTCAGAGTCCTGCAGCCAGCAGATCCTGACCTGGGGTACTGCTAGATGGAAAACATCTGGCAAATTCAAAAGAGCAGGACAGATTTAGAAAGGTAACAGCTTGCAAGGGCTGGAGGTGAAGGACAGAGTAAGGTTGGGAAGAGGGATGGGGTAAAGAGGTGGAGGAGAGATGTAGAAAAATGTGGTTTTGAAATGTGGGCTGATGAAGGGATCCTATAGGGAAAGAGGAACACTTCTCTTGGACGGGGATGGCAGGACATGAAATATCAAGCTCAAACTGAAGCAAGCAATGTTCCTCCTGGGCATTTATGAATAAAGGCAGCACAAATAACAATCAGGCAAAAACTAATGGATCTGAGAGTGACTTGCTGTGCCAGTGTGTGAAGACAAACACAAACTGGTTTCTCAAAGGCTTCCCCAAAAACATCTCTGCAGTGACAGGACAAGGTGAAATGGCTTTCAGCTGAAAGAGACTGGATTTAAACTGGGTATTAAGAAGAAATTGTTTACTGTGAGGGTGGTCAGGCACTGGCACAGCCCAGAGAAACTGTGAATTCCCTGTCCCTGGAGGTGTCCAAGGCCAGGCTGGATGGGGCTTTGAGCAACCTGGGACAGTGGAAGGTTCCCTTCACTTGGCAGGGAACTGGAGCTGGGTGATCCTTATGGCCCCTTCCAACACAAACCATTCCATCATGAAAAAATCCACAGTGAATTAAAGCAGCCAGAGAGAACAATGACAAATGACTGCGCATTTTTCAGCAGCAGCAATTGTAATCAATGCCGATGAAATTCTGGAAATTTTTGAGGATCTGCTACTTAGAAAATAGCAAGAAGAATTATCCACTAACTGTTTTCTCAGAGTTATCCCTGTGAGTGGTTACCACAGCTGCTGACTGACACCCCAACCATCAGAGGTCTCTTCACACAAGTTCAGTCTCATTTGACAACTGGTAGGGAACTGAAGTGAGCCAAGTTTGCCCATGGCCACATGACCCAGCAGTGCCAGCAGCACAACAGATCAGATTTCTTGAACTTCCAGCTCTGTTATCTGAAGCGATTTAAAGAATAGGAGGTTTTTAGGTGAAAGCAACCAGTTAAAATGGAGACTGGAAATTATTATCACAAATGACTTAATTAAGGGACATAATAGGCCAGATAAATAGACAGATGAATAAGTAGTTCAGAGGAAAGCTGGTAGAAAGAGGATTCTCCCTGCTACAGCTTAACTTGCCACAATTATCTAATAATCACAGTAAATATGGAGATCAGCAGATTATTTTCTCAACATCAAATGACTTATGTGGCATGTCAGCAAAACACCCAGGAGAATAAAACACACCAGCAACTGCTCTCTAATTACTCTTTCAGATGGAGTAATGATCTTTAATGTGCAGTGGATCTCATTAATTAACTCTCAGATTTTAATTAACTCTTTGCCTAATTTACCTGCCATAATACATTATTGAAAATGTCATCTTAACAGGTTTTTTGCTCATTTGGGGAGGAGAAAGAAGAAACTATATGTTCATAAGTGGTTTTTGTTTCCTCTTTTCTGGAAGAAAGTTGCTTCTGGTAAGGAGCAACTTTCCTAATACAGATATATGGAGTAAGAACCTATTGAAACCTCCAATGTGCTTGGTTGCCCAGATCTAATGAATTCAAGGGGAGATAGAGGATGATAATCTTCAAATATGCCTCACACATTTTTTAGGGTTTCTTTAGGTGCTTTAAAAATTGTTAACTGAAGCAGAACTCCTCTCTTCAAAAGGAAACAGCAAAACTGTGGGAGTCAGAGCCAGTTTGTGATGTCCCAGGTCTGCTGCACCAGCCACTGAAAGAAATGTACTCTAAGTCTTATTTATTGTTAACAGCTGCCTCCTTAAACACTACATATTCTTCCTGTCCCATAAAAACAAATACCTGAGTGTTCCCTACACATTTTAAAATTTACTTTTAATCCAGGTAGAGTAGCTAAAAATAAATACAAAGTACCAGTTCAGCCTGTGGCAGGAATCCCATGGAATGATGTACAAGGCTCTTCCCTGGGTTTGGTTCATTAGTGCTGCCACTATCGAGGAGCACAAGCTCCATGGCAGAAATTAATGCATTTGTTTTTTCAATGCCCTCAATATGAGTTTTGCTCATGCTGGAGTCGATTGATCCTTGCTATTCCTTCCTAGGGAATAGTGGTAGAGTCATTATCCTGTTACAGTAGAGGAATGGTCTTTCCTTAAACTCTTTCCTTAGGACTCCAAAGTGAGAGTTCCCTCAGATTTCTTCCTCCCTAACAGCTCTCCTCAAAGAATGGAACCCAAATTATTGTGTCCCTTTGTGGTTTGTAGGTGAGCACCTCATTTTCAGTCCTGGCTTCCCCACTATGTTCCTACTAAACCCTTGTTTCTCTCATTCCCTCTTCACACATCTCCCACATTTAACCCCACTTTGTAGCCTCAGAAAATCATAGAAAATCAGGGAATATCCTGAGCTGTAAGGGACTCCCAAAGATCCTTTAAGTCCAGCTCCTGATCCCTCAGAAAGCATTTCTCACTTGGCTTGGACAAGACCATGGAGTTTCTATTTCATGTAGGCACTTAAGTAGTAGAGGAAAATAAATGTCTTCCTTACGCTGACATTTTGGCTTATAATTTTGCAGAAGATCTATTGCATTTTCTCCCTCCCTTCAGTATTTCCCAGCATTTCTAAGGCACACTGATGGATATTTTTAGGCAAACCTCAGTGGAAAGATGCTGTGTTTATAGTCAGGCACTTAGGAAGATGAATATGCTGTAAACAATGACTAGGCTTGATAGTGATCCTGCCCTGATCTTACATTTATTGATGTAGGAAATTAGAGACTTGTGCTAAGCTGAGCTAATTGCCATAACTACAGCTGCAGACAACTGAGACCCATTAATTACCTAAAATAATAACAAAAAAAAAGAGTTCTCATTTGTTTCAGGGATATTAGATTTTGTCAGATTCCCCTTACTTTATGACCCAAATATGCATGGATCCACAATATTTTTTCCTTATGTTTCCTAAGTAGGAGAGCAAGTTTATCAGGAAACACGATAAATTTCTGGAATGTAGACTGTGGAAGGAGTTCTGTAAGGATAAAGAGATGGCTGGAGTCACTCATTTTGGGTTTGGCTGTGGTATAAAAGTCAAAGACACAGAACCTGGTCTTGAAGCACTTGAAACCAACATTTTCTGGAATTTTGAAGTGGTTTATTCCTTCTGTTTTCAGGCAAGTTATTTCATCTTGGACGAGAACATTGATGAGATTAGAAGCACTGTTGACTTTAGATTAGGTTTCTACTGCTTCTTCTGAAAATGTTTCATGAAAATTGTAATTTTGCAATAGCAAAAGCAAAAACTATACAATACTATAACAATAGTAATTTGATTTTCCTCCTCTGTTATAAATTTGATGTGGATGCAAGATTTGATAAGGAAGCAGCAAGAGGTGAAAAGCTACTGAACGTTTTCAGTCACTGGGATAAAAAAGCAGAAATATTCAAGTAATCTTTAAAACAACATCCACTACTGTGGCTGCAGCCTTTGGAGTGAAATGTGGCTGAAGGGGATTGACCAGATATAGCAGTAAGCTAATTGTGAGTTAATTTCTAAGAGAGAAAATAAACTCAAAGGTGTTTATCTGTCCATCTTGCCCTCAGGTCTTCAAAAATGATACATGGTGTTGTGAAGGACTTCATTATGTTAAATAAAATATTCCTTGCTAAGTTGCAGAATCCCTTGCCTGTAACAAGAAAATTAATTGCTCATTTTTGATAACTAAGACATTCACAGTCAGATAAATATTTGACCCTAAGTTGTCCAAATAGATATTTATCCACTTACAGGAAAATAGCCCCCATCCTTGCTGTGCCTTGTCTTGGTCCAAGAATGTGATAGGAGATTGATGGATGTTCACTATCTAACTCAGTGCTCAATATGAGGGACTATTGCACTGTGATCCCCTGATGAAAGGGACATATTCCACAAGAAATTTAAATTTTGGGCTTTTTTTAGAATGGATTTCAGGCATTTCTTGAATGAGCACATGAATTTCCCATTTTTAAGCCATTATCAACTAGGTTAAAATCCCAAATATATTAATGTAACATGATGTTGGAAGACATCCTTATCCACGATGAAAGAACATCCAGCATTTGTATCCCACATCCTATAATTTCTTCCCTTCTGGATCTTACCTGTCTTTATTGCTTACTGCCCACCCCTACTGGAAAATGACCATAGGTGGCTTCAGTTTTAAAAAAACTTTAACCATACCTTCAGGAAGCCATGTTCCATTTTAAGTCATTAGATAAATGGTTCTAGGTTTGTGTTTCTACTGTTTTTTTAATTGGTTGAGACCTGTCCAGAGTTCCCAGTATTTTAATCATAGATGGCAAGAGACCGAACAAAGCCCCGATTCAAAGGAAAGACAAATTACCCCTTAGCCTTGTAACACCATCCTAAAGGATAAACAAAGAGAGAAATGCCGTTGAACACTGAACACAGACCTGCAGAGTCTCTGGCAATCTGGAATTTCACCTTAATTCTCTCAGCTGTCAGTGATCTTCTGGTCCTAACCCACAGAGAGCCCAGCACATTTCTGGCTCAGAAATTTCCCTGCTGGGGGTATAAGCAGAATTGTCACTGCTGGGATGCACTGGATCACACACCAGGTGGGCGAGTTACATGTTCAGCATGGAGAAAAACAAACTGGTGAGCCCTTGAGTTAGTGACCTAGTTGATGAGGACAGCGAGGCATCAGCCTTGAGAATCCCCTCCTCAGAGCAAGAAGTGCCTTTCCTCCCTTCACAACGAAGCAGGGTTTCTGTTGAAATCCAAAGCACAGAAAATGTTTTCTGTGTGTTTTAAAAAGCCCTAATTCTCAGCAAAGCACTGCTTTTAACCTCTGTTCCAGAGAAAAAAATTGCTAAAGCTTTAAGATGAGTTAGAAAACACAAGTAAACTAAGTAGTAGCATGTAGTAGTAGTAATAGTCTTTCACAAAGTAAAAAATTTAGAGTTTTAAAATTTTAATATAAGAATAAATAAAAAACAAAATAAAAAATTTAAAGTGCTATCTCCTCTTCTTCTTGTTCTTCTTCCACTCCATTTTCTGTAGTATTAGTAACAAAAAATCATTAGTTAGAAAAAGCAGCAACATAAGTATTATGTGTGTAAATTAATAAAAATTATTAGTAGTAAAGTAAAAACAAAACATGTATTAAAAAGTAATTAAACTAATTAGCTTTAAAAAGACCGTAGTTTTAAATATCAAAGCCATTTTGTCCATTTTATACCTCGTTTCTCATATGCTAAGTCTAGTGTATAAATAACATATCAACTTCAAGATAAAAAAAACCCAACAACCTAAGGACCAAAAATCAGTAAGTCCTGCATATTTTTCATCCCTAGCAAAAAACTCATAAAAGAAAACCTCCTTCAAGAGCCCAAAAAGTAAGTGCCCAGCTGTGTGGGGTCCAAACAACAACCAAAAAAAACCAAAAACCCCACAGTTTCCAACCAGCAATGTCCCCTTTCCTATCATTCACCAGCATCTTACAGCACCATGGATCCAGAATTCTCCTGCTGATCTCCAGTAGTTGATGGATGGATGGATGGATGGATGGATGGATGGATGGATGGATGGATGGATGGATGGATTGATTGATTGATTGATTGAGTTCCAGTGATTTACAGCTATCAGTGATGCAATGCCCAGGGGAAAGGCAGTTGCTGCTCTCCCACTATTGGATCATGGTCAGATATATTTTCTGATTCAACCCAATATGCCCAGTTTGCAATGGGAAGATGGGCCTGCAGTTTCTTCCAAGTCTAATTGTCCAACTTTGGTGCTGATTTGCTGGGCTTTAATTAAAGACAAAAAAGAGTTCTTTCAGATCACTGGGAACACTGACTTTTAGTGTGGCTTAATGACACTCATTAGATGTTTCACCATCATCCCTCTATTTATATCCAAATGAAGGAAGCTTTCTCAGTGTGGCCTAAAATATCTAATTATGGATTTCAGGTTTCAAACGGGACCATGTAGGTTTCCCAATCATTCCCTGTAGTTTTCCAGCACTTTGTTTTATCTCAAAAGCTCATAACAAGGCTGGAATAACTCCTCTGATGACAATTCCACAACTTTCATTGACAATTACTTCTTATCCCAGGGTGATTGTTAAGTTATGATATTTCTTTTCATGTTACTTTCAAGTCCTCGTTAGTGAAGTCCCCCTAGTTCTGCACACCCTGCTTTGTTCCCTTTATGGGCTCCACTTGACTCTAAGAGATGCTTGAGCCCTTCTACACCAACTCTTTTAAGCAATGGCTGCATCATTTTCTCCGAACAGTGGCTGCTCTACTTATTTTTAATTACTAAAAACCTATATACAAAAATTTCATCTTTATTTCATATCTCCCCTCTCAGCTCTCTTCTAAAGAACCACTGTATTGGGATAACTTCAGCATTTGTAGTCCAACTCGTTAGTGTTGTATAGATTATTATATTTTCTTGTAAGTACTCCCTTTTGAGTAGCCATGTGATTTTTTTTGGATGTTTGAGGAAGAGAGAGGAAGAAAATTTTTTTGGTTTTCAGTTATTGGGTTTTTCATGTGCTCAAAGACTTATTTAGTCACACATAAAGAACTTGGGCTGTTTGTCTTAAAAAAGGACAACCAAGAGGTAACTCTATTATGGTTTAAATATCTCCACAGGGAGAAATACCAGGTAGTAAAGAGATCTTTCATTTAGTAGAGAAAGACATAACAAGAAACAGAGCCCAGAAGCAAGAAACATATAAATTCAAATTAGAAACAAGACATGAATTCTAAAACATGTGAAAAAAATTAACATGGACTAGAACTCCAACGATCTTGGTAAATGCTCCATCTTCCTGGGCTTTACAATCCATGTGGAGGTGGGTTTTTTTTTTTTTTTGTTTGTTTTTTTGGTTTTTTTTTCCTGGAAGGTATTTTTAACAAATATGCATTTTGGGTTCATCACAGGAGAAACAGCAAAAAAATTATTGGAATTTTTTTCTTCAGAAAGCTATAGAAGATGTTTTAATAATTCTTTTGGGCCTCAAAACTTGCAAAATGTTTGACTGACAAGACAATCCTGTTGCTATGGATATCGGGAGAAAAACTGACAACAGCAGGATGGGAACTTAGTTGTGAGACAGATAGCTTGATGTGTAAAGGGTCAGAGCAAATTTAATTTCTGTGTGACACATACACACAGAACCTGTCTTCACTAACAGAAATATATAGAAACAGGCACACTGAGGAGCAAAAAAAAACCTCACAGAAGCATATGGGCCTTCCTCCTCCCAGATCTCACTCTGGATATAAGTGGGTGGAAGAAAAAATAGCGTAGGACAGATATTAATTCACATACTCACAGGACAGCCTAGGTTGGAAGGGACATCAAGAGACCATCTGGTCCAAGTTTCCATGGGAAAGGGGGCCCAGATGAGGTCATCCAGCCCTGTCCCAACCCATCCTGGGAACCCCTGGTAAGGTTGTTTTCTTGGTTGATTGTTCTCACTATAAAATTATTCTCCCTTGTATCAAGATGAGACCTCTCCCAATGGTATCCATTTCTCCTCGTCTTCTGCACGTGGGTCCTCATGAAAAGAGAGATTCTGTTCTTTTTGAGCCACCCCCTAAGTACTGGAATATCATGGTGAGATCTTCCTGAGCTTTCTCTTCTCCATGGGAGACATCACTCCTTCACTCTTTCTTCACAGGACAGGTTCTCCAGCCCTTTGATCATCCTTCCCTCCTCTTGAGCTGTTTGGCCAATTTTCTGGAAAGCCAAACTTCTGCCCTGGATTGCATTTTCTACAGAAGAATGGTTTTAATTTTGCTTTAAGAGTCTCGCTCTATGAATCTGAGCCCCACATGTTAATTTCTCAAGATCATTTTGAATGTTAATCCTATCCTTTTAAATCCTTTAATAACCTCTTTCTTTTTAATGCCTGAAGAGCTTTTCCTATGCCATCTTCTGCATTTCTAGTGAAAATACTGAATACATAAAATCCAGAAGCAATTGCTATTGATTTTTTCCCCTAAATTCTGCAACATCATTATAGCCAGCTGCACACCCATTTTACAGTAGTTACAAGGAAAATGCACATTCCCTTTTTTAAAGACTTCACGAGGATTCTGGGAATGAAGGGGTGTGGGCCTGGCTCCCTACCCTGTCAGTTAGACATATTTTGATAAAAATAACAGGGAGAAAGGGAAGATGAAAGTTTTGTGCTGTAGATGCTTAGAGATCTCAATTGCAGCAACTTCTTGAATGAATTTGCAGTTTTGTCTGCTAATTCTGTAAATACTTCCCTTTCATTCAAGGTTAAAGAAGAACCTTGATAAATCAAGAGACACCTTAGATTTAGGATGAAGTGCTTTGCCATGACATGCAAAGACATGGTACAGACAGTTACTGCAGGAGAAATGAGCCAATAACAATCTCACTTGGTCTTAATTTCCTTTTCTTTGCTTTGGCAAATGTCACATAGAAAGAAATTCAAATTCACCCAATAGAAATTGCTTCCTAAATTGGTCAGACTCAATTTAATATATTTGGTTTCCCTTTGCTCTTCTTTGGTCACTCTGTAGCTCCTTTCATCAAAATAATAATAAAATTGAACCCCTTAATACACAGGCCTCAAGGTCACAACACATACAATGGGGCTCTAAGCATTACTTTTCCCACTTTTAAAAGTTTGATCCTTCTGGAAGCTGTGGTCACACCAAATCATAGAATCGTGGAATGCCTGAGGTTGCAAAAAGCCAACAAGAAAAAGATGATCAAGTCCAAGCTTGATAAATACCACCATGCCCATTAATGTGCCACATCTGCTTGTTTTTTGAACCCTTCTGGGGATGATGACTCCACCACTTCCCTGGGGAGCCTTTCCCAGTCCACAATGATCCCTGGAACACCACTGATAATGGAGAAACTCTTCCTACAGGTTCACTTCCATTTCCCAGGAAGTTTTGCTGCTGCTGTCAAGCATTTGATATAGCACGTGATCCTTTGGGACAAAAGCCTCCAGTGCTCAGGGACAAGTGGACTCAGCAGGAGTGCAGGGGTCCATGCTCAGCCTGATGGATCAGAATACTGCAGGAAAATAGGATTTTATTCCATTCATTGTGAGGACTGATGCAGTTGCTCATGCAATGGAGATGTAACGACACCTCTGGGTTATACACACAATTATTTCAGTGTAAACACAGGAAAATGTTGCTTACAGAAATAGTTACCCGCAGTTCTAACTTGCTCTGCTCAGGTATTTACCTAATTTGAAACAAGAAAGGCACTCATTATGCATTAAACTCTCCCAGGACACAGTGAACAAGTTTTCCCTGAATAATTGTGTAGATAGCTCTGAAAAATTGGTCTTGGAGTGCCTGTAGCAATAGATACATTCATCATGAGAGCACTACCAAAATGCTATATTTAAACTTATCTAAGACTCTGAGAAAGTGGGAGTCTTATTAATGCAATTGTATTTGCAAACACAATCTAGTTAAAGAAGAATGGAAAGAATATAGATTACTCTTCCCCAGGGAGAGAGTAATTTTCTCCAGAGGCTAATAAAGAAATGATCTACACTCAGGAGATTATTTTTCTAAGTTAGTTGCAGTAAAAAAATCATAAAGAAATAAAATAATATTTAGTACTGCATTAATTGGTAGGAAAAATTCTTTTAACACATCAGACATCTGTAATATGTTTTTCTACACACCCATATTGTGATACAGATAATGGATTTAATTAATGCCTATTTGCTTGCAGAGGTGTTCCCATCATTTATTTTAACGGCATCCATCATGGAAAACCATCTGTTGTTCAGAAGGACGTTATTTATATTTCTATCGAGATTCCATTTAAGTGTAGAATTATCAAATAATTGGCTATCAGATGCTAAAAAATACTTATATCCTCTCAGTTTATTTGAAAAGAAACCTGCTTAAGGTCTGATAATCTCTGCCCATTTCAGACTGCAGATTTAATCAATTTAAAGACTAAAACAGAAATAAGTTTTTTATTTCAATTTTTTCTACCTAATACAGATAATAAGGGAAAATATACAGAAATAGGGCACACACCTTCCTCCCTAGAGAAAGTCATCATTTCAGACTAGCTACTGAGGCTCCCCCATGCCACAGAAGTATATTTAGAGTCCTGAAATCCTACAAGCAGAAGGCAGCTTGAAAATCTAGCAGCTACCTAAGCTACACCTTTAAAAATGCATGCCAGAATTACAGGCATTGAATAACTCTGTCTCCTGTCGCCCTTGCACATATTTTCAGGAATATGGCACTTCATTTTCTTATCCCAGGTAAATGTTATAACTAATCAGACATTTCTATGGTGATGATAACAAAGATTTTCAGGACAAAATGTGTCACAAGAAGCATTTCTAACCACAGGATGGACTGGGACTCAGCTCAGCATTGGAGTAAGAGATATTCAAGGCGAGCATTAAAAACAGGGAGCAGGTGACACAAGAAATGAGTTTGTACTGTGAGGAGGAAAACACAATACCCAGGACCTCGTTTCTACTTCTAATGCTGTCATTTTTTATTCACTTCTCACTGGAACAGGTTCTTGTGTAACCAGGGTGAAGATCTGAGTGCGGGTATTGGTGTGAGATGTTCAACAGATCCATCTTCCCATCGGGATATATCTGTGTGGGAACATCAATCCTTTTCTCGGAGGTCTGCAGCTGCTCTGCACCTTCCTCACGAGGAAGATCTCTGCTCTCTGGTGACAGGACCTGAAGGAGTCACTGGAGCGGTGCCAGAGGATGTTTGGGCTGGATATTGGGAAAAAATTCTTCATCCAGAGGGTGGTTGGGCACTGGAACAGGCGCTCCAGAGAAGTTGTCCCAGCACCAAGACAGCCAGAGCTCAAGAAGTGTCTGGAGAACTCTCTCAGGCACAGGGTGGAATCCTTGAGGTGCCCTGTGAAGAGCCAGGAGTTGGATTTGCTCATCCTGATGAGTTCCCTCAACTCAGGATGTTCTAGGACTCTTATTGATGCCTTGTGAAGGCTGACCTAGAGCAGAGACTAGATGGAGTTAAAGAATAAAGTAGGGATTTATTAAAAGGATTTCCTCAATGGATCCACCTTGGACAGCACAGGAGCCCAGCCAGGGCTGCCCCCCAGATGAACCCAAAATGGTCACAAAAATGGATGAGTGGTCACAGGGTCTGTCACTTTTATAAGTTCTGGTCCATTTGCATATTGGAGTTAATTGTCCAATTACAGCTTCAGCCCATGAAGTCCCATCCTTCTTGTTTTTCTTTCTTCAGTCCACGTTGTTTGTGCTCTTGGGCCTGAGATTTGGATCATTTGTCCTTGGTCCCCAGCTAGAGAAGGAATTGTTTTGTCTCCCTACTCTGTGAAGAGAGCTCACCATCCCCTAATATGAAGCTCAGACTCACACACTAAAGCAGCACAGAATCTGAAAAATATAAAAGCCAAAACCTGAGGCATCATTATGAATGAACTGCAGAGTCCCAGGAATATGTGGTTTGTAATAGGAACTATTCCCTCATGTGGTACAAAGTAGTCTTGGAAACCTTGAAAATCAACTTCAAAGTTCAGTCATGGGCAATTAGCATGAATAGCAAGCCTAGAATAAATCATAAGTTTTTTATTTCTTTTTTAAAAACATGTAGAGTAAGGCCAGCTGGCTGGGGCTTTGAGCACCCTGGTCTCATGGAAGGTGTCCCTGCCCATGGTTGCAATGAGATAATCTTTAAGGTCTCTTCCAACCCAGGCTATTCTAGGATTCTGTGAAAACATGAAAATATGAACTCTTCAGAAAGAGCTCTGCAGGCATCACAATGAAAATTACCAAGAAGTCCTTAGTAACTCTGGATTTCTTACAACCTCACTTGTCTGGAAAATCTGCTTGAAGATTTTTTTGGCTTTTACAGCTTGGACTGTGCACATTTTGTCCAAAATGGAGACTAATCCCATCAGGCAAAGACTTTTTTTAGAGGCAACAATGAAAATTGCGGCTGTTTGTTCTTCTATAACTTTTCTAGGTAGAGATAAACATTTCTTCCTCCTTGTTGTAATTTAATCATACACTGATAAGGAAAAGCATTTTAGATTTCTATTTTGTTCATGAATTCTTTTGCAAGTGAGGGTTATGGTGGAAGGTTAAAAGACAATAAGATGAGCAAAAAAATTCCTAAACATAGGAACATAGTTTTTTTCTGTGTAATTTCTACTTAAATAAATAATATTTTTTTCCCTCTCTGTTACTGGATGTTTACAAGTTTTCTTGTAAGAAAAGCCAGAACTTTGAGTTTCCTCTGATCACAGGAGCATAACCTCAGATATTGAGCTTGTATTTGTATTAATGAAACAGTGGACTGGAGGTTATAAAATCCTATTGGGAATCTGGATTTACCAGTTTGAATACTTGCCCTATGATTATTTTACCTACTTGGAGCTTGGTCATATCTTAGTGGCCTGAAGAGTAGAAAAAGCTAGCTCAGAATTTATATTTTTGTTTTAATAATGTGTGAGTTTTTCTGCTTTTCTATTTGAATTGTTTTGCTCTGTCATTTTAGATAATAACTCGATGTTGCCTTCTGCTTTGTTTATTGTTTCAGGTCCAAAGTATTTTAAGTTTTTTAAACCAAAGCAGAAAGGATTACAATATTAATACTGGTATTAATAGTTGATTTTTAATGTTGCCCAAATCTCAGTCAGCTCCTTAGGGAGTGGGATGTTAAACTCCCAGGCACAGGGTGGAATTCTTGGGGTGTCCTGTGCAGGGCCAGGAGTTGGATTCAATGATCCTTGTGGGTCCCTTCCAGCTCAGGATATTCTGTGATTCTGTGAACCGTAAGGAATTGGGAGAAATCAAAACAAAATAAATGGCAGCCCAAGAAAAGTCAAAGGACAGCTTCCAGCTGACCTAGGAATAAATCATAAATGGATCTCTACCTACACTTTAAATAAATATTCTGTATATTACTCCTGTGGTTCTGAGAATGATTAATCAAGACTTAATGCTGTGATGGTGTGGTTGATGTATTTAATCACTAAAGCAGAATAACAAAGTGCAATCAATAATGTAATGAAGGATTTTTTAGCCCACTAGATTTAAGATGCCAGTTTAAGCAGTAAAGCAGGAGATGTTCTCCTTCAGTACCTCATTTGCTGTGTTTCTGAGCAATGTTTTTCTTTTTTTTTTCCCTATATAATGCATATTTCAAAATCAAACTCAGAGATCCTCTTGAATTAATGCTGGGAAGAAAAATATTTTTATCAATAATTACTTTTTGGTTTACTGGTTGGTTGGGGGATACTGTTATTTCTTTAATATGCTTTCCTGCGCAAACACATTTCTCCATGGTCTGGGATGAGGAATTCAATGTTTAAAAGAAGATGCAGCAACCTTTCAATCACTGATTTTATTAATAAAAAATTAAATTAAATCACTTTTTTTTCTCTTCACAGATTTACGCTGTCCTAGTATAAATTTCCTATGTATGGAACTACTCCAATAATAATAATAATAATAATAATAATAATAATACTGTTGAAGAGTCGCTTTGTAAATATTTTACAAAACAGACAGTGCTGTTGTAGGATTAATGATACTTCTGTGCAGAAATGTTGAGGAAAGCAGGAAAGCAATTTCATGAGAACCTTAAGTACCCACCATCCCAAACTGGAATGTGAAGTGCAATTCCATTCTGTCTGAGGAAAAAAGATCCCAGCAGCATGGAGATGACTGAGAAGATAAAGAGAGTTATCTGTGCAAATAGCCAATCAACATCAGAATAAAAACTGTTGTTATGTCTGTTTGCTCAGTGAACAACCACTTTAACACATAAACTTTAATACCACCCAAATAAATGAAATAGCAGCCTAAACATACTCATGCCTAACTAGTCTTTCTTCTTAAAAGGATGCACTGTAATGAAATTTAGGTGAAATTTAAAATATAGTGCATATGTTCAGAGGAACTATGAGGTCTGATTGCTTTTTGCTCTGCTGTGTGGATTCCCCAGTGCCTGTTGAGATGATTGATCTCATAGGATGCTGAGAACCTTAATTCAAGTTTCTCACTGGGTTCAATAATCCATTTCCTTTAAAAATTTTGATGCTTTTTACCTGAATGAGCTGCATCTTTTTGATGAATAAGCAGAGTGAAGCACCATCAGCATGGACAGACAGACAACACCTCTGAGCAAATGCACTTTCTTTAGAGAAAAGGCAGAAAAAATATTTCTTTGCAGGTACACTTGCCTCAGCCTCCTTACCCAGGGAGTGAAGTCACTAAATTTAAGGCAGATTTAAGGAAACCAGCCTCTTTTACATGGAAAATTGCTGGGCATTTGCAGTTTTCTGCTAAGTGGGAACAAATAAGGAAGAGAGTTCCCAAAGCAGCAGGGAAGGGAGACAGAAAGATTAAAGAAGTTTTTCAGGAGAAAATGGAAAAAGTCCTGGCAGGTAAAATAAAAAGCAAGGTTTCACAGTCATTTCTGAGGAGTCTCTCATCTCTCAGAGGCTGAGCTGAGCTCCTGTTGTGCTAAGTCCAGACCTGGAGGAGGTGAGACCAAGTATATTTGCCTGAAAGCCTTCATAATATCTGCCTCCTTATGGAAAACTGAACTGGGTATTTCTTTGAAGGCTGAACAATTTCAGGTACAGGGAATGGTCTCAGGAAATCTCCAGTGAGAGAGACCAAGGAGAGGTAGGATGCTGCTGGTGAAATGCTGGTGGCTGCTTCAAAAAGAGTCAGGGAACAGAACAGCTCTTGGGTTTGGGGGTAAAAGTGGTGCAAAGCAAGGTCTATGTCTCAAATCTCTGCCTTTCTGAGCTTATCCTGAATATTTCCAGAGAGTCAGGGAATGGTTTACATTGGAAAAGACCTCTGAGATCATCAAGTCCAAACGTTAACCCAGCACTGCCAAGCCCAGCTTTAATCCATGTCCCCAAGTGCCACATCTCCTAAATTCCTCCGGGAATGGTCACTCCACCACTCCTCTGGGCAGCCTGTCCAGATCCTTTTGGTGAGGAAATTTTTCCCAATATCCATTTCCTTTCATCCTAACACTTCTTATCTGGGAGGAGAGCCCGACCCCCAGCTGGCTACACCCTCCTTTCAGGGAGATGTAGAGAGCAAGAAATTTCCCCACTGAGATTCTTTTTTTTCCCCAGGCTAAACCATCCCAGTTCCCCCAGCTGCTGCTCCCAGGAGTTGTACTCCAGACTGATCCCCAGCTTCACTGCCCTTCTTTGCACATGCTTTTATTTTGGTCCCTTCAGGAAGCTACAGGGTGATAATTCAATTTTAGGAGTGAGAGCAACTGCTGCAAATCAGATTTCATCCACACCAGAGGCCAAAAAAAAAAAAAACCATATCCCAGTGAACAACAGCCTGAACAGCTGGTTTTTGGGGCTTCCTGGAAGGCAAAGATTGAAATATCCAAGACACTGTGGTCCTGCAGATATAAATTCTGGAAAGCTGTGCTTCTGCTCCTGGGAATTTAGAGATGCCATCTTCATACAGAATTCTTTCTTTATAATTTTAATGGTTAGTTGCATATATTTTTATTGTTTAAGAGCATTTCATTCAATAATAAAAGACACAAATATATACAGTTTGAGCTGCATGGAATTACTCTCTCCCTGTGCCTTCAACAGGGAATTTTCCACTTTCTGATGGGCTCTGTGTCCCATGCTCACCAAAAGCATAAAGAGCTCCCTAGAGTAAAACAAATTCCTGTAACAAAATGTGGGAGCAACTTAAGGACTGAATCTTAAACAAATACCCCAAATTATTATTACTGTTTTTCCCCACAGAGCTGTAGTAATAGATACACAGAATAAGTGATGCTTTTGAGGTGCTTCCAAAGGATCTGAGAAGCCTTTTCTGTACTTCCTTTAATTCACATGTCACCAGATGGAAGTAGCCAGCCTTGGGATGGACAATTATTATGATGTTGTGGCAAACGGCAAGTCCAACAAAACTTCTTTCATAGTTTTATTGCACTAAATGCAAAGTGAACTCACTCCTACTAAAACAACAAGGTTTTTTTTTTCTCCTTTCTTTTTCATATTATTAGCTCAAAAACAAGTTAAACCTGACAGATAGAAGATTGTGTGTCTCCTGCACTTAGGAGCTCTTGCATCACAGGCACAATGAATGCTGTTGACAAAATTGAGCTGAAAATAAAACTTGTGCCACTGAACACCTGCAATAGCTAATATTAGGATCTATAAAAAGACCCTGCAAAGTCAGTAGGATATTTAGCTCACTATTTACTCTCTTGGAAGGCAGAGCAGCATCCAATTCTGTGTCCAAGGAGCAGCTGCATGTGTAGGTGTGGAGTATTCTAGAAATATTCCAACCAAAGGCAAAGAGAGGCAGCTGGCTGTCACAAAATTATTTCAATACATAAAAGGAAAAATTGGAGGTCAGTGTGTATGCATTTATTCTAGACTTATGACTTGACCTGTTGGACAGAAGGAGGTGATCACTGTCTCCTTTGCTTCAATCAGCTTTAGAAATATGAAAAACAAAACATAGATAAAATGAAAAATTAAAAGGTATATGTGTATTTTATTAGACACTCAGGAAACTGGAGTTCAAGAAAGGCCACACTGATTATTAGTCAGCCTGGGCTGCCAGGAAAATGAAAGTAAGATATAAAAGGATGACAATTTCTAGGTAGACATAGAAATATGTATATAAAAAAAACTGGAAAGAGGAGAGAATTACAACAATCAATATAATTAAGAAGTGAGAAAATGAATAAGTGGTAAGGGAAACAAAACACAGGGAAACATTTGATTACAAGAACCATAGGTTAGGTGTAGCCAATCTTGCGTATACCAAAACCAAAATAAAGGTAAGTGGTGTTACTGGACCCTTTATAAATTAAGGTGGGAGAATTGGTGGTAAAAGTGAAGAACTATTTGTAATATAATTAAATAATGCAAACAGTGCTAGAGGATGACAAAGGACACCTCATTTTACTCCACCAGTGCCAGAAGTGGATGCTCAGTGTCTACCATAAACACTGCAAGGTCCTAAAAATTCATTAGAATTTTGAAGATAGGCATCTGAGAAGTCTGCTGAAAAATTCCTTTACCTTCAGCAAGCCCTGGGGAAATATCCTGATCAGAGTTGTTGCTGAGAGTGGCCTGTGGGATCTGAGAGGATGCTCAGTCCTCCTGTCACCACGGGAGGTGACACTGGTATTGCACAGCAGGATGTTTTCCTGTTAGGTAGAAAGAAACAGAAGCAGGATAAAGCACAATAAGAGGTTTCCCAGAGATGCTGCACAACCTCCATTTTTGGGTGGGAAACCTGATCTAGCACAGAACTCAGCCAGGCTTTGTGCAATATTACTGCAATCCTGCATGACATCCCTGGCCTTAGACCCACAGAATCACAATGTTTGGGAAAGAACCCTGAGGCCATGGAGTCCAGCCTGTGACCAGACACCACCCAGAGTGACCACCACGTCACCCAGAGCAGACCCCAGAGTGCCAGTTCCAGTCATTCCTTGAACACCTCCAGGGATGGAAACTCCACCACCTCTCTGGACAGCCCCTCCCAATGCCTGACCAGCTTTTCACCCATTTCAGTGAAGAAATTCTTCCTGATGCCAAACCTGAACCTCTCCTGGCACAGCTTGAGGCCATTTCCACTTGTCCAGGCACTGGCCTTCTATTTACAGACCTAAATACAGATTATTCCAGGGGGTGAGTGCTGGCCTGGCCAGAGAATCAGAAAATTCAGAGTCAGAATTTTCTGAATCAGAATCAAAATCAGAGACACAGAAAATTTGAACTGATAAATACTGGTGCAAAAGTTGGGATTTGATGTTACTGTCAATGAACATGACAATATTATTAGATCTTTGTTAGACTTTGGGGAAAAAAGTTTCCTCGTTTTTTAAATGAATAATTTGATACATGAGTAGAGTTAGATTCAACCCCAGGTGTGTTTCTCTTCTTGTCTCACCTCAGTTCCCCTCTAGGAAAAGTGTTCACCAGTTCTTCTGTAAAATTTGTTCTCTTATGAGGATGAATTTATAAAAGTTGTGAGCTAATGGTAAGAGAGTGCTTACACATTCATTAGAGAAATTACAGTAAGCAACTGTCAGACACATTGGGTATCATCCTCTGTCAGTCCTTCTCCTAAAACAGAGGTATAATTACTTTTATCTCCCCCCTACTGTGCTTTGAAATCTCCATGCCTGGAAATACTCATATATTCCAGGGTTGGATCACATTTCTACTTGAAAAGGAGTCAATTTAGGAACAACTTACAGGACTATAGCTCAGCTGCAACAGTATTAATGAAGAAGTGCCAGAAAAACAATGAAGACAGCATTTGATTAATGTAGGAACTTCAGTCCAGAACTGTCAGAACTTCATGTGTTGTCATCATAATGAAAATATAATGGATGTGATCAGGAATGCCATCCATCTTCCATTTGTTGCACACTGAATTTGAACCAAAGGTTTCTGGGGAATTTTTAATTTTTGCTTTCACTTATTTTTTGGGAGCAATTTCCCTTGTTAGAATTCAAGTGGAAGGGAAGGGGCAGTAAAATCTTTGAGACTGGGAATTAGAACTCAGGCCGGAGAAAATTAGGAGCAGATTGAAAATGTTGTTTTTGATTAATCGAGAAAGCTCAGAAGAGGAGAGAAGTTCCAGGAGAGGTGAGGTGACCTTTGAAAGAAAGAAACAGGAAGAGATGCTTGTTCTAAAGTCTTGCTTGAACAAACAGATCAGGGGCACAAATTACTCTGTAAACACAGGAGCTCACGAAGTTTCCTCCCTATGGGTTTGGGCTCTGAGCAAGCTGGTCTGTTTGGAGATGTCCCTGCTCATTCCAGGGGGGTTGCACTAGAGGTCTCTTGGAGGTCCATTCAAACCCAAACCATCCTATGATTATATGAATTATAACAATTTGTATTCAAAATAATTATATTACCCCCTATAGAGATGTTCATATGAATTTTCTGGTCTCTCAGAAGGTGTATTGTCACATTGTGATGTTTTGCCCTATGAGGCACTTCAGTTCCCTTAGTTCTCAGTTCTCTCATCTATCTATTTTTTATATACATTTAATGACAAAAGTTAAGATATTCCAGGTGTCTCCCTATTTAATTTTTTTTTGAATTTGGCTAATAGTTAAAACATTTTTAGGAGAAACACACAGGTCATAATGATATCCCAAGTCTGATTTCTGAAAGATAAATGAAAGCAGAAAATAAATTAAAAAAAAAGTAAATACATTTGTAATATTCTTTTCATTAAAGAATCACAGAATCACAGAAGATTTATGATTAGAAGGGACCTGTGGAGATCATCCAGTCCTACCCCCGTGCCAAGGCAGGGTCCCCTGGAGCAGGTGACAGGGAACACATCCAGCTGGGTTTGGAATGTCTCCAGAGAGGGAACTCCATGCTCTCCCTGGGCAGCTGTTCCAGTGTTCTGCCACCCTCAATGGAAAGTTCTTCCACTTGTTGAGGTGGATCTTGTGTTTTAGTTTATAGCCCTTGCTCCTTGTCCTGTTATTGGGCACCACTGAAAAAGTCTGGAACCCTCCCCTTGACACCAACCTTTGAGTTATAAAATATTTGAGATATTTGTATTGATGGGATCCCCCTCAGTCATGTCTTCTCCAGACTAACCAGGCCCAGCTCCCACATCTCTCCTCACAACGGAGCTGTTCAGGCTCCTCATCATCTTTGTGGCCTCTGCTGGACACTTTCCAGCAGCTCCTTGTCCTTGTGGAGACCAAAATAACACCAGGGCAGCGTAGAGAGGGAGGATCACCTGCCCTGACCCCCACACTTTTCTTTATGAGCCCCAGGATCCCATTGGCCCTCCTGGCCCCCAGGGGACACTGCTGGCTCTAGGACAACTTGTCATCCACCAAGACACCCAGGTCATTCTCAGCAGAGCTGCTCCCTAGTAGGTCAGCCCCCAAACTTTGCTGGTATTTGGGATTATTCCTCCCCAGACACAGCACCTGACACTTGCCCTTGTTGAACCTCACTGGGTTTCTCTGTGCCCAGCTCTGAATTCTCCTGTATGACTCCTAAGTCCTGTATTCATGGCCAGTGACACTGCCAGCATTTCTCTATCTCGTTATCACCCATTCAGCCTCTCTAATTGTTGTTATGTGATTTCAAGTTCCCATAGAGACTAATGGCCATTGCCACTGGATTATTGATATTCAATTATATCTGCTCTCTGTTTATGCTGTACTCCCTTCCACTGTCTTAATTTGAGAGATGAGTCTGTGCATCAGGTTGTTGTTTTTTGTTTAACCAATAGAACAGCAGATTAATTAAATTTCTTCCTTAATAAAGGATATATTGCTCAGGATATACATCAGGTTAAACTTCTGGTAAGGAAAATAAACCATCCTGAACATTGCAGTTTGACCAATCTAAAAGAAAATTCATGAGGAATAACCCTATTTCCATTCCACCTATTATCCCAATTACTGAGATGCTTTGCATCTCAGAGAAAGGAAGCAGAGGGACACATAAATTTGTAAGTCATTTGTGGAACTCATTGACAACCCGATCAAGCTTCATGTTCTTCATGTAATTATTGTCTCTGTAGGAAGTTAATTCCTTACAATGGAGATGAAAATGCTCTTAAGAGCTGGACTCAGTCAGTCCCTCAGTTGCAAGTTATTGTCTCTCAGGTGCTTGTGATGACTTGCTGCAGGTGAGATGCAAATGTCTCAGTGATGCAATAATTTCAGATGTGTTTCTCTAGTCCTCAAAAATCTAAAATAGACCGCTGGAATGCTCAGGGTTTAAAGGGACTTTTAAAGGTCATCTAGTCCAACTGAAATGATCAGGGACATCTTCAACTAGATCAGTTTGCTCAGAGCTCCCTCCCACCTGAATCTTTCCAGGGATGGGAAACCCGTCACCTTTCAGGGCAACAAAACTTATTTGCTCTGCTCTTCTTTGCCACAGAGACATCTATGTGAATTTGGTGATTTAACACCTATTTCCTGGACATTTTCACTGTTATTCCCAGAACAAGTGTTATCTCTTTGAATTCCTACCAAGTTACATCCTCTCAAGCATCTTTATTTTCAGTAAAGCCGTTCATCATTGTTTGTGACAGGCATGATATTGATATCACAAAGCCCAAAGGGAACAAAAGGATAAATACTTGATAAAAGTATGATTTAAGATTAATTGTTGCCTGGTGAAGACTCAGCGTAAGACATCATATAAAGGCATTACTTGCCCAGCAGTGCAGAATTGTTTTAGCAGCCACGACTGAGTGAGAGAGTGGAAGTCTCATTTCAAAGGATGCTTATCCCAGTTGCAGTCCTACCTCTGCTCCAGATATCCTGTGAAAAGTTGGGAGCTATAATGCTGCATTCCTTGGGTGAGATGAAGACAGGACTTTGTGAGTCGTAGCTGGTGTTCTCATGGGCTCTGGGTTCAAGGAGAGGAGAAATACTGATGGATATGGCAACCTCCATCACATCTATGAAATATTCAGATATATCTATATATATATACACACACTAACTTTATGAGCTTCTGTTTGTAAACAGAAACACCAAAATATCAGAAACATTTTCTTCTGTCAGTTGTGGTTTTCAGTGGCAGCTGCAACAGATATTTCTGCTGAAAAAAAGGATAAAAAATCAAACCTTAGTACTCGGGGCAAAGGAAAATTTCTTTAGCAATCAAGAAGTGATTGCTCTCCATGATTGTTTCTACTGGCAAATGACAGTGATTAACGCTATGCCAGGGCTTCTCAAAATTTTGGAAGTAGAAGCCTCTTTCACTCATCTGTGTCTGTGGAGCATTTTTCTCAGAAGCAGCTTGATTTCTTCAAGACTCAGGATGAGGAGAAATTATAACTGACTTCAGCAAGTATTGACATTCATCCCCTCCCACACAGAACTGAGTTGCTGCCAAAAAGTAAAAGTGGCATAAAATTGGTCAGGCAATAATCACAGCCTACACTTGCTCCTCTCTTACATCTGGTCCCTGGAGAAACTGGGAAGTTGTTGACAGCTGCATGTGATGCTTATCCTCCCTTTGAACCCCTTGGTCGTGGCTTGAGAGGTGGGATGAAGAAGGAAAGGCAGTGCCACTGCCATATTTTCATCTTAATTTGAAAAACACCAGTCTTGGAGTGCAGTTGTTTCTGTTTCTAAAAAAGGTTCGGGGAAATTTTAACAGAAGAACCAGAACACCTTAAAAATTCTGAACGAGCTTTTCTCTTTCCTCTGACGACACTTTGGAAAACCTTTACAGATCAATTATGGATTAAGCAGGAAGTCTGACAAAGGGCTTCACTGCCTTTAAATTGCTCAGTTCTCTCTGAGAAGCAGGAACAGATGTTCTTTGAGCTGGCACGTTAAGCTTTTATCCAACTCATTTCCCTGCACCAAGTCTGTCTGGTCTCCCTGGGCCGGGTTCTGGCTGCATTCAGACTGCAATGTTCAAAAGCAAGGACGTGATTTCCAGCTTGCACCAAAGCCACATTCATGCCTGTGAGGGTATGGAAGAGTTGCTGTGGAAACAGTTCAGCAAACACTTAGATCCACTGACATCCATGAGGTTAAGGAAGTGCTTAATCAGAGTTTTAAAAGGCAAGCAGTGTGAGCAAAATATCCCTCTGGTCCTCAAAAAACAAAAACAAAAACAAAACAAAACAAAAAAAAACTTCACATAACTCATAACTCCAATATACACTGAAAAAGAAAGTTTTGACCATTTATTTCTAATATGCCCTAAGACATCTTGTTTCTGATTTAACTTCAGCTGTGAGAAGGACAGGAGCTGGATAAAGTCATCATTTCCATGAATGTTAGAATGGGAAAAAATAAAAAAAAAAGAAAGATGGTGCTGTCACCTCCCCTAATTTGGCTATTATCACTGAGAATTTTGTGCAAATGATGCATTTATATGCAGTTCATAAATGACTCTGCTAATTCCAGCCACTTGATGTGTCCTACATATGCTCCATGTGGTGTCTGTGGGCGAGGCAGATAAACAGTCGAGTTTCTGGGAGTGGAGTGTCAGGATCAGCATTTTACTAAAAAATTGCTTTTTCAAGGGGTAGGAATTTGCCTGTTTATTCCAGTGCAGCAGCAGAGGGACTCAAGATTTCACTGTACTTGGATGGGGTCATAAAAGCTGGTTTGTATCTCATTTAAATGCTACACATATTTTTGGTGAAATTATTTTTTACAAGACATAAAAATGCTGCATGGTTGGTTGCTAGTCAAAGAAATTATACCTTTTAAAAGTTTACTTACAAAGTGATGTTTAAAACACTCAAATGAATATAACTGATATTTCAATCATGCTCTTAATAGCATTCATTTAAAAATAAAATAATTTTGTTATTCTCAATGCTGAACAACCTTTAACAAAATTACTTTCTGAAAGAGATTTTATTTATTTATTCATTTATTTATTTATCTTTAAACCAGTGATGCAATGAATGAGAATTCAAGACATGGATTAGTTCAAGCCCATCTCAAATTTTCAGCAGGATGTATAAATTACCCAGTCTCTCATATTGTCAGTTTCATCATCTGTAAAATGAGAGAGAAACTATTTATTTTTATCCAATCCCTGTTCTTGGCATGTTTTACTTGAAGTACTGTAGTCATAGCCCAGGAAATGAGACTTCTATTTGGATAGGAAAAGCCTTTTTATGACAAAAAAAATAAATCACCTCACTGAATTATTGCAAGTGCCAAATAAAATTTGTATTTGCAACAAAATTAAGACAAATTTTATTTTCTTTATCAGTTTTGAATAGTAACAATACATTAATGCTTGTATTTTCTCCATGTTCCAGTTCTTGGATGCAGAATTCCTTTTGGTCTCAGAGACCTGGAAGCATTTTCCCTGTTTTGTTCTAGAACTGGAATGACATATTGCACAGTTAATTCAAGAATGCCATGAGGTGTTGTACAGTCACAGCGTGTTTCCCTGTTTGACTTCTCTGTTCAGAATATAATCACTTTAGAAAAGTAGAATTTATGTTTGCTGAATGTTATTTTTCACTTGGTGACATATGGTGTCTCCCAAGTTTTCAGGTTATCTTCTGAAAAGTTGTACCACTTTAAAATTGACCATAAGAAACTTGCCCAAACTGTTTCTCTTGTGCTCCAGCTGTCTCCTCACCATTCTTGTCTGACAGTGGAATTACCAAAACTCAACCAACAACTCACAGATTATGGACAAGAAACATGGATACCATTTATATATTTGTAAGAATGACAAATAAACACTAGAATCTTAATAACGTATTTCTGAATACTATATCACAAAGTCACAGAATGGTTTGGGTTGGAAGGAATCTTAAAGATCATCCAGTTCCACCCCCCTGCCATGGGCAGGGACACCTTCCACTGTCCCAAGGTACTCCAAGCCCTGTCCAGCCTGGTCTTGGGCACTTCCAGGGACGGGGCAGCCACAGCTTCTCTGGGAAACTGTGCCAGGGTCTTACATTCCTCACAGGAAATAATTGTTTTCCATGTTTCTGTTATGCAGGACTTTCTTGTATCTGTTTTAATATTTTATTAGATACAGAACTAAATTTCCACAGATACACATATTTAAATATTTATAATTGTTATGAACTAAAATATGATGGAACTATGCAGTGAAACTATGACAGCTGGTCTGTAAAAGTGTTTTCACAGTGCAACTTTTCTTTCCTTTTCCAGACAACTTATAACAAAATTCCTAACTGCCAAAATTCTGTAGCTTACAGTCTCTCTACTGGACTTTCCAATAAGAGAATAATAAAAAACAATACTGCAGTTTTGAATAGAATAATATTCAGTGTCACAAAGAAGACACCAAACTCTAGATCTCTGTGATTCCTCATTCATGCTTCAGAAGTGTTCAGGTATCTTTAAGTCCTGGTTTGTTGAGATTTAAAATGCAGCTTGGAGTTTTTCTTTCAGTAACTTGTGACACACAAGCTGCTCCCATAGTTTGTGCTTTACATCTCATAAAACAGAGCATGGTGAACAAGACCAGCCAAGAAGGACTTCAGCAGGTAACACAGCAATCATTTCCTTCCAAAAAATAATTATAAATAACAACTTACAGAGTAGCTTATAGAGTTGAATGTTCCTAAGCTGTTCCCTGCTTGAAAATTTTCTGATTAAGGAAGGTCCACCCTTTTTATCTTGAGGTAATTCCTCCTCAGGCAGTATCAGTGCTCTGACCCAGGTGTCACTGGGAAGGACATATAGAAGAGCTAAGCAGAAGCCCAGCTCTCAGGACTGGCCAACAGGGACTTTGGCTGTCAGGGTTGGGGTGGGTTTGAATTGGTTGTAAGACAGTGTGGGATTGAGGGAGTCTGCATGGTCTCTGGTACTAGATGGAACTACTGCTCCAGTACCCTTGTTGCCTGAAATAAAACACAAAACCTTTCCAAACAGCGTTAAAATTATAATATAAAATAAAATGTTTAATTGAAAGCTTCCAAGGTGCACAATATGGTGCCTTGCACATGTGATATAGTATTTCTGAAATTTTTTTAAGATTATTTGGTTAGTATATCTATCAAACATCATCCAATTAGAAGAGCAGTTGGTTAGGTAATTTCCCTCCAGGGTTCTGCCCCACTGGAGCCCCCCTCTCCCCCAACTTTTATTCCTACACTTTATTGTGCCTACAATGTATGGTGCAAAACAGAATGTCCTTGCTAGACTAAAAGCCAAGACTAAACAGAATTCAAGATTTTATTAGTGAGGGTTTGATAAACTATGGTAGAAGGCAGGAGAAGTATGAGAAGTTATAATCATGTATTAACAGTCTACAGAGATACAAATACATGAAAAATATATAAAAAGGTAAAAAATCTTAGGCATCATCCTCTTCCTAGAAATGTCCTCCCTGGCTCCAAGCAAAGCCTCTGGGTGGAGGATGCAGTGGCCCAAGTTTCGCTGCTGGGAGATTTGGCATCGGAGGTGGTTTCAGGTGTGAGAGATGCAGTTTAAACACTGAGCTGCCAAGTGAAGGAGCTACAGGAGGAGGTGGGCAGACTGTAATTTAGCTTTCAGTATGATTTTGGATCAGAAAACCTCAGATCAGAGGTCTTCTCCACTATCTGTTATCTTTTATTATCCCATATGTCGTGCTTCTCTGTCTTCCTGGTGAACCTTGCCAGGGATTTGTTGTCTTTCCGTCTGCAGTTGGATTTAATTACAAGCAAAAGGTGGCAAGTCAGAAACAATATGCTGGGCTAATAAATTTCCTGTGCAGGAATGATGTTGCCTATTAGGAAAGCTCTAAGAACACCGAGGAGGGGCATAGGTTAAGAGAGAGGAAACATTTCACACTGTCATCTTCTGCAAAGCTATTGCGCTCCTGAACAGCTACAAATGACAGGCTGGAATATTTGCAAGATTCATGGTTAATGTCTGGATATTCATTCACACATATCCTAAGCTCCCAGTGGGGCTCATGCTCTTAAATTGAGGCTAGGCAGATATATTTGAAATTTATTTTACCTAATTTATTCTTATAATTTGTTTATTTGATTTAGCTGCTTAGCAGCACACAGACAAATACATACACACAGATGCATATACCACTAAAAGTCTCTTTTAATCTGAATTTTGAAGCTACTGAGCTGATCCACCCAGCTTGGTCCTTAAGGACCAGTTCCTCTAACAAATTCACCAGCTGTAATTCAAAGAACCTTGTAAGGTTAAAGAGGAAATACTTTCTTTGCTGTCACAGAGAGAGGAAAATGCCCCTGACTCATTTCCCTGACTGAAAAGCATTTGTTCCCTGATGTTATTATCAAGTCTGGTAAAACATATATTTATCAAAGTTTAAACCTACAGAAGGAGAAGAAATGAGCGGGAATCCCGTTTAACCTCATTTATCGACGCTCTCAACAGAGGTGTTAGGCATATTGAGCAGTAATGAATTATTTAAGATAGCACTAGATATTAAATGCTCTGAATTGTGGGCAAACAGCCAAATAGATGTCGTTCAGATTTTTTTCCTCTTCTAATAGGATCCCCCCGGACATTTTAGCTAATAAATGACCATGTTCTCACAGACTAACTGTTTATATAATGTGGAATCCATCTCTGAACTGCAAATGGGCATTCCAGGAAAGAAATGGGCACCCTGTAGTGGAAAAACAGGGCTGGAGGATGTGTAGAAGCACAGATTGCTTCAGATGTGCCCAAATGTGTTACATATTTTAGTCACTGGTTGAATCTCTCTGCTCCTGGAGATGGTAGGGGTAGTGACAGAATGGAGTTTGCAGGAGCAGGAAGATACCCAGGTTTTAACAGCCCAACAAGGACAAAACCCCCACAAATTAGAGCTGTAACTTCTAATCCACAATTGCACTGGTTTGGAGCTCCACCACCTACCCAGAGCTTTTATTCTGGATTTTGCTGTACTGGAACCAAGCCATGGGACTGAAACTGCTCTCTAGGCACTGTCAGACAGGAAGGCTCTGCAGTTGGTCATAAAGTACTGCTGTCTAATCTAAGAAATAATATGGCTCAAACCCTCTCTGGATGAACATACCCAATAAGTAGAGAGAATTAAATTACCTTCAACTCTACAGTTTTGCAAAAATAAATTGAGCCTTCACTTCTTATTTCTGCCCTCAACAACTGCACACAGCACTGGAGAAATCAGAAGAAAATAGATCAGAAATAGACTCAAGTGCCAGAAAAAAGCACGTGAGAAGACAAGATCAGCTTAGACAAAAAAAAAAAAACAAAACAAAAAAACGGAAACAAACCCAAAACCAATCACTTTATCACTTTCTGGTAGGAGTCAAACCCTCAAAGGGAAGTCATGAAAAAATGAAAACACTTTGAGGAGTTAAGCTGGTTTTGTGTATAACCACCACTGGCTAGATGTTGTTTAGGGGGAATCCTGATTCTGAAACACCTTTGTAATGAAAAGTGACTGAGCAGTTTGACTTTATGATTTTTATTCCACTGTCTGCTTAGTACTGCATGACCTCAGAAGAAAAAAGAATCTTCACATAAGAGGCAAATCAAAGGAAGAGTTATTTTGACTTAAAGGCATTTGCTTGATTTCTTTGGCTTACCGATGACTTCAAAGTCTGAGAATTATGATATGAATACATGAAAGATATAAATACCAGTCTAGAAAAGAAGTTGATGGAATAGAAAGTAAACCCATAAGTAATTAATGGTTCTGATTATTGGATGTATTACAATAGAAATAATGAGAAAATTCAATTATGTCCCAATGCTCATTTCCATTAAGGAAGGGATTACTTTACTGTGGATTGGACAGGAAGGTCCAGAAGTCATTACTAGGTCTGCTAAATCCAAAATGGATTAAGCTTCCAGGAGTGCTCTGTAAAAGAGTGTTCTTACCATAGCTTGCATCCTGGAGTTCAGTTTGACTCCTGAAAACCTCACAACAAAAACTTCCAGTGATTTGAGAAGACCGCGATAGCTCAGACTTTTTTTTCCCCCCACTTCTCTTTGATGTCACAAAGGCAATTTGATTGTTTTTCAGACAATTAAAGGCAAACTGCAAGAGTGGATGCTTGTGCATGGAGTTCTCCCAGTCGAGCTTGCCCTGGAGTCTCAGAGCAGCAATCTCTGTCAGACAGGCACTTACATTAAGTACCATGTTGACATTAAAGGCATTGGGAAAAGTGCCCTAAAGAGCATTCCCCTCCCAACCCTCCTCCCAGCAGAAGGTAACATTTACTCCTCAGCCTGGGATAAATTACCATATTAATTATTTAAAATACTTAATACCATCAAACAGAAATGAATTTACCAGATGCAATCAAGAGCCAGACGCGAGGAATCAATGGAGTTTAAAGGCCTCGACTCTCCATGAATCATTAACTGGGCGCTCTCCTGAAGTGCAGAGGGTGTGAATTGCCTCAGGAGGGAGGACAGGAGGTCAGCACAAATTGCGGCTCCAACCAAGAGTGAATTCTCCCTTCTCCCAGACTACATATCTATGATAATGTCAGCACTTAAGGGAATATTTGAGAGTGTGATGGACTCGCAAAGAGCTCTGAGAGCAGGATGCAGCTGCGCAAACCAACTGTGCCTTGAACCAGGGGAGTAAATCTACCCTGCTCTGCTAATCTCACCAGTACGGGTAAGGCTTTTTTAGTTTGGAACATGCTGCCCCACAAAACTCTGTTGCTTAGGGAATGCACCTCCTAATACCTCCACAAATCTGCTAGATGAAAATCTAGACTAATTATTCAGGTTGATTATACAGTGGTGATGTACAGGACAGAGCTCAGCCTCTGTTCTTCCTCTTTTACTGGTTACCTCCCCCATATTTGTTATGGTGCAGTAATCAGATGTTTCTTNTTTTTTTTTTGACATTTCCTAGCTGTGACACAGCAGCATGGGGCGGTTTCTGTTTGCTGGCTTAGTGGTGAGTAGTTTTGGGTCTGCTTGCATACAAAAGCTGTAGTGGCTGAACTCTCTCAGTCATGGCTTATTCCCACAGAAGCAATGTGGTGAGAAAAGTTTTAGAAGTATAAAGTGAAATTTGTAATACAAATTCATAGAAAGCATATCTAGACTAGAATATCTTCTGCTTTCAGTATTCTGGGAATAGATGATTCTCTAGCTGAGTTTTTAACACATTTTGCTTAATTAAGCCTTCGTTTTGACTTTGGCTTGCCTTGAGAGCTAATTCAGTTAATTCTGGGCAGACACTGGAAACAATTCAGTTGTAGGGAGCTGCAGGGGAAATTCAGCTTCTGGCCTTTCGTACCCCAGTGCTCTCCCAGTGAAATGTCTCTCAGAGGCTACTTTGGCTTCTTTGCAAGACCTGTGAATGCCATGTTTTGGTGACTGACACGGCTGGCTGTGCCCAGGCGTTGGCAGTGGGAGCTACCTCCAGGGAGAGGAAACTGGATTTCCCCTGTGTCAGACCCAGGTTTCAGCCTTTATCTTGACCTTTTCCCACCTGTTGAGTGGGAGTGAGAGAACAGTGGGGTGCAGGGCTGGCAGCTGCCCATGGCTAAGGTGGGTCAAACCTGCTCCTCCTCCTCCTCCTCCTATGGCTTTGGTGTTCAGTTTTCCCTCACACTTTTTCCTCACTCCCCATACTACCATGCAGTGGTTTTGCCTTCCCAGCCTAACAAAGTCAGAATGAAGCAGAAGCACCACATGGGAGAGAGGACATTCCCAAGAAAATGAATGGTGCTAAGCTGGTGGGATGGTGGAAGTACACACACATACAATGTTCTAGCTCTTCTCATGCTGATTTTAGGGCTTAAAAGCATTTTGTGTAGTGGGTGTCTTCAACCTTTTCTGTGAAGGAGGAATGACAACCCCTTGTCTGAGGAGACGAGGTGCAAACTCCAAAATGAGTTCTCCCTCTGGGATGACTCCTGTCTGATGCTCATTTACTGCCTGTAACCAAGTCCTATTTAATTCCTTCCTTTTCTGATCTTCCTCAGCTTTCTGCTTCCAGCCCTCTTTTACTCTTGCCTGTGTGCTCACTGTTGAAAATAACAACTCATTTTAATATGAGCTGAGGGAAAGGGGAAAAATGAAGCAGAAGATACAAAAGTCTGTGAGACTTTTAAAACCATGCTCTCACTGACTTGCTGTGAATCAGCTGTTCAAAAATGCACCAGGAATACATTCCTTTGGGATCAGCTCCCAGAGTGCAGTGTCTGTGAAACACTTTAAAACTAGAGAACATCCAGAGATCACAACTGCAGCAAACCATCAGACTAAAACCCAGTCCTGTAAAACAGTGAGTATGAAATTAAAAAAGCCTTAGCCAGGAAGGTAAATGTGGCAGGATGAGCTGGAATTGTGTGGCGATGTTGGAGATAAAGCAGCCATGGAATTTGCACAGAAGCAAAGAATTACAGAACGGTTTGGAGTGGAAGGGAGCTTAGAAATGTTCTTGTTCCAACCCCCTGCCATGGGCAAGAACATCTCCCACTAGACCAGGTTGCTCAGAGCCCCATCCAGTCTGGCCTGGAACACTTCCAGGGATTTTCCCCATTCATAATTGCTAGTGGGGTTCTGGAGAGCTTTTCTTGGGCTCTCAGAACTAGTTGATGGTAGGTAGTTCTGTTAAAACCAAATTAATCCATTTGCTGTGCCCATTGCACACACTATGCATGCTGGACCTGTGTTATTGTGTGTGTGGGGACAATTCTGCCCTTCCAGCTTTTCAAGGTGTCCTGGAGAAGGACGTGAAGGTATAGGTTCTTCAGACCCTGTGCAATGCCAAAAAAACCAAACAAACAAACAAACAAAAAAAAAACCCAAAAAAACCCACCAAAAAACCACAAAACGAACCTTCCCTTCCCAGATAAGCTGAGGCATTTATGGAAGGGTTGAAAATAGTCAACTCTTTTTGCATGAACAGTGAGTTTTTGGGTTTTTTTTAGGAAGAGAATCAATTTTATGTGAAAATGCATCAGATTCTGCTGAGGCAAAATAGAGTTTCTAGGGACAATTTTGAATCAATATGAAATGTTCTCTTTTGTCAAATGATTACAGGGAGAGGAAAAATGAAGACGGTTTTTGGATCTACTTTTGTGATTGGTCTCTGCAAGAGTTTCTGATGGAGGGAAGAGAATGTGGGCCATGATTTATTAGCACAAGACTATCACAAAATCTCAATTGGATGTTACTTTTCTGAGAGCTACATGAAAAAGCCTGAAGGACTGGTTGGAAACAGGGAATAGGGACTTTGTCCAAATCCTGCTAAGAAGCAAAATGTGACAGAAATAATTAAATGGACATTATTTTTCATAATACACAGTCATTTGTATAGTTTTACAGAATCTCTGTTGGTGAGTCAAGAAGAATAAACATTTATTATTAATAAATAATATTGCTGCTCTGCAGCAATGCAGAGCTATAATAATATCTCATATTATTCATAGAATCATAACTTACCAAGGACTAATAAACACAGAAAAATGACCTCTGGCTCAGGGAGTTCACAAGCTGCAAATTGCTGGAGTTTGGGAGAGATATTTGAGGAAATATCGTGGTATACTTGCCATCCTCTAAGCCTCCACATTGGATCATTATTTATCATCAATCAATCTGATTTTATGTTCTTCACACCTTTAAGCCTCATTGTTATTTGTATCTTTTCAAGCCTAACATATATAATAAGTTGTTTTCCCTGTTTTTATTGTCTTGCTATAACACTTCAAATTTCTGGCCATGACCTAGGATTTTATAGTTCTCTTTGTTGTAGAAATAGTTATAAATAGTACAAGGAAAAGCATCCCAAGTGTTGAGCTTTCCTGGGAAGATCTTTCCAGACTGCAAGCCCCCAAGTGCCATTTTTCCTTCCCTATAACTGGAGTCAGAGACAGGCACCATTTGGAGGTCACATCATGATTCAAGTGTGGAGTTTTGACCATCAAGTTTCTCAAATAATAAAACATCTCTGTTCTGGTGATGATGCTTGATAATGAATTCACTCCCCAGTGAAACTCATTCTTCAAGGACATGATTAGAAGAATGACATCCCATCTTCCCATCAGCTCAGCCCCAAAGAGACTTTCCTTTCTCCCAAGCCACTCCATAAATTTAATTAATTCCAGCACAAATACAGGTAAAAGAGATCTTTCCATGTTCCTCCCTGACCACGGGCTCAGAGCTCTTGCATGGTCCATGGGGAGAACAGCATTGAGGAGCAAATTTCATATTCTGGTATGAAATTTGTCCCACCTTGCAAGGACCTCTGACTGTTTTTCAGGCAAAATATCTTCATCTTCAATTTCTAGTATAGAAATAGAAAGTGCCAGTAAAAGATTGCCACAAATAATTCTGCTGCTCCATTCCTGGATGAATAACTTAATTATTAGGCCTGGATGAGTTTATGGTTACATTACTAAGCACAGCAGAAAGAACAGTAAAGACACAATCTAATTTTGTGAGAAAATTAATGAAATAAAACTATTTCAGAAAAAGTATTGACACCACTCTGGCAATCTGACTCCTTGTGATGTGAGTATATAGAGAGTAAAACAGGAGAGGCCAGTGATAAACTGAGCTAATTTCCCAAAGAATATTCTGAGGAAAAAGAAAACCCCATGTGAGTGCATCATCAGTAAGAGCGAAGGAGGTACTCAGTGGGCTTAAATCACTCTGTGGCATGGAAAAATCGTTAGAAATTAGAGTGAGCCTTCTCATGTGTTATCGGGGTTCATAAAAAAAATTCAAGGAGAAATAACTGGTCCAAAAAAATACCAATATGACAAATGAAACTCACAGATAATAATATGAAAAGAATATTAAATAGTCATCAACTAAAATATACCTTCTTCCAATTAACTTGTTCCTGGGTAATTTGTTTAATTAGCTAATGCTATCTCAGATTTTCAAGACCTTGTGGAAGGAAAGGAAACTGGAAGAGAAAAAATCCACAAAAGCTGTCTCTATAATGGAAAAGAAAAAAAAAACCACAAAAATATTCAGTCTCTAGCAAAAGTGAACAACGTTGCGCAGACAACATCTAAACAGAGAGGGTGACAAGGGGATGGATCTGTCAAGAACAACATGATGTGGTTTCCTTGTGTAGCAAGATAATAAACACTGTGGAGCAGGGTGAGGGGGGAAAGCCTTCAGTCCTTGTCTGCAGTGAGGCTCTGTCACTGCAGGACATGACAATCCCACCAGCAAGACAAACATTAACTAAACAAAATCACTCTGAGGGAAGGCAAACCTGACAATAACTTCTGTCCAGAGCACATAACAAAGTTGTGCTGATGAGTGAAGGGCTGTATCAAACAAGGTTTTTGAGACATCTGTGCTGGGTAGAGCTCGGTTTATATCCTCGGTGGTGAAACTGAGATTGGGTTTACTCATGTCAAGTTTTTGAGGACTCTTTGTATTTTGCAGGACACAGTGGTAAGTCTTGGCAAATGTGAGAAATAGTCTGAGAATTGTGGCTATGTATTTTTCTAGATTGGCACATGCCCTCAATTTTGGTAAAAGTACTTTCCAAAATGAAAGCTGGGGAACACTTGGAAAAAGGATCTAGGAACGAACACTGCAAAGGATCTAGGGAGTATGGTAGATCTCAGGCCAAATATAAAACAAATATTTCCCATTCTGACCAAAAAAAAAAAAAAAAGTAAGCCTTTTCTGTCTGAAAAGCTTTCTCTTTTCAGACAGATAATAATAGACTGAAGATATGAGGAAGTGAAAGTGCACTGAATAATTTGAGACAGATCATTAGTATGGTCTATGTAATCTTTTACAGAGAAATTTGGGAGCCCCCTAAGTACTTTTCAGGAGTTGGCAAATCCACTATCCCAAAAAATGCCCAGTCAGTGGTGAAACTGAGCAGATATTCCCAGCAGGCACATACAGAGCTCATAAATCCGTGTATCCATGGTGGCCATGCTGATCCAGGCAGAGACACATCCTCACTCATAGCCTTGTCCTGCTGCCTTTGTTTGGCAGCTCAGGATTAAGGTCTGTTAATAGGAGGGATTTTTGTTTATTCGTTTAATTAGATAAATGTGCATTCACCTGTATACATACATATAAATACATGTACATACATATATATTTATATGTGTATATGTATGTGTGTATGTATATAAATAAACATAAACATAAATATAAATATAAATATAAATATAAATATAAATATAAATATAAATATAAATATAAATATAAATATAAATATAAATATAAATATAAATATAAATACAACTTCCCATCCATACCTTGCAGAGAGTGCTGTATAAACACAGTGAACACAACATGAGACACAGAAAAAGTGAAATAAAGCGATTCCTTCATAGAAAAAAGAAGGAAAAGGAACCCCCAAAACTTTGCCAATAAATCTCCAAGAATTCAGCACCAATGTGCTCCTGACAATTCCATTTATCCACGTGCATCCCGCACTGATTCCAGTTCCCTTTGGTTGTTCTCAGCCCTGGAACCGCTTTTTCTTTTCAGGGAATCCCAGAACATTCCAAGCTGGAAAGGATCCCCTAAGGAACATCGAGTCCAACTCCAGGCCCCAGAACTCCCCAGCGAGAGCCTCCTCCGTGCTCCGTGCACGAGCCAGGTACAAACCCAGCTGGAGGCACCGTGCTGCTGCCCCAGGATGGGAATTCCCTGCCCCGGGAATTCCTGCAGAACCACAGCCCCGAGCTCCTTCCCTTCCCTTCAGCCATTTTCTGCCATGGGTTTTGGTCCTGGTTTTCATCCTTGATTCAGGAATCTGAATCCAGAATGGTTTGGGTGGGAAGGGATCTTCAATCCCAGCTCGTTCCATCCCAGGGACACCTGCCACTGTCCCAGGCTGCTCC
>VXAX01002249.1:19791-46450 GCA_013399835.1 Leptocoma aspasia | reverse complement strand
TAAATATAAATATAAATATAAATATATGTATGTGCAGAGTGTGGCTCCAACTCCCCTGGGTCAGGGCCTTCCCAGTTTCTGGCACCTGGAGAGATGAACCCTTGAGGCCACAGTCTCACACAACACAAACACACCCAGGGTGTGGATTTTGTGCTAACTCAGACACATCTTTCTAACCCCTGATCCCTCTATTCCACAGCTCTTGTTCCTTCTCAAATCACTTAAACCTATTCCTTTCCCTGCCACTGCTTTTTCCCTTGCACATCCAATAACAATCCTCCTGGAATCACAAAATACTCTTTTTCTGCATCCCATGACCTTTCCCATTTCCCCAGGGAAGTGACCCTTCCTAGTGTGTGAGTGGACCCTCCCCCCGACCCACTGAGGGGATGCCCCACACCCATGGGGCTGGGGCTGGCTCTGACCCCTCACTGAGGGCTCCCCCACTGCCCTTTTTCCTCTTGGCTCCTCTGTGTTTGGGGAGATTTTCCTGTGATAAGCCTGGGAGCAACCAGGGCAGGGTTGGTTTTTTTTGGGGTCACCTACCCCCAGTTGCTCCTCTGTGGGTGTGAAGATGAATTTTGCAAGGAACTACCAATGGAATATTCATTTGCACTTATGGGCTGTCCTGAATAGAGCCCAAAATTAGCTTTTTTTACAGGAAAAAAAAAAAAAGAAAGGAAAAGGAAAACAAATTCTACAATTTATTTTTGGTAATAATAAGTTTAAAAAAAAGAGGCTTTGAACTGCCAGCTGTTAAAGAATGTGCAGATGTTGGAAACAGCTGGCAAGACACTGCCCTCATGCTTACAGAAATCTCAACCAGCTGTTAATTTTTCATCCTGCACAAGTTCTACTTTTGCAGTGATAGGATGCAGATGTGAAATAACTCTCAATGAGTGTCACGTTCCCCTCAATGCCCCCAGTGCAACCTGTTTGCCCTCCTCTGTCCTGCCTGGTCTGTCTCCACCTGGTGCCACTTCTCTCCCAGCTGCAGCTCCAGTGTGTCTGTGGACACTTCAGGAGAACTTTTGTGTCTCATGAACCACAGAAACAAACTTGGAAAATCCTGAAAGTATCTATCCAGCATCACTCTTGGCGAAATATCAAGCCAGAAATGAGGAACAGTGTCATGGAATAGTCACGGAATCACAGAATGGGTTGGGTTGGAATGGACCATGAGGATTATCCAGTTCCACCCCCCTACCATGGGCAGGGACACTTTCCACTATCCCAGGTTGATCCAAGCCCTGTCCCACCTGCCCTTGGACACTTCCTGAGATGGGGCAGCCACAGCTTCTCTCTGCCAGGCCTTCACCACCCTCATAGGAAGGATTTATTTTCCCTTATATTTAATCTAAACCTACTCTCTTTCAGTTCGAAGTCATTCAGAGTCCCCTTGATGCTGTCACTCCACACCCTTTTCCAAAGTCCTCTCCAGCTCTCTTGGAGCCCCTTTAGGACCTGGAAGGAGCTCTGAGGTCTCCCTGGAGCCTTCTCTTCTCCAGGTGAACAGTCCCAGCTCTCTCAGCCAGTCTCAAGCAGGCTGTGTCCTGGCAATCCACATGTCAGCCTGGTAGGTTTAAACAAACCTGGAGCAATGAATGAATCTCCAGGGCCGCTCAAGGTCTCCCAGGCAGGGAAACTTTGCCAACATTATCCTCTGTAGCCCACTTCCACGTAGAGCTGAGGGGAAGAGAAATGCTTAGCTCAGGAGTGCTTTTTCCAGCAGGGAGTGCATCGCTGGGTCGGATTGGATGCATTTCTGATCACAGGGGAAGAAGCTTTGCAAGGTTAAGGCTTCATTGTGTTGCCTGGGACAAGGAATATCAGCAATTTGTTTCTGAGGATGGAGTCTCCTCCATCCTTTCTCGGGAGGGCGATGCTGCCTCTGGCCGCACGTAACGTCAGCGCTCAGCACGAGCTCCTCGTGATTTGCTTCTCAAGGGCAGGAGGGCTCCTCTGGCAGAGCAGCCCTCCCAGAACTAATTCAGCAGATGTTTAATGCACTTAAATATATATGAATTTACCGGGAGCTGACAGTGCAGTCACACCAGGCTCAGCCCTCACAAAGGGACTCTGTGTCCTTTAGCAGCAGACAAGCCAAGTCAGGAGAAATTCCTGGGCAAGATTGTCCCACTGAGCAGCCTCTCAAACTGCTTTGACTTATCTCCAGCTAATTGCTCAGCATAGAAAAGTGGTTTGTCATTGTCATTGTACTTCTGTTAAGAGATGTGTGTGAGCATGTGGAGAGAAATGTTCTTTTCTGAATCTTTGAAAAACAGCACCCAAAGCAGAGACGGAAGACAGAAGCCCAAAGCGCCTGGAAACAAGCCTCAGTGATAGGAATTGTGCTGGAAAAAGCAATAAAATCCATCTAAATTACATTTGGCATTTCCTTGGCTTGAGTTATTTGGAGAGAACCTGTTCTCTGACCCTTGGGTCTTCTGGTTTTAATTTGCCACCACTGCTGTTGTCATTCTAATCTTGTGCCTTTCTTCCATAGGAAAAAGGCTCAACCTTCAGGAGTTCGAGTGCCATGAATTGGAAAAGAACCACATCAATTATTGTCACTGGAAGTGTCAATGCTTCACTCTTTTCTCCCCTTTTGTCTCTGCAATCTCTCGACCTTCTTTGCGTGGCAAGTTTATGGCATACACAAAACTATCTCAAAGTACTCAAACCCTCGCTTGTCATAGGTTGTAGTCCCCAAATACCCTTTCTGCTCCAATCAGATTAGTATTTGGCTACACTAATTGCACACAATTCTTAAAATATAATCTGGTTTTCCTGGGAAATCAATCACCATCCTGGGAAGCTCATCTGCTTTTACCATCGATGTTTGATGCAGGCAAATAGGCTCCTCTGATGTGTTTATTAGAAGTAATTATTGGACAAATCTGGACATTAATCAAGCATGATGATATAATAGATTTGATTTATCTGGGATACAGTTACATTTTCTTCACAATAGCTCGTATGGGGCTGCATTTTGGATTTGTGGTAAAAGTTGTGTTGGTGCTTTTACAACATTAAAGCCTTTTCTGCCTCTCACTGGAGGGGCACAAAGAAATCTCATGGGCACCTCCAGGACAGCTGACCCCAACTGACCAAAGGGATATTCCAGGCAAACCATGGCATGCTCAGGATATAAAGCTGGAGGAAGAGGAAGGAAGGAGGGATGTTCTCAGTGATGGATTTGTCTCACTGGGTCACTGTCACACAGGATGGAGCTCTGCTTCCCCAGGGGTGGCTGAACACCTGCCTGCCCTTGGCAAGTGGGGACAGAATTTCTTGTTTTCCTTTGCTGGTGGGCACAGCTTTTCTTTTCCCTATTAAACTGTCTTTATCTCAACCCACAAGTTTTCTCACTTCTACCATCCCATTTTCTTCATTGCTCCATCCCAGGAAGGGGGGAGTGAGTGAGACCTTGTGTGTGACTCAGCTGCCCAGAGGAAATAAACTGGGACATGGGAGAAAAAAACGTATAATCAAAAAGCAAATATTATTATGTACTTTGGTGCAAGGTTCAAGTATGTCTCAATTTCAAATAACATTATGCAGCACTGTCAGTTCTGTGTCCCAGGAATATTTTCTTCTCCCTCCAGAGTACTGCAAATGGGAGCCTAGGGCAGTATATTTATTTGTGGGAGAAAAGATCACCCATCTGAGCATCAGATGTAAGTATAGATGTACATGTGGCAGAACAAAAGAAAAACCATCCATCAATAAGCCTGACTGAAATGTTGAGCTCTTTGGATACATAGAGGTTGACCTTGAAATTTGAAAGTTATGGAGCTTTTATGTGCACAGAGATTCTGCTGCAGATGAAAACAAAATAAAAGACTTGAGGATATAACTGAGTAGTCATCTGGGGTTTGAAATTTTCTTCTAATGCCTCTTTGGCTGAGAGAGAGAAAGAAGAATCAACTGAGAATATCAGGTAAATTGATAAATCAATCAGATATGTTTATGCCTAATTGATAATGACAGGTTTTCCAACGAAAGTTGTAGCTTGTAACCAATGGTTGCAAAGGACACAGAGATCAGCATAGGAATGCTGCAGAGAATTCAGAGAGAGTTTTTGAGCATTTCTCTCTCCAAACTGTGGCATTTGAGCTGCCACTGGCGGTGGGTACATTGCTGGCAGAGGGCAGTGGTTTCACGTTCCAATGTAATCTTTTCCTGTTTCTTTTCACTGAAAAAACAAAACCACAGCTGCACCTGGGGAAGAAAAATCCTGCTTAGTGCAATAAGTTCAAGTGCCCAGTCCTTCTTTTGGAGTAGAAATCACCTCATCTTGCAAAATCAAGTGAGACCTTGAATTTAAGGGTTTGTAGTTCCTCTAGACCTCCAGTAACCTGACCTGAGACACCCTAACAAGACAGGATGCCCAAACATCTCATTCTGTCAAAGTTAGCACTTCACTTGGAATCAATATCTTTGGAAGAAATGTACTTTCAGTCACAGACTAGAATGGCAAGACTCAGAAACAAATCTGATAAATTTGGCAGTCCATAAATGACTTATGGGATGCAACCTTTGGCTGCTACAAATTCCTTCCAGCACCATTTGCTCCAATATCCAGTACACCCTGATTCCTAAGTTCACATTTTAGCTGGCACTAAAATTGGAAAATCATTCTGTAATTCCCAAGCTAAATGCAGACTCGGTTTCAAGCAGCAAGAGGAAACCTTCGGCCTTCAGAGAGCTCTGATTGACAAGAATAATGTGACAGCACAGGGCAAGATGATTTTGTGATTTGCTAAAGAGGGGAAGAAATTACTGAACTGTAAAAGCCATGAACTGCCAAGCAGACATTAAACCAGAGTAAATGTGTAAGAACAGACACCAAGATCTAACACTGCAGCCTCATCAGATTCTCCCATCACAGATGGTGCTTCACGACCTTCCTACACAGACAAACCTCACCAGGAGAGACACCTGAGCCAAGAATTCCTGCGGATAAATCCCATATACTCCCTCTCCCCTTTTACTTTTGAGGTAACTGATGGGCTGAGCAGGGGGAAACACAATTCACCCTGCTGCCTGCAGGAATGCCTTAAAAGGCAGATAAAATGCCAAATAATGGGGGTTATCTGTTGGGAAGTGCCATGAATAAAACATGTTTTGCTGTCTGTGTGCATTTGTCCTCCCTGCCCTTCAGTGAGAGATCCCTGTTACACATCACGATTTGGAGAGCAGAAAAAAGGACCTGAGTGACTTTGCCCTGACCCTGCCAGAGCAGGAGCAGAAAATCCTTCCCTAAAATAAGACAAGATTATTTCTGACCCTTGGGCCAAAGTTCAAAGGCAGAGATGTTCAAGCACATTTAAGCTGACAATTCCCATCTGAATGAATAAGCCATTAAAATTAATGGGACTTAATAGCAATCAGATTTTTAAATATGTATTACCTACTGAACACTTGTGTGGTTCTAGACTTTATTTTGAAGATCTTTCTATGTTGCCCACCCCTTAAAATCTCTTCATTTAATTTCTGCTCACATTATTTCAATGGAAAACAAAAAAGTAAATGAAGAAAAAAGCGTTGAAAATTTGGAGATTTTTTTTCTTTTAAGCGAAAGGAGGGTAGATTTAGATTAAATTTAGATTAAATACTAGGAGGAAATTCTTCTGTGAAGAACAATGCAGCAACTTCTTGTTCCTTCTTTCCTTTTTTTTTTTCCCCAGAAAAATCTGCAGGCCTTTCACAGGTGGTATTTGGGTGGGGGTTTTTTTTGTTTTCGGTTTGTTCTGTTGGTTTTGGTTTTGTTTTTGTTTTTTTCCTGAGGGGAAAGCTAGGGAATATTTTTAGTTTTGTTCATTTGCCTGTTTCTTTTTTCAAGGAAAATAAAATAAGCCTCCCTCACCCTCATTTTATCAATAAGAATAAAGATATCTTTATCCTTTATTACACTAGTTTAAGGTTTGACCCTTTCTTGTGTATAAATTACACACAGAAAGACACAGAACTGCTTCATTTATTCAGTAATTTATTGTGTCTTTTGACTGCCATGGACAAAACAGGTCATGTAATCTACAGATGAGAAAGATACAGGGAGGGAAAAATTATGTGCCATATATATGGCTCTAAACTTGTCTTAGCTTGCAAGATGTGGCTGGGGGTGTGTGTATTCTATTGCCATCTGTTAGAGGTGGGATAGTTCTCTCCTGTTAATTGGGCAGTTTTCTTTATCTCTTCCACAACCAATCCTCCCTCCAGGAGATATCTGCTGTTAATGGGCCATTGATTATTAATTATCTTCTGTTAATGGGCCATTGAGCCTCACTCCATGACTGATAAAATTCCATCATCCCATTGGGAGAGGCTCTGCCCAGGGGAAGGAGCCAAGCATTCCTACCTGGATATAATCTGAGGTTTGGAACACCACAGGAGTCTTTTCCCACTGCATTCCCAGAAGGAGATCAGGCCCATCTACACCACCCCTGGACCTTCAGAGGAAAACTCCACCCTTGTACAGGATCCCTGCTCCAGCAGAGCCACATCTGTCACTGCAGGAGGAGCAGCCACCATTTAATGGCACTGCTGCCACCACCCTGACCCACAGGGTGTCAGCTCCTGTCCTGACTCTGTCAGGGTTTTTTTGTATTATTGCATTATTTTATTTTACTTTTATTTTCTTCCCTAATAAAGAACTGTTATTCCTACTCCCATATCTTTGCCTGAGAGCCCCTTAATTTCAAAATGATAATATTTTGGAGGGAGGGGATTACATTTTCCATTCCAAGGGAGGCTCCTGCCTTCCTTAGCAGACACCCGCCTTTTTAAACCTAGACAAAACTGAAAGAGGGTAAATTTAGATTGCATATCAGGAAGAAATTCTTTCCTGTGAGGGTGGGGAGGCCCTGGCACAGGTTGCCCAGAGAAGCTGTGGCTGTCCATCCCTGTGTTCAAGGCAAGGTTGGATGGGGCTTGGAGCAACCTGGGACAGTGGAAGGTGTCCCTGCCCATGGCAGGGGCATGGAATGAGATGATCTTTAAGATCCCTTCCAACTCAAACCATTCTATAGATACTGAACTATACACCAAGAGACAAAAAAAAAATTTAGCAGGCCACTATATTCTGCCCATGCTGATAAATGACCTTAAACCCAGCCACATTGTAGGCACCCCTGAGAAAGCTTTCAATACATAATATAACCCAGGAGTATCTGTTGGTTTTGAGACAACAAACCAGTTAATTTGATAATTCAGAGTGTCTCCAAATGTGGAACAGTACCTTACAATATTTCTAATGTATTTAGAGACTGTAAGTCTGAACCAGCTGAACCCTGCTTTATCCATTTGTACATTTATGATCAAATGAACCACAAACACAATACAGGATTTTGCTCTCCTTAAACAAGAGCAGATTTCTTTATTTGCTATTTTTGTTGTGAAAGTTTTGCAGAGGCAAGGCTCTGTTTGAGGCTTGAGGTATGGAATAAATAAATCAAAGCTTAAAAGTGTTTTCTATGATCATTTTCTTCAGAGGTCATCAGAGCTCCAAAGATGTCATAGAGCATTAAAATTGTATTTGGAAGGGTATGAGACATGGGGTTTGTAACATGTGAAAATTATGGGGGTCACACAAGGAAAAGTGTTTGAAAAAAACCACTGAAAACAAAATAAGCAGGTTTTTTTGGTTTTTTTTAAGGAAAATGCTCAAAATATTTCATTATGGAATGTTACTTCTTCTGTGAAGTGAGCACAAACAAAGTTTTTTAAAAATAAATAATTAGCCTAACCAATAAAAGGGACTGCTTTGTTTTTCTACAAACACTTTTTAAAATTTTTTCATTGTGTTAGTTTGTTTCATCAAGAAATAAGTGAGTTGAATATGAACACTTGGACCAAAAATTAATTATTTTTTTATTTATTTGGTTTGTGTGCACTGGGAAATTGTGGAGGCTTGATGTGTTTGGGTGGGTTTTTCTCCATTTTGTCCACCAAACCAGATATTCCATTACTTGCACAATTCTTGTCTTGGAATCCTGCAGAGCTTTGGGAAATATCACTTCATCTTCTCTGTTTCTGCTCCTCAGTCTCCTTAGATTGTAAATTCTTAGGATCAGTACTGATTTTTTAAGAATTTGTACTGACCTGTGAAGAAATGGGTCCCTAATCTCAAGCAGAATCTCCAACTACTTCTGTAACAGAAATAGTAAAATAGTGAGAGGGACAATAATAACCACAGTGCCTGGGACCCAAACCTGATTAGGAGGCATCACTCAGTGTCACCTGGCAGTTGACCTTTATCTCAAAGAGACACAGATTTTTTTAATATATTTTTTTGTCCCTACTCTCTGTTATTGCTGTGAGGCACAACTGATATGTGAAATCTGCTGCTGGAAAGCTACTCATTAAATTGTAATTTCAGTGTGCTGACATTTCAATGGGAGCTTTGCTCCCTGTGTGGCTCAACAATTTAGATTTGCAAAATATCATGCAGGGCTTTATAAGCTTGGCTGTGTCAACTGCTAGTGGATTACAGCAGCAGAAAATATGGGGTAAAATGAATGGCTAAAGGTTGCTGTAGGGCTCTGTATTCTATCAGTCTTCAAGTGAATAGAATAAAATTATAATATATGCCTCTGATCAGAAAGAAAAAAAGAAGTTCCTTTTCTTCCAAGACTGAAAATCTTTGTGGCGTTTCCTTCCCACATCCTGTGGATTTTGTGAGGATGAGGATGCAGATCTACTGCCAGTGAGAGAAAGGACTTCTCAAGTAACTGCTAAAGGCACCCTAACTAATGGAATACTTTTTATCAATCTTCTGAGTTAGAAAATGTTTCACCTCAGTCCCTGTCCTGAAGATGGACAAGTAACAAGGACAGAATCAAGATTTGGGCAGCCTTGGGTCAACTCCTGCTTGACTCTGCAGAGGGGGAAAGGTGTAGAATAGTTTGTAAAGGTATAAGAGAGGGGTTCAATTTCCAGTGGCTGATCAAGCCTTCATCCTCACCCGTGTGGGGGATGTTAAACATAGCTGTACCCCTCTCTTTGATTACAAACCAAGGGTCCTCCATTAAAATTAAAATTCACAGTGATCCAATATGACAAATACCCCAACATTTCTGAACATGGGAAAGGAACTTCTTGACATTTGCCCATATCCTGTTAGGTGTTTTATTGATCTTTCTCTGAACAGCCTGTGCCAGAGCATCTTGCAGTTTTCTGCAGAGCATTGAGAAGCAGATTGTTAAACAGAGACTATCTCTAACCTTGATGGCAGCAGCTCCAGGGCACAGAAGAAAAGCTCTTTTGAATTAAAGTTGCAAGCAGCCGTATTAACAAGCATATGATTACAGTACAAATTGCCCTGAATAATTCAGGAAGAGTCCTATCCAAAGTTTGATGGTAATGCAAAGCCTGGGAGAATATTATTAAAAATGAAACCTGCTGTCAGGGGAAAGAATTGTTTCTCTTCTCTTCTCTTCTCTTCTCTTCTCTTCTCTTCTCTTCTCTTCTCTTCTCTTCTCTTCTCTTCTCTTCTCTTCTCTTCTCTTCTCTTCTCTTCTCTCCTCTCCTCTCCTCTCCTCTCCTTCTCTTCTCCTTTCCTTCTCCTTCTCTCTTCCCTTCCCTTCTCTGATTCAGCCAGGAGAGAATTAGAAAATCGAACACTCTTCACTCACTTCACTGTGTTATTCTTCTTGCTGCTGCTTGATAAACCCAAAATAAACGAAACAAATTTTGTCAGTCATCAAATCTATTGCTTTTCTCAGAAAAGAAATGTTCATTTATGCCTGTGGATATGGACCAAGGGCTCTGATATTGTCTGAATATTTGAGCTGATGCTGAAAATGCAGCAAATCTCTCACGTATTTATGGTGTCCTCCTTTACTGTTTTCTTTTTCTTTTTTTTTTATTTTCAAAAAAGTACTAAAATTGAAGAAAACTCTGGAGGGAGGAGTCTTTATTTACCCATGGCACAAACATAACACAGTGCACAGCTGCCCCTTGGTGCCATGGGGCATCTGCTCACCCCAGTGTCTGAGATGCAGCAGAACAGCACAGTCCCCACTGCTCTCACACAGATAAAATGGCAATGAGTGCTCCCCAGTGCAGAGCTGGTGTGTCAGGAGTGGGGCTGAGATGTCAGGGATGGTGCTGGCTGGAGGTGAAGGTGAGGGCCTGGTGTGCCCAGGGTGGGACAGTGAAGTGGTGCTTTGAGCACAGCTCTGTTTTCAGCTCTGCTTCTTCTCAGTTTCCTGAGCGGGGCTGAGTCGCGGTGTCAGCCTTGTCTCATCCACCATCTGTGCCTGTCTGTTTGCATTGAACAAGCTTTGGGGACAATCTCTTTTTTCTTTTTCTTTTTCTTTTTTTTTTTTTTGTTTTGCTACTTATCAGCAAAAAGCCCAGAAGCTCAAAGAGGATTCTGGGGGAACGTCTGTGCTGTAAGTATAAGAATATTCCTTGTAAAAGGCAAGCAAGCCACAGAAATGCTATCTGACAACCTGCACGAACCTGCCACTGCATCTTGTCAGACCTCTTGGGCAGAAAACATTATCTTAGGAGAGTCTTTTCTCAGTCAGAGAAATGTACAGGCATTTCCCAGGTCTCCAGGTGCCTCCCTCACAGGCAGGCAGGGCTCAGTACAGCTTGGACACTCTTTGCAGAGCTCAGACAGTGCCCAAAGAGTTTCTGGTGAAATGTTGCTGTTGCTGCAGGGACTCCTGTGACTACTTTTTGTCCTTTCTACCCAGCAACTCACTACAAGTATAGGTTCTTGGCATAAATGTGGAAGGGGGTAAAGGAAGGGAAGCACAAAGCAGTGGAGTGTGTGTGCTTGCACAGAAAGTGCCAAGCACCACNGTTTTTTTTTTTATTTCAGGATAATGACTGACAACTCCAGCAACAGATTTTTGAGTTCTTGGCATAAATGTGGAAGGGGGTAAAGGAAGGGAAGCACAAAGGAGTGGAGTGTGTGTGCTTGCACAGAAAGTGCCAAGCACCACAGCCTGAGACTAAGTTTTGACAACCTGAGCTGATGGAAGGAAGATGGAGACAAATGTGTCTGTATTTGTGAAGGGTGAGAGCTGCTGGGAAAAGAGAAGCAAAACTCAGCAGGCTTCACTCAGTGGTTGGAACAGTTTTTTTCTCTCTGCTCTGCACCCACATGTACAGCTGTGTGTTTTCGTGGCCAACAAGGCAGTGCACTAAAATACTGAAGCTGTTAGAAAATAAATACTCTGATAATTCTAATTCTTTTTCATCTACTCAGTTTCTCATTTCCATATTGAAGTTTCAAACAAGACCCTATCTTGTTAGTTTTGGGCTTGTTTTGCGTCCAGCTTCACTTTCTGGTCCTCAGATCTCTACACTGCAGTATTGGGTTGTCAAGGATAAAAGAACCATCTAAATTACACTTATTCATTGGTATGCCTTGATTAGAAAGACTCAGATTGATCTAATTTGCTGAATTTTCCAATTAAAATTTAATTTTACAGAAACCATTTTTCTAGCCATTAGTCTCCACCAGAGTTAATGTCAAAAGCTCAGTTTAGATTAGCTTAGATCCCTGCATTAAGAGCACCTTGTCAGACCCACTTTGGGACTCATAATATTTATCAGAATTGCAGAATCTCTCCCGCTCAGCCCAAATTTACCAACTTTTAAGCAGAAAGCACAGTTCATACTCCCAGTCAAAGGGCAAAATCCATCAGGGGGAGAACAAAAAACTGCATGACCAATTTTAAATGAAGAGTATTGAATAAGTGTTTCATTTAGAGTAGAGAAATCACTCTTGGGTGATTTGGGTTCTAAATTGCATTAAAAAAATTAAAACATGATTATGCGACGCTGCCATCAGATTGTGCCTTGATTAAAAGTCAATAGATTTGGTTCAACAGACATTACCATTTCTGGAATATGAAATAACTGCTCTGGATATAAGGACATGGTGGAGCCAATGCTGGATTGAGCCCAGCATCAACCTCAGCTGCTGCCCAGTGCCTTACTGGGAGGGACAGGAACCCTTGGACTGGCATTTATATGGAAAATTTATATGGAATATTTATATGGAAAATATCCTGCAGAGATATTTGTAGCAAATATTTCAGGCCAGTTTTGCTCCTGACAAACACACAAAGTTCCTGTTCCTGTGATTCATCCACCCACTGTTACAAAGCAGCCCCATTTTCTACTTCTGTTCACAGTCCTCTGTTTGGTCAGCACGTATTTTATTTAGCACAGTGGGGTTTTTTAAAAAGGTCATCAGAAGTTAAAATACAATTCCAGGTCGAGTCTCAGGGGGAATAAAACAGCACAAACAGAACCAAACCAAACAAAACAAAACAAAACACACACACACACCCCTTCCCTCCCAAAAACAACAAAAAAACAACAAAAAAAATCCCAAACAAGCAAAAGGCAAAAAACAAACAAACAACAACAAAAAAAAGCAAAAAAAGCAACCAACCTGTCCAATTTAGCTAAATAATATAATTTCCTCTTCTAGATCATAATAAATTGTACTGACCAACATTAACATTAACCATGCTGTGTGTTTGTGATTAAAAAGTCATTTTGCAGTCATAAGCTTTTTATTTCTTCTCTTCTGGCCCCTTCCAGATCCCAGCAAATGACACTAATGCAGCAAGCAAGAATTTTCCTGGTTGATGAAAAAAAATCATGGAAAAGGCAAGAATTTATTCTTGGTGAGGGGTCCTGGTATCCACATGCACTGCTAAATACAGGAGAATTATGGGTTACTTTAAGGTTTAACAGATTATAGTTGAAATAAGAAGGTGTCTGGTACCATGAATGACTAGAAAAACCTGTCAGATGCATCATAGGATCACAGAATATTTTGGGAAAGGGACCTTCAAAGGTCCTCTAGTCCAAACCTCCCAGCACCTTCATCAGGACCAGGTTCCTCAGAGCCCTGTCCAACCTGACCTTGGATGTTGCCATGGGTGGGGCATCCATCACCTCTCTGGACAATCTGGTCCAGTGTTTCACAACTTCATTGTAAAAAAAAATAAATTCCTCTTTTTATCTGGTCTAAATCTCTCCTGTTTTAGGTTAAAAATGCTGTTGGCTGTCCTATGGCAACAAGTTGTGTAAAAAGTCTGTCCCCATCTGTTTTATAATCCCCCTTTAACCATTGAAAATTTACAATTAGGTCTGCCTGGAGCCTTCTCTTCTCCAGATTGAACAGCCTGCCTTCACAAAAGAGGGGCTCAATCCCCGTCTTTGTGGCCTCCTTTNAAGAGAAGAGAAGAGAAGAGAAGAGAAGAGAAGAGAAGAGAAGAGAAGAGAAGAGAAGAGAAGAGAAGAGAAGAGAAGAGAAGAGAAGAGAAGAGAAGAGAAGAGAAGAGAAGAGAAGAGAAGAGAAGAGAAGAGAAGAGAAGAGAAGAGAAGAGGTTTTGCACAAAGGTCCATATGAGCCTTGAAAGAGAGAGTGCCATAGCCAAATGCATCATCTTTTAGCTAAAAAATTATTTTTGTTGACTAGGAAATATCTTCTGCCTTTAAGTCATGGAGGGAGATTGAATTGTGAACCCAGACTTGTTATAAATAGTGGTTCATAATTATTTGCAAAGTCCTTGCTGAAGAAGAGTAGGACGTGGCTTACTTTGAGAAAATGAGACATGATTCTCAGACTTTCCATTTCTTTTAATAAACAATTTATGTAAATTTAAATACATTGCATTATGCATGCTTAAATTTGCTGCTCATAATGATGACAATCACAATTAAGCTCTCTGTTCTGGCAGTAGCAATAATACAGAACAAAAATAAATAAATAAATAATAATAATAAGTTCTTTTTCCTGTGACCTTTCTAAAATTTGTGAGCAAACTGCAAAATCCATCTTTTTTTAAAATTTTATTTTGGTAACAGTTTAATAAACACATTCATTTATTTAAGTATTTATGTGTGGCCTTGGGTTAAAAAAAAAAAGAGGGACTAAATATACAAGAAACCTATTTGCAAAGGGAAAGGCTAACTGTGAACACAAAATATCTTCCGTTGTTTAAATTATTTATATACCTATCTATAAGTTCAGTCTTTTATGATCAGTGAAAGAACTGCATTTAGAGCTGTGACACAGGGAGAGAAGACCTTCTGTTACTGTGAGCTAAGGAAGTTCATACTTCAAATGGAATTGCAGACACAAAAGGGAGTAAAACCTACTCAAATTTAGCTGAGCAGCTTTGTTTCCAGGCCTAATTGAATGACTGGAAATGCAGAGTGCTTGGATTAATATACATTAAAATTCTTATGTAAACATTTCCGTCAGGTAAGGGAGAGGATTGAGAAGGGATGGAGAAGGAGGAGAGGAAGTGCCAAACCAGTGACAAAGGGTAGGAAATTCTCCACCAGGCCCCACCCAGGCTGACCAGGGAAGAGGAGAAGTGCCCCTGTTTTAGAAGTTCATCCTGTTTATGCCACACTCTCCATTTACCCCGTCCCTGACTTCAGGCACTGGATCCTGTTCATCCCACACTGAGATCTCCTTTACTGCTCCTCTCCCTGTCACTGCTGCAGGTCATCAGCTGCCCACACCCCTTTGGCCTCATTGGGTTAGTTCAGTCTCTCAGATCTGCTGTTGATAAACTTCCTCTGAAGCTCAGCCAAAACCTTTGTTTTGCCATCCCGTGCCGTTTCCATTGCAGCTTTCCAGAGAAGAGGATTAATGAATATTCATGGTTTTGGAACACTTAGGATTTTTCTTCTAGGTATCTAGTTGTGAGTTCAGACTGAGTCTTTTGTAGGTCCAATCTGGAATGAGATTCTGCTGAATAAGTAAGGACATCCCCCAATTTCTAGTCTGTTTTAAGGCAGCTGGATATGCCTGAGAGTTGTGAATCTTGGGTCAGACTCCTGTTCTGGGGTAATTGGAAAAGTGGGCATTTATACCCAGGAAGCTGTCCTGTTTGTTCCAGATATTTTATCCCGTGTGGTTTTGCCTAGGAGACAGACAGGAGCATCCCAAACAAACAAACAAACATGTTTTTCATTAGACATGTTACCTCCTCTAATGGAAACAAATTCACTGAAATGAGAGGAACAAGGCTGTCTCATTGATTCCTTATCTACCTGCTGACACGGAAAATTAGCTGTTTCCAGTGGATCTTTCATCTGCTAATTATCCTCATTGATTTTGGATGAGGAAATATAGTGTCTGAATTCACCTCCATGTTCTGCCAGCCAGGACCTGTTTGCATTCTGACATACAGGACAAAGCTGGAAAAAAGAGCCAGGAATTTGATTTTCCTGCCACTTCCTTGCCCAGAGACATTTTGGGCTCCCCTGGAAGTGTTCAAGGCCAGGCTGGATGGAGCTTTGAGTAACTTGGTCTAGTGGGAGGTGTCCCTGCCCATGGCAGGGGTTGAAATGAAATTACCTTTAAGGTCCCTTCAAACCCAAACCATTCCATGATTCTGGGGTTCTATGATCACACCTTTCCCCTAGGATATCTGTGAGACCTTTCCATTTGACTCAGGAAGTAGTGGCTCCTTTGATTGCAAGAAGAATTATTTTTATTGCATTGCATGAATTTCCCATGCCAGTGACACACAGAGCTGGAAAATTCCAGTGGTCAACCTGCAGGAAAATCAGAGAAGAGACAGGTGAAGAGGAGGGAAACCAGCAAGATGAAGTGGGGGTGAGGAAGAGATGCTTTAACCAATATTGAGAAGTTTCACCAGATTGCTCCATTCAGTAGAGAAAATAATAGACCATTAAACCCATCATGATGTTGTTTAATTTTGTGCATGTTTTTGGCTAAATGTGGCTCAAACTTTCTGAGCTCAGAATAAGGCAGACACACACAGCAGTGCAGAAAGCAGCATTCAGAAAAGCCTAGCTAAACAAAAAGTTGCAATATTCCTTATTCTTGCTGTGCTGAATTTATTGCTAAGGAAATTGCATTAACATAAAAACAAGCCCTGTCTCTTCAGCAACACAACAGTGCCAAACAGAGTGAATCCAGTGTATTAAAATACCAACCCAGATCTCTCCTGAGCTTTATGGCTGCAGCAATTGAGAATTAGTACCATTAATTAGCTGAAGCTATTTGTTTTACAAATTACAATTGCGTGTCTAATCCTGTAACTTTCTGTCCCTGAGGAGTTACTTAGAGAAAGCTCCACAGCAGAACCAGGGAATGAATGGACTTAACTTCTAGGAGCATCTGAGATAAGAAGAAAAGAACAAACTGTTGTTTTTCTTTCCCTCTGCTGCCTTTTTTTTTTTACAGTCTAAGATGTTCTACGGAACACCACATCTGCTCTCTCTAAGCCATTAATTATTTTCCTGAATTTCTACTGCATTCAACTTTTTTTTTCTAACTTTTTTTATATTGTGATATTTTATTTTTTTCCTTCATTTCCAGTATGGAAGTGCTTTTGCAGCTGTTTAATCATTCCCACTGGTTCAGTTCAGCCCCCTCTCTATAAATAAACAGTTTTAGTCTTGATTTTACCAGCTGAAAGGTCTGACTCACGGAAGCTGCACTACAGATTTGCATTAGGGTATCACTGGATGGGATGGTCTTTTTGAAGAATATTTGATGTGGTCCCAATATATTTAGTCAGAAACAAATCACCACCCTGGCTTCAAGTGTCTCCCATGAAACCCATTCCAATAAAAACTCTCACTTTGACAAAGGAGTCTGTAATATTTCTCTTGCAACTCTGTGAAAGGAAGTCAACAAGTTCCCTGGATACATCAAGAAAAGAAATTATTTCACAGAAGAATAGTAATATTTTTAAAGATGATTTATGAGCTGTTTTTTTTTTTTTTTGCTTGTGAATACTCAGCCTTGAAGTCCACTTGAAAGTGATTTTTTATTTTGCTCGTTGTTGATAAATGCTTTACCATCATAATAGAGTCCACAGCACATGAGGGAACATCTGAAATCTTGGACATCTATTGAACAGAGCCAACACTGCACATCCATTTCCGTAATGATTCATGATTTAGCCACACACTGATGGATGGCAGCTGGGTGTTCCTAAGGAACAACCTCAGTGTCTTACAGCTATGGAAAACTGCAGCCAACTATAATTTATTAATTGAGAGTATGTGGTGCTCTCATGTCTGACCACATTACCCAGGGGTAAAAAGAAAAAATGGTAGAGAATACATTTAATTTTAATTTGAAAGAGTTTGTTCTTTTCCCTCACCTTGTGTTGGCAAGGGCACGTGGGTCACTGAGTAAAGGCGTGTGATAAATGGATGCACAAACAGAGTTTCCTCTGTGATTTTACACCTATGTTGAAAGTAGGGGATGTATCTGAAGAGGCTTTCAGAGATCTCAGCTGAAATGTGGGAACAGGAGTTTAAGCTTTGCACCAAGGCCCAGCCACAGAGTTTGCATCCCCGCGTGGCTCCCTGGGAATCTGAAGCAGATGGTCCCACCACTTCTTTGGTGTGGAAAATGACACATTTTATTGGTTTAGTCCACGTAGACCCAGATGAAATTTTGACCTTGATTCTGAAAGATCTATTTTTACAGACATATTCCATTACCTTGTTTTGCATTTCTTTAAATACCTTTTAAAATTATCTGTATCTCTTACTATTTCTTCGTATTGTTTTTATTATATTGAAGAATTTAGGAGTTTTATTTGGTTTTGGACAGAATTATAGATTAACCGGGATGTGAATTAAGAAAAAACACTTCTTCATGGCTTGGATTTCTAAATTTGTCCTGAGTATTATAAAGTCAAAGCACAATTAACAAGGTTTCTTTGCAACCTATTGTTTCTGAAAATGCTGCTTTTATAGAAAATTCCAATAGTTTAAAATGTTCTTTGTTAAAAATATATTGAAAACAGAAAGTATCAGTGAATTTTTTTCTTACTTTAAACCCAAGGCTATTTCTGTAAACAAAATATGTTTATTCTGGAAGGTTTGTGGAAAACACCATCTTATGACAAACGTATTTGACGAAAGGCATATACAGTCAAATTGCTGAAATGCGCCTGCAGACAGAGACTCAGCTGAGATTAATCTCATGTTTGGGTCTGAAATGTATCAGAGAAGAACTTTTTGCTCTCCCATGCAGGAGATCTGCAGCAGAAAGATGCCACTTGGGTTTAGAGATGTCACTCCAGAGGGACATTCCTCGGTGGCAGGGGCACGGCCAAGGGTTTGGTGCTTGCCTGGGGGGAAGGGGTCCCAATTCTGAACAGGATTTCTGCACAGTGCCTTGTTACAGGTGGCAATAAATGGTCTTGATAGGCAATGGGTATTTAAGTTTATCAGTCAGACAGGATCATTTTGATCCGAGTTGTTTTCTCGTGTAACACAAGACAGGGCACTTAGAGCCTCATTCTGTTCCTGAGAGTGTGCATTACTGAGCTCTTCATGTACAGGTGAGTTGATTGCATCTCTGCATGTGGTAAATTGTTCTCCCTGTTGAATATTTGGGTTTTATTTATAATCTGAATTTATCTTGTTTCAAATAACAGCTCCAACATTTGACTATTTCATTGAGTTGTGCACAGTACCAAGCTGCCACTTATCAGTAATCTCTTCTCTTACCAGTGCAAAAATCTTAACACATACATATAGACCTTAATTAAATTCCTTGCTAATCTCCTCTTCAACATATTCAATGCATTTCACACTCAGAGGAAGCTGAATTACTGTTTTCTAAGCCCTTTCTAGTAGCCTAATTTTTTCTTCAGTGTGGGTTTCAGAAGTGTTTCTACATTATCATTGTATTGCTAATAGGAGTTTGCTGTTTGACATCTCTAGTGATTATATTTATCACCATATTGCAGTCTGACTTGGTAAGCTGTGCTGACTGGAGATCAGGGCAAAGCAGATGTGCTCTGCACTTCAGGTTCATTTCCCCAGTCCTAAATTAGCACGAGCTCTGAACACATTTATGATACATTAAATATGTCTTCATACGCTTCAGCGTAGTAATCTTCACGACAGTCCTGCAAAGCAAGGCAGTACTGTCACCCATTTTTACTGAGACAGACCTGAGACACAAGCAAAGTGAAAAAAAAAAATCCTAATCCTTGATAGGCATTTAAGTAGGTAAGAGAATCATATTGGAAAATTTAATATTAAAGACTCAGGCAAGACTATTGTGGGGAATTGGCACATGTGTCTCAGACTCAATTCACAGTGCTGTAAAATCAGGAAAGGGAGGCCATGGTTGATCAGAGTAAGACCACATTCTACTGTCAGCCACACGAAAATATTCCTAAACTGTGGGATTCAGGGTGTCTTCTTTGCTTTCTGTGGGCACATATGTCAGCCAAGCTGGGAATTTGTGTTAGGGCTGGACCCGGGCACACACCACCCCACAGAAATTTCCAACAACCCCTTTGCACCACAGAATAAGAGAGGATGATGTTGTAATTGGGGTAAATGGAACAGGCAATTCAGAATGTCTGCATACATCAGTTTACATTTAGCTAAAGGAGGGGTCTGAAGCCCCATGTGGATGACAAGCAGAGTCTGAAGGGACCAAAGCATTTCCCACCTCCCTGCTCTTACCACGGAGCTGCTGCATTGCAAACTCATTTTTCTTGTGGGTCTTTCCAAGTCACTCATCGACCAGAATTTTGTTCATTGAGCCCATAGGTAACATGTCCAGCCCCCCTCTGACAGAATGGCCTGGGGACATGTACCTGATACCAGATCCTTGAGGAACTCCTTCCTCTCTTGGTTATGGATCCTTTCTTCCCTGAACTCCGTTCCTTTCTCTGAAGTGGTCCTGCTCAGTTTCCAGGCTTACAGTACCAGAATCAAATATTTGTGATTAAAACAGTCAAATGCTGTTCATGAGGATGTAATAACTCACATGGGGTATGTAAGTAATATTCTCAGATAGCTCAATTCAGTTTTCATCCTTTGAAGGTTTAGTTCAATGAGTTATGTGATTCTAGGCAGGAGCAATTTACAGTAACATCACAGGTAATTTGGTCAAATTGAATTTTACTGTTTAATTCAGGAATTCTGTAGGAGATTTTAGAAAAATAAAGTGTAATTTTTTCAGCCTGACACTGCGATTCAAGCTCGGGAAAGTATTGCATAGATTACTTATTTAATTCAGGTGTTTACTAAGCTGCTGTTTATACTTCTGTTGGAATAATCACAAGTCACTGATGAGCTTGTCAGAGATTGTTTAGGCTGGTTCAAGGTCATAAAACAAAGAGTCAGGTGGAGGAGTCATGGTGGGGGAATGCAGAATTAATATCATGGTGAGTTTCATGTGAGGCAAGTTAAGCTGGAGAATGCACTGACTCTGTAATAAATCTCCCTTTTGAAAAGGAATGAGCAGAGATATGACCAGTGCCCACAGCTTTCTTTATTTTCTAATCAGTAGAAAAAATTGTGTAAAGATCTACACACATATACAGGATCCAAAAATAGCTTTAACCCCTTCAGTAAATTTCCTTTATCTTATTTTCAAGCCCCTCTCTATCGCAGAGAATATTAGAGTTTGGAATGTTTGTGAATGAAATGTCCCATAGCTCTGAGAAAACAGTGAGGAAGGAATGATTCAAAAATATTCATGGCCTTGAATACCAAGGCAATAAGGAGCAGATAATGCTCCAGTAGGACTGTGAGACCTAAAAAAAACCATAATGGGATTACAGAATGGTTTGGGTTGGAACATATTAAATAGCAAGACAATAAAATATTTTGATTTTTGTAGAAAATATTTTAGCTATTACATTACTGAGCACATGAATCTGCGTATAATGAATTACATTATTAATTCAGGGAAAAAAACAAAAAATCGCAAAATATTTTAAATCTCATTCTGACACTTTAAATTGTAATCAAAGCTTATTTCCATTTGTGAAAATTCAAATATAGCTACATTTTGTTACTGTGACACAATCATAAGATCTTCTGGAAAAGTATTTGTGATCTTATGAACATACTTATTTGCAAATAATTAACTCCACTTCCTCAGAGCGTAAAATCTGTTGGTTGCTTGGGTTTTGTTGCCAAGATCTTGCAGAAATACTGAAATTTATATTGAAATTTAAAAAATTATATCTGATTATAATTTATTTCTATATATTCTCATCTTTGTCTAATTTTCTTCTTCACCTAAACCTGTCGAGGGTCACTGATCAAAATGACTTAAGCTTTTATTCTCATGCAGATAGTTAGGTTTAAAACAAAAGAGCAACATCTTTAAATTACCAAACAAATTATTTATTTCCCTTACGCTTCTAAAATTTCCAACCAGAGCATGGAATTTTTGTTACTACTGATGTGTGCATGGAGGTCTCATTCCTTCACTGGAAAATGTCTTTACACTGATTTTGTTCTTATGTTCTATGCACTTAACTTGGCTTTTGCCTCAGCCACCCCAGGGGATGTGGGAGGTTTTGGAGCTCTGTACATGATCTGTGTTTTAACACTGGAACAGATTGCCCAGGGAGGCTGTGGAGTTTCCCTCCCTGGAGATATTCCAGCACTGTCTGGACACAATCCTGTGCCTGTGCTCTGGGATGACCCTGCTGGAGCAGGGAGGGGGCATCAGGTGACCCCACTGATGTGGTCCCTTCCAATCTGACCCATTCTGTGATTCTGTAAACATAATAAATAAATTAATTAATTAATAGTAACAAAAATTATATATCCCAAAGAATAGCACTAATCTTACCTCATTCTGATTTTAAACCAGTCTATATTTAGCTGGTAATAAGGTATTAGAGTGCTCTTGTCAGCAGTGCTGATCTCATCTCAGCTGGGCAGTGAGCAGCCTGTTAAATGATTTTCAAAAAGCAGAAAAGCCACAAGGCCTGGCTGGTAGAAGGAGAAGAAAGGGATGCTGAAAGCTTTAGGGTTCAATTCTCCATGGTCTCTGAGATATGATGCTAATTCAATATAGTACAAATTACTATTCAAATTCATTAGCATCACACTAAGCAATATGCAATCACAGCCAAGTTCACAATTAGCATTAATGATATTCTCCAAGTGGGGAGAAAAAATCGAGGATTGAGTTTTACACTCCAGACAAGATAATACAAGGGAAATAATGCCAGGGATTAGTGTCTAAGACAGGAATTTATTTCCGATGTGTTTACAAGTCCCAGAGCTGAAGGAGCCTGAAGTTAACACACAGATGGGACATTTCCCTCTGCAGATATTCCCATCCAGCTGCTCCCAGCTTCACCTGATGCCTCAGGAGCTACCAAGCAGAACTGGGGGCAAAGCTGGAGATCCTCTAAATTACCTTTGCCTTGACTTATGGGCCAATTCCTCTCCACATCTTTGTTAGCAGCTTTTTGGAAAATGAAATATTCAGTTCTGGATGTCATTTTATGTCTGCTCTGACTGCAGGGTCTGACACAATTTCTCAAAGACCAACCAGTGAAATTTGGACAGATGTAGCTGGTGAAAAAATTTTTTGGAGTTCACGTCCATTAAAAAAATTATTAATAGATGTTTGAAATTTAAGCGGTTGTTATTTATACTTCCAGAAATTATTATTTTCTTGGTTGCTGCACCACAAAATTTACCTGTATGGCTCCTGGATTGGCAGCAGCTGGATTTGCAAGGTGAAATTCTTACAAGGTTTTTGCAACTTGTTCAAAGTAGAATTATTCTTACACAATCAGTGGCAGAGGTTGCAATTCAGATTAGTGTTGTGCACCCCAAAACCATGAACTGGCTTATTTAAAAATTGCTTTTGCATGAATTAATGTAAGATTTTAGCCTGGGAGGAGAATCCTCTGAGAATATAACGCTTTTTCAAGCAATGCAAATCTTTCATTGCTGAAGACAGTAAAAATCATTGTAGATGAGTAACTTTTTATGAGTCCTGTATTTGATAAGGACACTGCTGGTACATTTCCTACTCTGGCATGTAACCTCTCTCTTATGGTGTCAATATGTGACTTTCCTTTTTGTTGTTAAAGAAAATCTAACCAATAAACACTGTGGCACACAACTCTGTGTGTGTGTGTGTGTCACCTTCTTCTTTCCTTTTAATCATAATTTAATGAACTAGGTTAAGACATGTTTAAAAAGCTAAAAAGAAGAACTTGTAAGTGAAGATCTAACTCAAATGTAGAATTACTGTGGACATCTATAATCAATTACCAGGAAAATTTTTAAAACTTGAGGTATAAAACATTTGTTTCTGACAAATCCAAACTAATATGTAATTTTGATATCATAAACCCACTATTTCTTTCTTTTGAAGATGCCAAACACTGATTTATTTTTTCTTTGTGGAGCTCCCACCCTTCTTGCTGCCTGAGAATTCATTGTTTTGGGAAAAGTTTCTTAGTCACAAGGCCCCTTTTTTATCTTCAGTACATCAAAAGACTTGCAATGGTAAAAAAAAAATAACTTATCCCAATGATTCAATCCATCTTCATGGCTTCCTGCTAAGAAGATGAACTGAGAAATCAATTTTCTGGGGAATCTTTTTCAGATCTATTCCCCCTCACCCACTTCCTCTAGAAAAATGCTCACCTCTGTTTAGGATGGACTGAATCACCCTCCAGGAATGTCATTTTTTATCTCAAGACGCCTTGGACCTCGACAGCAGTTTAATATTCATAGAAAATCATAGGAATGCAATAGTAGAAACTGAGATTCGTGGATGCAGCACTCTGCAGGAGAATTCCAAAGACCATCTCTTGCACATTTCTGACCTAAGGCAGGGTCAAACTTTACCTAAATCATTCCTGACATGTGATTGACTCTCCCATTCTCCGAGCTCTCAGCAGGGCAGAAGGAGATTTCATGCTCACAAAAGCTGAGTGCAGGGGTGACTCCTGGGCTGGCTGCAGGTTTCCTCCCTGATGTTCAACCTCAGGAACATTCCTTGACCCAAATAATTGTCTGCTGAGAGGCAAACAGAATTCGAGGTACAGTGACACTCTTTGTTATGCAGGTGGAGAGAAACTTGACCAAACACCCTCTGTCCTGAGCTGTGCCCTGGATTTTCAGGATTACACCATGGTTCCACTATAGGAGAATTTACTGAGGATTAAGCAAAAAACAAAAAGGATGGGTACACATTTTTATCTGTATGAAATGTCTTAAGATCTACTTTTCTTATATATTAAGCAATACAGTTATCAATCTAGTGTTCCTATAGAGGCGTGAAAGTGTAAATGATATTTTCTGGATGTCTTCCTGGTTTTCCAGTATTGAATTGGTGCTGTCATTAACACCAACACCAGAGAAACAAAAACAATCTCTTAGTTGTACTTGGCACTGCTGAGGCTGCATCCCTAATTCTGGGTTCAGTTTTGGGCTCCTCACTATAAGAAAAATTTTGACAAACTGGAAAATGTCCAGAGAAGGGAACACAGCTGGGGAAAGGTCTGGAGCTCAAGGCTGCTGAGGAGCAGCTGAGGCAGCTGGAGGGGTTCAGCTTGGAGAAAATCACGTTCAAGGAAATGGGTCAGACTCTTCTCTTGGGTAACAAGTGATAGTACAAGGGGACAATGGCTCCAGTTACACGAGGGGAGGGCAGATTGGGATATTGGGATATTAGGAAAGATTTATTCACTGAAAACGTTGTCAAGCATCAGCACAGGCTGCCCAGGGAAGTGGTGGAGTCATCACCCCAGGAGGTTTCTAAAAGAAATGCAGATGTGACACTAAGAGACAGGGTTTAGTGGTCAACTTGACATTTGGACTTGACAATCTTAAAGGTCTTTTCCAAACTAAAAGGTTCTGTGATTCTCTTTCCTTAGAAATTTCTAGCTGCGGACCTGTGGAGGTCTCTTGTCCAGCAGCTTACTGGAAGCTGGAATACTCTCAGCACTAGGTAGAGACAGAATGATATTTTCTGGCCAAGCCTTGAAAACCTTCAAGGATGGATTTTGGTCATTGGAAAGTGTCTGGCTTAGCCACAAGGGTCTTCTGATGGAATTCCTACATAATGGGACACTTGTTCCTCAGCTTTCTTTGCAAATCTTCTGACTCTTACCTTTTTCCTTGAAAGTTTCTTTGTTGAAGTTGAAGTTTCTTAGGGAATTCTGCCAGGAATCCTAATCTGCTCTCCTAAACCCACTCTTGCCTCTTTTGCTTGCCATCCCAACCTTCTACTCCATCAACTCAATCATCTCATCTTCACTTCTGTGGCCACATTTGCCAGCAACTCTTCCCAGCTCAAGAACAGCATCACCCCTGACTGGTCCCTCTGGCATTTATATAAGTAAACTCTGACCAACACAACCCAGAACGTCCCTGCAGGGTCCTCCCAGTGCTAAATTGCCTTTCTATCCAGTGCTGGATGTGTGAAAAACCCTGGTGGAATGCAGGGAGCAGTGCCTGAGACAAGGCTCCTCCAGCCCAGACAGCTGTGTGTATTTCACAGCTGTTTTCTGCACAAAGGAAAGTCTTAGTGCCTCAAGTATTCCAGACTCTGCTCACTGAGAGTCTCTCATCAAATTTGAGACAGACAAAATAGCTAAAATATCAAGAGGATGGTTCTTTCCTTCTGGTTTCACCTCATTTTCCTTTTTATGCTTTTTTTAGAGGGAAAATGGAGAATGTCAGCATCCCATAGGTAGGACACTGTGAATCAAGACAGTGAATCAAGGGGTGTGAGGTTTATTCACAAATATGAGATTTAGGTTTTCCTCCTCTTCCTTTTTGATTTTGAAGTCTATATATTTGCTTTCATTTAAGTTAATGCTCTTGTTCCACTGTATTTCATTTATCTGTGGAAGAATCCATATTCATCTGGCATTTCATGTAAGAAAGGCAACAAAATTAAGATAGTGACTGGAAACTTCACATATATATATACTAACTGATATGTGATATATGTGCAAACTCTGCTGTACAGGCACCATAACGTAATACTGGTGTGTCTCTGATCTGATTTTATTCTAGAAAATACGGAAGAGGCTGCAAATTTTTTCTGAATATGCAGGAAGTCTTGTCTCACTGCTGGAGCTCCGTTCTTCAACAATTGAAAAAACAGTTGACAGTAAAATTATTTCATTAACATCACAAGGAGAAATGCATCAAGGAGAAGGATCTGCAGTCTTCATACACCTGAGGTCAGAAGTTATGGATTCATTCTTCACTGATTTCCATAATGAAAGATAAGTGGCAACAAAACCACAGTCGTTATCATATAAATGATTTTTTTAAAAAAATTAATCACTATATGCTCTAATTATTACCCTTTTATTTGTCCTTACTTGCACTTTTGCTTGAGGCTTTTGGCAGATGAAATCAAGTGAATGGAGAAGTGTATTTTAGCTAACAAGCTTCCTAGCCTAAAAATTCCTCTCGAGTTCGTGATTCAAGCAAATTAGGAAACAGAGAGAGAGAGGGAGAAAAAGCAAATGGCAGACGATTGCCTTGCTAATTTAATCCTTTTGGTGCACAATTAGCACACATCAGGCTGGTCGATGGGAGCCTGCCCCGCAGGTCAGGATTTCCGAGTGTGCCGGGCTCTGCTCTGCTCCGGGGAAGCTGCACAGAGCCTGCACCTGACAGACTGCCAGGGATGAGCTGTCAGCAAAGAGCCACTCGGAATTTCCTCTCTCCGCGATGGCTTCTATTATCTGGTAAACAACAGCCAAAATGTGTTATTTTATATCTCTCTCTCTCTCTCATCCTCAGGATGCTGCTCCAGGTTGGTGTTCTGGCAGGATGGATGCTGAGCAAAGCTCATTCATTCTCTCTGTTTTGGATAGCTATGGAATTAAAAAAAAAAAAAAAAAAAAAA
>VXAX01002249.1:0-18020 GCA_013399835.1 Leptocoma aspasia | reverse complement strand
AAGAAGAGGAATAAGAATAAGAATAAGAATAAGAATAAGAATAAGAATAAGAATAAGAATAAGAATAAGAATAAGAATAAGAATAAGAATAAGAATAAGAATAAGAATAAGAATAAGAATAAGAATAAGAATAAGAATAAGAATAAGAATAAGAAATTTTTTGTACAGATAGGTACAGATAGGTAAGGTGTTTGATGTCATGGAACACTAGCAATTATTTCTAGGAAGACCTGGGGGCTAATTGTACCACCTACCCTATCAACATTTCTGAAAAAATAAATAAATTACTGCTGTAGGAGTTGATCACAATATATTGCATTTCTACCAGATTTGGAGGGAAAAAGCCCACCAACAATAGCAACAACAGCAAAAAAAAAAAAAGTAATATAAACTTATGTAACCAAAAAAAAGCCTTTTTGATTCCTGAGTGTGAAAGTCTAGAAGTTACTTGTCTGTGTGATTGATACAGCTGCAGAAAACTCATCTTTGTTTTTTCAGTACATTATCCCCTATATTAGTCCCTGATCTGAAACTGTAATCCTAAAGGCATTTTCTGGGATAAAAAAATTATCTTCAGTTGGAGATATTTATCTGAAATTCTAGGAAAAAGATCTTAATTCAGAACAGAAAGACTCCTCAGAACAAGTGAATGCCAATATTCCCTGAGCCAATGGGAAGCATGGGAAACTCTTCCAGTGCCTTTTTGATATGCTGGGGCCATCAAAGATCCCAGCAAGATAATAATGCTGGTATCAAAATTGAAGACACGGATGGATTTCACACTCTTTCTGAAAATCAGATGTCTCTAAACTGCTTTACATTATATATAAAGAAAAAAAAAAAAGAACCCAAAACAAAACATCAGAAGGAAAACAAACTATCAGTCCTTTGAAATTCCTCAAAATGACCTTCAGGCATCCAGTGAATAGATTGCTAATAACACCTGAAAAACACCTGAAAAATTAGTATATTTTTGGGTGTCATAACTACCCAAAGATATACCAGATGGTGCAACTGAAATGATTGGTTTCAACTTCCCCATCTCCAAAACCGTATTTTAGACATAGACTTAAATGAGGACATTTATGACTTGGGGAAAAAAAAAAAAAAAAACCCAGAGGAAAAAAAAATAGAAAAAAAAATCAATAAGGACTAAAAGATGGAGGTAGCTTCACATATACACCTACATTTAGAGACATTAAAGAGGGATTTCATCTCACAATAGAGGAAATTTCCCTTCCCAGTTGTCTCTGGTGCATTCCAGGCTGTCCAGGGTGTCTCCATAGGGCTGTAAACACAACAGGGGATCCTCCAGGGAGCCTTTCCTTCCTGGAGCAGGGGCTGGAGCTCAGGTGGGACCCCTTTGAATGCTTCAAACAGCACCAGGTTATCTGGGAGTCTTTCACATTCCCTGGCTCTTGGAAAGGCTCATAATGTCCTTTTCTGACCTCTGTCTTCTGGGATTATTTGCCTCTGTGAGAAAGGATTTTCTGTTGTTATGACACCTCATTCCTTGGGTGGATCTGTGTGTCCGAAATGTGAAATAACAACGACTGAAAGAGACAATGCAAGGGATGTGAAACAGAAAGTTACATCAATTCTCAGCAAATATGCAATAAGAACGTGTTTTATAATATTTTATTATGATGATTATTAAATTGGTGTAAAGCATTGTAATAGGTGAGTATTTGGCATAGAAGGAAGAAGGTGAGCTCTCCAAATTCTCATCAGTAGGAACAGACAGTAGAAAGAGGCTGAGAAAGGACATTTTCAATATTACTGATTTCTTTATTTTCCCCACTGCCTAAGAAAATGTGCATGACTCAAAATGGGGCCCTGCAAGGTACAAGTATTTCCAAGCCTGCAGTGTCTCTGAAATGAGGATGCTTTCAGGACATCTTCTTGCTGTAACAAAACTTTAACCTCAAAGGATCTTTCTGATCCTTATTTTGGGAGGAGAGTCGTCCAACTAATCTGTGGTGACATTAGAGGATAACAGCATGCACAGTAATGAATTCTCTTTAGCCTTTGGGCTGTAGCTTTGTTTTACTGCCTCCAGGAAAATAAAAGTGGATCCATGGAAATATTCAACATTTGTGTTTTAATTGCCTCTGAGAGTCTTAACTGTTTTGTAAAGAATGCAACTTGCAATGTTATGAGAAAAGAGGGATGTTTTCGAGTTAAGTTCTTATAAGAATAAGAGGTAAAGTCCAGCAGCAGCAGTGAAGTTCCCAAACACTGAAGAGAATTAGATTTATTACTGTTTAGGGTGAGCATTAATGAGAAATATATGGAAAGGGTCAGTTAGTCCTGGACAGAACAAGAAGGAATGAAGGATGGGATGCACAGGATGAGACAGATCCTCTTTCCATGTGAAAGAATCTTATGGCTTGCAGAAATGTTGCAGGATCCTTTAGCTAAATTAAATAACTCTGCACAAATGAAAGGGTTTGAAAGGCAATCTGACATGATAAGACACTTTCAGTTTGCAGAGCTGACCTGCATCCTTCATGTCCCCTATAAACTAATTCAAAGGTAATAAGAAAGGAATAGGGTTGCACTATCTTTAAACCTGTTTTCTATTTTGGTTTAGAAGGTTTGTCTTTGACCTTTCATCAGGCATCACATGTATTCTGAAGAGTGGAAGATGATAATTTGTTTAAGCAGAGCTCTCACGATTTAAAGTGCTACTGGTACCAATATTCCTTCCTACCACTAACTACATGATGTTACAGGATTTCCACACAGTTATAAGCACAGGGAAGAAAGAAAAAAGGAGTGTGAAACATAACAGAACCCACCTTTCAGTGTGCTGCCTCAGGCCAAAATAACAAGCTTGTCTTAGAACTTGATCTCAGACAGAGATAAAAATCCTCCTTTTTAACCAGTTTCTATTTCTTTTAAAAGGGATGGAATGTATTAGTGGAAAAGGAATGGATTTTCCCTTTGCTTTAATAGAGTAGAACAGATTACCCCAGTCTGGAGGCCAGACCAGGCTCCAAATCACAACAAAGTAGAGATTGACATTTTCCTTACCCTTCCTGTTCTTTGGGAAAAGTTGGGAGTGCAATTGGGGTCTTGCCCAGCCAAGCTGCCTCGCTGATATGCTGGCAGTTCAGAAGGCCAGAGCTGAGGGACCAAAGTAATCTCATTTATCCACACAAACCACCACCCTCTGACATTTCACAAACTTCTCTTCCCAATTTCACTTGGATGTGTCTTCAGCTAAACGAGTTACTGTTGTAAGGGATGCTTCCAATAGCCAAAACATATTTCCCTTGGTTCCCAAGCCACAGCAAAATATGGCATTATGGGTTAATGGCAGCACTTCATGGGCTGAAGAGACAAAACTGGATGTCACAATGATCCATGGCACAGGGGGAAAGTTCCCTCTCTGGACTAACCAGTGTGGAAAATTTCTCCCTGCTGCAGAAACTGCTGACATTTGGTTATTATTTGGCAGACAAGACAGGGAGTGGAGGACAAAACAGAGGGCAAGTGAAAAGAAGAAATAAAGCATGGGAAGAGGTCTGAAAGGAATGTCATGTGCTCTTCGGTGGCTTATGTGATTAAGGGCCATTCTCAGAGACTCAGGGATGAGTCTGTCCCTGTAACCTGATCAGTGAATCCAGTCCAGGTGGGTGACTCAGCCAAAAACCAACTTTCTCAGGAATGCCCTGAAAACTGGAGGGGGTCCTACCTGAAAAGGATCAGGGCTTACTGTAGGACACAGAATCAGAAAGAACGTGCGAATGTGCAAAGATGGAATATTTAACAGGAGCAAAGGCAGCAGAAAGGAGGGATCAAGATGGACCAGGAACAAAAAAAGAGTGGGAAAATAGATGGAAAAGGGTGATGGGCAAACTGTCTGCTGGACAAGATGTTTGTCTGGCTGAGCCCTTCACCACAATCTACCCTGTCTTGTTCCTAAATCCTGATGCTTTCTCCTGTGCTAGTGAACTCACTGTTGTGAGCCAGCACATAAAGGTGATGGGCAGCAAGCCAGGCTGGCTGTGAGCAGGATGGGAGCTCTGGTGCCAGACTGGGGCCACCAGGGGTCTGAGAGTCCTGGTAAAAGCCTCAGGCAAGGACTGGGACCTCAAGGCCAGCTGTTCCAAAATCTGTCTTAGTCCAGCTGCTGGAAAAATCCCTACTGTGTCTATTCCTGTAGCAATCCCAGTTAGCTAAAGGAGGGGAGGAGGAAGGCAATGTGGAGACTGCGCTGTTCACATTTGTGTGAGTGCTGTGTGAATTTACAAGGTGCTCTCTGTGTTTTTCTTTGTGGCTGTTTGTGTGTGCATCTGTGTGTGCCCATTTTGGGGACACGTTCATCTTTGTTGCTGCTGGACCTGAGGTCACAGTGTCACAGCAGCCTCACAGGTGGATGGGAGAAGCCTACCTGAGGAGCACTTATCTTGGCTTCCTTTATCTGTGCACAAAATGCAGAAGACAAGATGGGCACCCAGAGGATTAACCCAAAGTACTCCATTGTTGCACGTGCATCATGTCTTTAATTTGAAAAAAAAAGTAGGTTTAGATTAGATACTGGGAAGAAATTATTTCTGTGAGGATGATGAGGCCCTTGAACAGGTTAATGAGACGAGTTGTTGACACCCCATCCATGGAAGGGTTCGAGGCCAGTTTGGATGGGGGTTTGAGCAGCCTGGTCTAGTGGAAGGTGTCCCTGCCCATGGCAGGGGCTTGGAGCTGGGTGAATTTCAAGTTCCTTCTAACCCAAACCATTCTGTGGGTCAATGATTCAATCACAACCTTGTGATGGCCTGACTGCTGTGGCTTGGACTTGTGTGGTCACGAGCTGAAGATGTTCGTTGCTTTTTTTTTGCAAACACAAATGCCAAGTCTTTCATAGGGGGAGTGTGCTGAAGGAATCACACCTCTCACCCCATGGATACAAAGCTTTGACATAATAATTTTATTCTGCACTCATGGCTGCAATGGAACAGTACCTATTTGACTCATTTTCCCATGTAGAAAAGCACTCTGGTTTTTTGTGGGTTTTAGGGGGTTTTTTTGCAGACCAGCATTTACAGGTGGTTTACATCATCCTTTCTCTATTATCCACCTTCTCTTTGTTTTATTGCTGGATCTTTGGTGCTTTACGAAATCATTTTGCAAGGCTTTAAAAGGCAGTTAAAAGGTGAAAACATAATTGATTTCCCCCTGCAACCACCACCAAAGGCAAGTAACTGGACAAAACCCGTCCTTAACAATGACCATTACATTCTGGGACTGTTAATGTCATTTCTTTGCCTACTTTTAGTTTGATTATCTAATTGGTTTCCATTTACATTTGGCAATAAAAGCCAGTCTAAATATTTTTATTAAAATTCCCACCCTGCTGGTTGACCTTTTTGTTGACTTCCAAAAGCTTTTGCATACAAAAAACCAGGGAAGCTGACATAAATATAAATGGTTTGTTTTACCTTTGACACTGGGTTTTATCTGCCCATGGAAAAGAGCTCTCACATATTGCTTTGCCCCATCTATATTCCCCCAAAAAGGACTGGATCTTGTATTTTTTTTCTGCAGGAAGCCTTCCAAAATAAGATCTTCTTTGTTTAAGTTGCATGTCTTGAGTTTGACATGCCTAATCTTGGTTGTCAGCAACTTTTCAGGCTCTTAGTGTAGCTGAATTTGCTTTCACCTAACTTAACTATCTAAAAGCTGAATGCTGAATCTGAGCCAGATGTCTAAATTTCCTCTTTATTTATTAGAGACATCACAGCTCTGCCTCAGAATGGGATGAAGCAACTTCTGGTGCTGAATCTGTCAGTCCAGCAGCTACAAAGGGAGCTTAAATCATCAGCTTAGACTGAGCACATTACTTTGGGGCAGATACAGTAAATTTAAAACAATCTGTTTCCTGAAACACAGCCCTAACAGGAGCAGCTGCATCTTACCCAAAGCAACTTCAGTGCCCTGTCAGGGGGTGGGGATGCAGACATTTTACATTTGGGAACTCCTAATGTGGTCAGAAGCATCAGCACAGGTGTTGTGGTGCCTACAGGGATAGAAGGACTGGGTTTGGCTCATCCCTTCAAGTTCTAAAGCCCTTATTAACAGTTCAGTTATGTAAGCATTCCTGGGGGCATAAAAATGGGCTTCGTGACCTCAGTTTGGATCTGAGTGTCTGACCAAAGCCAACACCCTGAGCTGGGAAGCAGCAGAAGCAGTGAAAGATAACTTGCTATCTCTTTCCTGCTTAAAATGTATTTTCAGAGGAATAATTATAGAAATCCATCTTTGCTCTTTCTCTTATGCAGATAAAGGGAAGGTTTAACACTGAGAATCTAACACAAACCCACATCCCAGTCCCCTAGAAAAATGTCCTTACAAGCTCTCTGTATTTTAAAGTCATAACTCTTTTAAAGTTCACCTGATTAATATTGTGCTGGGTATCTCTTCAGTTTCTGTTTAGAGCTGATCTTGACAGCAAGACCTGCACCAGATTATAAAAAAGTAGTTTTCCAATACTCCAAGTTGCTTTCATTTTAACCAGGACATCAGGTTCTGGATGGTTTTAGCAGAAATAAGTTAAGTGGTATCTATTTGGCTTTTTTAAGTGCCATCTGGGGACATTCATTACCTTCACTTGGGCTGTAGCATTAAAATATTTTTTTTTTTTCTGCTATTAGAAGGTTATTTTTTCTTTCTTTGAGAGCAGTGCTTGCAAAGCAACAGGGGTGCAATATGATGACTTTTTACTATGTAGAATGTCCAAATGTTGCAGTCACTCTCTAATGGAAGGAACATATTTTCTTCAGCAAGCTGAAGAGGCAAAACATGCAGCTGCATTGCAACACCCCTGTGTGGAGGGGATGTGTCTGTCATTCCATTGGCTGAAGGTTTTGAAGCCACACAAGCTTCAGCAGTGTCAGGGCAAATATCACCTTGTGCCTCAACATCCTTTGAAGACAATGGAGAGGAAGGGGCAGGGGAGAATGTGATTCCTTTGGCCCACGTCAACACCTGCATGAATATAAAATATGCATATATTTTATATATTCAAAATATTTGTCCTCAATACCTCTAATTCTTTCCTCCAGCTATTCCAGAAAACTAAACAAAGTTGAGCTTTGTATTCACCAGGTGGATCACAAACAACCACGAGAGAAAATCCTCTTCCCATTGAGCCTTCACACCCTCTGGGTTACAGTGAGTGACAGAATCAGCAAGGTTGGAAGAGACCTTCAAGACCATCCAGTACAAGCATCCAACCAGCACCACCATAATCACTCCTAACCCGTATCCCCAAGTGCCACATCCCCATGCCTCTTGGAAACTCCCAGGGATGGTGGCTCCAACACCTCCCTGGGTCACTTAACCCAATGCCTAGCCATATTTTCAGTTGTGGCTGTAGTTGGCATGAGGGGTTTACCAGTTGTCCTGGTTCTTTCCCCTCATGCATAAAGACTCTGACTCCAGATATCAGAAGACTTAAGATAGTTTATTTATGCTGGCTCTATGTTCTCATGCAGCCTGGTACGATCTTAGTACATTTGTTTTCTTCCATCAGTGCCTTAGTACAAGATTGTCTTGCTGCTTGCAAGAATGCTCTGTGTCTTGCCAGAATGCTTCTGTCTGCAGAATGCCAAGGTGAGGAGCTGATAAGGCCAGCTTTCTTCATTGGTTAGATAGAGAAAAACTATCTCTCTGTGTTTTTGGAACAGAGCAGAGAAACACAAGCCATGTCCCTGAGAATAGGATCCGGCCCAGAGATATTTTCCCAAATCTCTCTTGTTTCCCCTAGGAATGAAACCTAGCAGGCTTGCTGCTGGGAGATTCATAAAACCCAAACTCATAATTACCACATTCAGTGGATTTTTTTTTTTCCTTAATACATAACCTGAACCTCCCCTGCTGAAATTTAAGGTCATTTCCTCTCATCCTTTCACTTGAGACATGGCAGATAAAATGAACCCAACCTGGCTCTACCCTCCTGTAAAGGGTAGAGAGCAATAAGGTCCCCCCTGAGCTTCATTTACTCCAGGCTGAGCCCCCCCAGCTCCCTCAGCTTCTCCTCATCACTGTCGTGCTCCAGCCCCTTCCCCAGCTCTGTTCCCTGCTCTGGACATGCTCCAGTCCCTCAATATCCTTCTTGTCATGAGGGACCCAAAACTGACCCAAGAATTCGAGGCGTGGCCTCTCCAGATCCCAGCACAGAGGGACAATCCCTGTCCTGGTCCTGCTGGCCACACAACTGCTGACACACAAGGCCAGAAGGCCACTGGGCTCCTTGTCCACCTGGGCACACACTGGATCATGTTCATCCACTGTCAGCCAGCACCCTCAGGTCCCTGAATACAGAATTAAAGATGGGCTGAACCACTTGCCTTGCCCACAGACTACCATATATTAAGGATGCACTAGGGCTTAGGAGGGTAGATTAATCCCTGCTCACTTCCTATTATTCTGGAAGAAAACATTGCAGTTCCAGGCTCTAAACAGGCACAAACCTATCACAGGGCAGGGGATACAGAAGCTGAAGGCCTGAATGACTTCTCATTCTCTCAGCTTATTGGTCTTAACTAAATGCCAGCCAGATTTGTTTTAAGCTTTTGAGATGCTGCCTCTTTGTCTTGCGTGTGATGCTTTCTAGTAATGTGAGTTCTGGGGCCAGGCAGTCGCAGTTATTGCTGTTTGCTGAAAACATGNCTTTTAAAGTTCACCTGATTAATATTGTGCTGGGTATCTCTTCAGTTTCTGTTTAGAGCTGATCTTGACAGCAAGACCTGCACCAGATTATAAAAAAGTAGTTTTCCAATACTCCAAGTTGCTTTCATTTTAACCAGGACATCAGGTTCTGGATGGTTTTAGCAGAAATAAGTTAAGTGGTATCTATTTGGCTTTTTTAAGTGCCATCTGGGGACATTCATTACCTTCACTTGGGCTGTAGCATTAAAATATTTTTTTTTTTTCTGCTATTAGAAGGTTATTTTTTCTTTCTTTGAGAGCAGTGCTTGCAAAGCAACAGGGGTGCAATATGATGACTTTTTACTATGTAGAATGTCCAAATGTTGCAGTCACTCTCTAATGGAAGGAACATATTTTCTTCAGCAAGCTGAAGAGGCAAAACATGCAGCTGCATTGCAACACCCCTGTGTGGAGGGGATGTGTCTGTCATTCCATTGGCTGAAGGTTTTGAAGCCACACAAGCTTCAGCAGTGTCAGGGCAAATATCACCTTGTGCCTCAACATCCTTTGAAGACAATGGAGAGGAAGGGGCAGGGGAGAATGTGATTCCTTTGGCCCACGTCAACACCTGCATGAATATAAAATATGCATATATTTTATATATTCAAAATATTTGTCCTCAATACCTCTAATTCTTTCCTCCAGCTATTCCAGAAAACTAAACAAAGTTGAGCTTTGTATTCACCAGGTGGATCACAAACAACCACGAGAGAAAATCCTCTTCCCATTGAGCCTTCACACCCTCTGGGTTACAGTGAGTGACAGAATCAGCAAGGTTGGAAGAGACCTTCAAGACCATCCAGTACAAGCATCCAACCAGCACCACCATAATCACTCCTAACCCGTATCCCCAAGTGCCACATCCCCATGCCTCTTGGAAACTCCCAGGGATGGTGGCTCCAACACCTCCCTGGGTCACTTAACCCAATGCCTAGCCATATTTTCAGTTGTGGCTGTAGTTGGCATGAGGGGTTTACCAGTTGTCCTGGTTCTTTCCCCTCATGCATAAAGACTCTGACTCCAGATATCAGAAGACTTAAGATAGTTTATTTATGCTGGCTCTATGTTCTCATGCAGCCTGGTACGATCTTAGTACATTTGTTTTCTTCCATCAGTGCCTTAGTACAAGATTGTCTTGCTGCTTGCAAGAATGCTCTGTGTCTTGCCAGAATGCTTCTGTCTGCAGAATGCCAAGGTGAGGAGCTGATAAGGCCAGCTTTCTTCATTGGTTAGATAGAGAAAAACTATCTCTCTGTGTTTTTGGAACAGAGCAGAGAAACACAAGCCATGTCCCTGGGAATAGGATCCGGCCCAGAGATATTTTCCCAAATCTCTCTTGTTTCCCCTAGGAATGAAACCTAGCAGGCTTGCTGCTGGGAGATTCATAAAACCCAAACTCATAATTACCACATTCAGTGGATTTTTTTTTTTCCTTAATACATAACCTGAACCTCCCCTGCTGAAATTTAAGGTCATTTCCTCTCATCCTTTCACTTGAGACATGGCAGATAAAATGAACCCAACCTGGCTCTACCCTCCTGTAAAGGGTAGAGAGCAATAAGGTCCCCCCTGAGCTTCATTTACTCCAGGCTGAGCCCCCCCAGCTCCCTCAGCTTCTCCTCATCACTGTCGTGCTCCAGCCCCTTCCCCAGCTCTGTTCCCTGCTCTGGACATGCTCCAGTCCCTCAATATCCTTCTTGTCATGAGGGACCCAAAACTGACCCAAGAATTCGAGGCGTGGCCTCTCCAGATCCCAGCACAGAGGGACAATCCCTGTCCTGGTCCTGCTGGCCACACAACTGCTGACACACAAGGCCAGAAGGCCACTGGGCTCCTTGCCCACCTGGGCACACACTGGATCATGTTCAGCCACTGTCAGCCAGCACCCTCAGGTCCCTGAATACAGAATTAAAGATGGGCTGAACCACTTGCCTTGCCCACAGACTACCATATATTAAGGATGCACTAGGGCTTAGGAGGGTAGATTAATCCCTGCTCACTTCCTATTATTCTGGAAGAAAACATTGCAGTTCCAGGCTCTAAACAGGCACAAACCTATCACAGGGCAGGGGATACAGAAGCTGAAGGCCTGAATGACTTCTCATTCTCTCAGCTTATTGGTCTTAACTAAATGCCAGCCAGATTTGTTTTAAGCTTTTGAGATGCTGCCTCTTTGTCTTGCGTGTGATGCTTTCTAGTAATGTGAGTTCTGGGGCCAGGCAGTCGCAGTTATTGCTGTTTGCTGAAAACATGCATTTTCACTCAGATCCCATAATTGAAATTCAAGCTGCACATGATGCAATTTGACATTAATTTCAGTTATTTGTGTCTGAGGTTTGCCCCATCCAACAAGAGTTGACAGTAAAGAAGAGCACTGGAAATGGAAATACACAGCGCCATTAGATGCAAGGCTTGATTTGTAAATCACTTAGATAGCAATAAAACTAGGGATGGAAATAAAAGTGGCAAAGCTCAGCTTTCTAAATGTTAAATAATTCAAGAGGGAAAGGGTGGGGGGGAAAAAAGTACAGAGCAAGAGCTTTGTGTGTGAAAACAATGGCATCTGAGCATATCAGAAATTTCAAGCTCTGACTAAATGTAATTTCAGTTCAATTAAAGCATAACATCAAGATTGTGGGCTGCTAAAATCTGGGATGAAGCATGTCATTGCTGTGTGCAGTTCTAAAAGATTTACAGCAAAACCTGGATCTCGGAGAGATATTCTCTGAAATGGTGCTGCAGGGCTCTTTACTGAGCAGACAGCTCCTGTACAAAACTGGGCTGTGGGGAGTTAGAGCAAGCAAAATTCAAGATGAAATTCATCCTTCCCTCTTTTTGTATTTTTATTTATTTATTTATTTAATCTTTGGGAAGGTAACACTGACAGGAAGCTAGCCAGAGGAACAGATGCCTGCAGAAAAGTCTTTTGTCACCTGAACTTTACAAATTTGGAGTTGAGGGGTTTGTTGTTGTTACTTTCTTTCTGTACTAAAGATAGTCTGTGCTCCGATTACAGGTTCCTGATTTCAGCAGCAGAACTGCAGAATGAAATTTTATGGTTTTTGTCTGGCAGGATGCTACTGCAATACACTGTGGGGAGGAGAAGAGAGGGTCGGCGACAAGAAAATGTAGGCCAGATTCAACGAAGCAGATGTTAACATCTGTTCCCCTCTTCTTTCCCTGAGAGAGATTGAAAGTGTTTAAGCATCAGATGCTGCCTTAATAGCAAAACATTTCCTCCAGTGCTCACAAACAGTCTGATAAAAAGCTGAGAAGTGACATTATGTCAAGATCTTAAGGAAATAAACGCTTGGGAATGGAGGTAAAATATCTACAAGTTACCCAGCAGGGATCTTGCTCCTGCTATTGTGGCCCGTCCCGGAAGGCTCTAAACCTTGGCCTGATTTTTAACAACAGCTGGAATCAGAATAGTTTCTTCTGAATTGCAAATTTAATCATTTGTAGTGCCTGGGAGCCCATCTGACCTCTGGATGCTCAGAACTTTGCTGTGGGATGCAAGGGACAAGGGAGGCAGTAGTCATGGAGAGACAGCTGTGACAGAAGAGAGGAAAAACTTTTGGAAGGCATCTTGAGAACTCCTTCAGCTGCATCATGATGTGTGCTACCAAGAAGGGTTTGGATGATCCACAAATTGGTGAAATTACTTAGGAATCATCTCCAAAGATTCTTTGGCTCACAGACAGAGCTGAGCACATTTTTTGTGGCACGTTTTGAACAGGAACTGCCTTGCACCTGCTATTAGCAAATCTCCTGGTTAATGGAAGGATGGGAGCTTTGGATTCGATATTTGGATACAAATTTTTCCTGTGAGGGTGGTGAGGCTCTGGCTCAGGTTGCCCAGAGCAGCTGTGGCTGCCCCATCCCTGGAAGTGTCCAAGGCCAGGTTGGACAGGGCTTGGAGCAACCTGGGATAGTGGAAGGTATCCCTGCCCATGGCAGAGGGTTGGAATGAGATCTTGAAGGTCCCTTCCAACCCAAACCATTCTATGATACTATGAGTAGTCTATTTTTAGCAGATAGTGAATAATATTTATCATTTGTTTTATAGTAACAAATAAAATCTGCAAAATAAAAAAAAAAAAGTTGCATTTTCTCCCAACTCCTGAAAGTGGAGCTTGAGCATTATGACTTCTTGAGTCCTCTAGTGTGATCACTGAACAAATTCAGTACCCCAGATCTGAAGGGATGGATAAGCAGCCTAGGATACTAATCAAAATTGTTTCCATCTTGACACCTATATCTGATATATTCCTCTGAACTCCCTCTAACAAATGGAGAAAAATAAGACCCATCAAGTGTGACTCATCTCATCCCAAAACAAGCATCCAAGTAAGAAGACTTGCACCCAAAAGTCCCATTCTGTCTGCTTTGTCTGGGAGACGACTCAGCTCTGACAGAAACATCAGTGCACTGGAAATAGAAAGTGAAAGAAGATGTGTTTTCAGATGTCAAGTAAACAGAGAAAACTAAAGGTAGGAGAAGCATCCAGGCATTGAAACATCAAGCCATTTGCCCTGGGTGTCAAAATAAAAATAGATCTTCACCCCAAAGTTTTTGCAGTAAAAAACTGTTGAGTACCATGTCCCTCTCCAGGTATGTTGTACAATTACAGAAAGCCTTGGAGACCCTGAGAAATGAAAGATCAAGGGAAATTCGGAGCAAGCTGGATTTTATTTTGAAAGCTGCTGTTTCCATCAGAGATTTGAAGAAAGGAGTTAAAAGCACCTGTGGTGGTTTTGGTTTTTTTTCCAAGAATATCATAAAAGATATTTCCTATTTCCACCGACCTTGCCTCACCTCTGTTCACAGCTACAAAAGGACCGGTAGAAGTGTCAGAACAGTAAATTTTTCTTGCAAAATCTCTACCGTCTTTCCTCTTCAGAAATAATGATCCCCAAAGGTGTGTATGCTGAATAAAATTAGGAAAGGTGACAATTCTGCTGTGACTGATGCTACCTGTCACAAAATGTTTACTTCAGAAAATTTTTAATGAACTCATTATAATCAAAGCAAAATCATGCCTGCACTGGAAGAAAATAATGATTAAATGCTTGTGTCTATTTGGTCTTTTATTGGCTCACACCTGAGCACACCAAACATTTGTCTATGAAAAATCATGATGAAACAAAAGGAAATATTTTTCCCCTTTATCCATTTCCTGATTGTTTTCAGTGTTTTCATTGTCCATTATAATTTGCCAACAGTTCTAAGGAAATCAGCCACAAAAGCCCTTCCTCTTTCAGAAATGTTAATTCAGTCACATTCCTGTTCTGGCCAGAAACGCCTTTCCCAAAGCCATTCCAGATCTGCTGTGTTCTGTATTTGGTAAATCTCTGATCTGACACCTAAGAATACAAGAGATTTCGTAGAAAGACATCCAAGATCTACAGATAACTATCTCATGTTTTTCTCTGACTGGGATATTTCTCCCAGAGGTGATAACTAAATACTGCAGCTATTTTTCATTTATTTACTTAGGTAATTATTTTTTTAAAATGTATATTCATTTCTGTTTATGTTCAGATTCTCCAAGTCTTAAAGTCTTAAAGTGTTATTATAAACTGATGCCACAAAGTGTTTTCTGGCTGAATCTTACAAGAATTTTCTTGGAGGTGGCTGCACCATTCACCTCCAGCATTCAGTAGTTTGCTATTTTAGGGATGTTGTCCACACAATCACTTCTTTTCCTCTATTTATTTTTTTTTAATTTTACCCTATCTTTGAAAAATACAGTATTATAGGTTAAGAATTTAACATTACAAACCTCTACTTCTAAAATAAATTGCAGCACATTAACTCTAAGAATTAAACTTGTGCACTGAGTCAACCTAGTCTCACCTGGGTACAAAGCAGGGCTTCCAAAGCATCAACAAAATGATGAAGTTGTTTTCATAAAATAAAACAAAAAAGTTGAAATAATATGCATTTTCAAAAGTACAAGCAGCATATAACATCTTCAGCTGCTTCAGTGTGAAATGTGGTAGCCTTCAGAGCAGAGGAGGATGGATCTCACTGACTGATAGAATCAGAATGCCTGAATCCATTTGTTGTCTGAAACACACACATACATCTCTCGAGCCAGTTAAAACATGTAAACTTCAGTGAAGAAAACAGCAACACTGAATAAAACTTCTCAGCTCTGCCAAGGTCAATAGCAGCAAAAAAAGGCCCCTGGAGCTGCGGAAGCAGAGCAGCCAGAGCTGTATTATATCATCTTCTCCCACATTGACAACTGCCTTGCACTGTGAATGATGGACAGAATTTGGAGCTATTTGTTGAGCAACTCTGCTTCTCAGTCGGGGTAAAGGAAGGGACAAGTTGATTGCTGGACGTAGTAGTCTTGGTCTGGCTATTTTTGAGGGAACAAATAAAACAAAGTGAATTAATTTATTGCTTCAGCTGGGAAAACCTTCAGGTGACCTTGGAAAAAATGGGGAAAAACAAAGAAATTACTCAAGGGGAGAAATGGACAGCTGGAGAACAGTTCAAGGAGAAAAATGAAAACTCCAACTGCCTCTGCAAAAAAAATGTATTACCTTGAGACACAATGAATAATGAATTCTGGAGCATCCAGCAGATTGTTTTAGATGTTGTTTTTAAATGTCATTTTTAAATGACAGTTTTACATTTTTGTTTTCGTCTTCAAAGGCTGGATTTAGTGATCTCAGAGGCCTTTTCTGTGATTTTGTGATTCTGTGATTCCCAAACTTTGTTAAGATACAGGACCAATGTCTTAGACAGCTGTGAACAGCCAAATTTCCTAAATTGCTTTGAGCATATTGAGCCACACAACTGTAAGTCACCATCAACACTATTTAGACATTAATATAAAGGTAACTTTATATTAACATGCATTATAGCAGTGTCTTACCAATTTGTTTTGGCCAGGTTGGATGGGGTTTGGAGAAACCTGGTCTAGGGGCAGGTGTCCCTGCCCATGGCTGGGGAGGTGCAATGAGATGGTCTTTAGGGCCCCATTCAACCCAAACCATCCTGTGATTCCATGAATTTGCAGTGGTTTGCATCCTCTGTTGAGCACTCTGTCTGGAATAAGTTCTAAAAATCACAGGTGATCCATTCAAGCAGATTTTAGGGTTTTTTTCAGAGAGAGTAGTGTAGTTTGAAGGTGTCAGTGTTCCTGGAAGAGGTGAAAAAACAGAGCAAATTAACTTGTTTATTAACAGAAAAGATAATAAATGATTGACAACATAAAATATGTGGAACTCTTAAAACAGGAATTAATAAAACCACTCACACCAGGCCTGATTAGATGTAATTTCTCTCTTTGTCTGTCTAAATATTGCATGGGCATTAACTTTCTCCTTTACAATGTTAATCTGATGTCTTGTCAAGGGAGAAAAATTACTTAAAATGTGTAAAAGCTACCAGCAGGCTGATGGTTATTACTTTGTGCAATACCATTTGAAAACATTAATCTAATGGGAGATAGACACAGGTCTTTCATGACTGAATGGGAAACGTGTCCATCATCCACTGCTGCAGTCTGAGGAGCTGAGGGAGCAGCAAACAGCAAACACAAAGTTGAAAGAGAGAAAAGAAATTAGTGCAGTGCTAATGACAAACAGGAACTCGTGGAACAGCACATGACCTTCTCTCACATTCTCTCCTTTATGAGTGAAAAGCCCTTTTAATTCCTTCTCATTTACATTATTGCAAAATCAACCAGATGCAATATGAATGCTTTTCTTTTTCTCTCTTTTTTTCCCTAATTCAGCCCCCAGTTTTCTCTCTTTACTTCCTGACAAAGCACATTCAAAGCAGAAGACATGTCTAGGTGGCCTGATTCAATAAAGTGTTTCCACTGGGCAGCCCCAGTTTGCATAAAATAATTAAGGGACTTGGGATGAGAAACAAACTGGCATGATGATGGAACTGGCAGGCTGGAATAAATTAGTTCAGTGATCAGCAGTGAACAAGCAGAGCACATGTGGTCTTTAAAAGAGCCCAAGAGCCAGAGGGAAAAGAGCAAAGTCACATTTTGGATGTCCACAAGGATTTTCCAGGACATCATATAAATCTTTTTGAAGAACAAACTGGTTACTGATGATCTAAAGCATTCAAGGCATGATTCCATTTCTGTAGTGCAGTTATCACCTTCAGTTTTGACTGTAATTATCTTCACAGCATTTTTCTGGTCCTGGATACTCTTGGATTATTTTAATAATTCTAACAAAGGCTTAAACTTTGAAAGACCAGGAGTTGGGTCCATGAAAGGACCAGGGAGACTGTCTGTGGCCAAACTACAATTTCAACATAACTGAAAGTAGAATTAAGAGTCTCATTGGTTGTGATTTGCCACTGAGTAACCCTGTAAGCTTTTGAGGCTTTCAAAACCACGAGGAATCAGGAGCATCTTCTCTCAGATAAGAGATGCACTAAACAGGAATTCTGCACCTGAACTGGTTGCCCAAATTGGTTTTGTAATGAATGGAGAAGCACATTTAGACTGTGAGTAATTTGAATTACCAGAAAATTCTTATGATGAAGAGTCCTGCCTAGAACTGCTTAATGACAAAGTCCTTTTTGCTGCCCAGGGACAGCAGGACAGTCTGAGATATCTGAGATTAAGCAAAAGGGACAGACTTCACCCAGGTTTTGTGTTCCTCCTGTGGGTTTGCAGTGTACAAGGCCAGAATTACTTGAATGGTGGGAGCATTTAATTTCCAGTAGTTGCCTCATGATGAGTCTTCCCTTTCTGTCTGTAGTTTTCAGATCCCAATATCTGAGTTTTCTTCAGAGTAAACAGCTTCAGGAACTCAGAATCATGGAATGGTTTGGGCTGCAAAGACTTTAGAGATCATCGAGTTCCAGTCCCCTGGAACATGGACATGGGCAGGGACATTCTGCAAAATAACGCCGAGGGAGGAGCTGATATGGCTTCTCTGCCTGTATTTAATATTTCAACAATTACTCCCCCAGCCCAGGAGAGATCTGGGCTCCTGGCCCTCTCCCAAGAATGGTCACCAGCGAACAGTTTGGATCTGAACATACATCCAGTGATTTAATAAGCTGCTCCCACTGCCTCCACCATGGTGAACTTCTTGCCTAGAAAATGGACAAACAGCATTTGGAAGTCAGGTTGGAAGACAGGCCGTCACTGACAGTGGCAATCACTAATTCTGAAAAAAGGAAAATCGAGCCTGGTAATAGAAATTGATCCTGGTGGTTTGTCTCTGAAGCAATCTTGGTGATGTCCTCTCACCTCTCACTTTACATATTTGCCTTCTTTGAATATTTTTTATTACTTTGATAGGGAAGATGTG
>VXAX01002248.1:39255-53616 GCA_013399835.1 Leptocoma aspasia | reverse complement strand
ACACAGCAATTCCCAGTTCCCACGGAAAACCGGGAATGTTCCAGCACCACAGAACAGCCAGAAATCGAGTCCTGGGCCCGGCACTGCCGCTCCAGGAAAATCCACAGGCACGGAGCGGGAAAGAGGAGCAGCGATGCCCTCTTGTGTTCCAAGGGATAATTCCATGAGAAATCCATGAGAAATCCCTGGCAATTCCCTGCATTTCTCCCAAACCATGGACAGAGGCACGTTCCAAGCTCAGAGCGAATCTATCCTTCCAAGCCCACCCCATGGAAAGGCTCCCACTTTTTTTGATTTTTCAGCAATACAAATTCCTGCCCCCACGAAAGGGAATATTCCCACAATGGCCACAAAGGTGAACCCTTTTATTGCCAAAATTCCCAATAAAATTAGGGAACTCGTTTGGTTTAGGGAACGAGTTTGGAACTCGTTTATCCCAGCAATTAATCACAAAAGCTGGACAAAAGCTCTTGCAATTCCTCTATCTCAGCTATGCCAGGGCAGTTTAGAAATCCTATTTTCAGCAGGAAAACTCTTTCCAAAGGACTTTAACAAATGGATTTGGGATGTCCTCTAGAGCTGTTCAAATGCAAAGTGCTGAGCTTGACAGAAACCCAGATTCCAGCTTGGAACAATGATGGGAACATGAAGCAGCAAACGGAGCCAAGAGAGGAAAGTTTAGAATCTAAAACCAGTCCTGAACCCAAGTGGGAGCAGAGAATTTTAGGTGCAATTAATATAACCTCAATATTCCCATGAAAAGCAGGACACACATCCTTATTTTGCCATAAAAACCAGTTGCAGCACAGGAACACCCAAGGCTTTGCCTTCCTCCTCTCCCTCTGGATTAATTCCTTTGTTTTGGCACTTGACACAAGCTCCAGTTTTGGATCTCACCTCGGAGCAACTCCCTTGTAATCAGCTCTCTGATGGTTTCCTTGGGACTTACCTTGAGCTTATGGGATCCTCTAAAAATGCAGAGAGTGCTGAGTTTAACAGAAACCCAGATTCCAGCTTGGAGGAATGATGGGAACATGAACCAGCAAATGTAGCTGAGAGTGGAGCATTTATAAACTAGAACCTAAAACTGACTCTAAAGGCAAAGCTGAGAGCACAGAATTTAAGGTCACACTAATGTCACCTCAATATTCCTATGACAAGCAGGACACACATCCTGATTTTGCCATGCAATCCAATTCCGGCACAGGAAAACTCTCCTCTCCCTCTGGATTAACTCCCTGATTAAGTCCCAGTTCCAATTTTGGAATTCACCTCGGAGCAACTCCCTTGTAATCAGCTCTCTGATGTTTTCTTGGGGATTTATCTCCAGCTTAGCTTTAGACCCCAATGGGGTTTTTCCAAGCCTTTTTCCTCACACAGGGATGGGAAACATCCAGAGAGTCAGAGCCTTTTCCTCAACCCTTTGTGGGAGAGTTTAGCACCATCCTGAACCCCTGTGGGTGCAAAGTTAGGAACACAAATCCTCTGGCTGAGACCGGAATCGGAAGTTTCAAGAGAGGTTTTTAACAAAGTAGAATTTCAAAAAAATATAAAAATAATTTGTTTTGTAAACTTATACCCGTGATACAACAACTCATAGAGATCCATTAATCAGATTAATACCTACAAGATAATGCGATGTGTGTTTATAATAAAAAAGCCAATTTGAAACCAGAAAACGAACAAACAAATCAATGAATCACTAGAAGCAGAATAAAGGAGACTTACCAGTCCTGGTAGGTGGTGATGGCGATGCTGGGAGGTGGCAGCAGGGGCAGGGTGGTGGGTCTGCACACGATGTCCCTGTCAGGTGTCCTGATGTCCCTGTCAGGTGTCCTGGCCCTCTCCGTCTGCCGCTGGGCCAGCGGGGGCAGCTGCAGGTTGCCCGAGCAGCACCGGCGGCCCCTCCACAGGTCAATGCCCAGGGCGTGGCTGGAAGTGCTGTAGGATTTGCTGAGCCCACATTCCAGGTAATCCAGGGAGTTCTGCAAACAGAGAGGCCTCTGAATTCCTCAGTTCTGCAAACAAAGGATTTCCTCCATGAGGGTAAACACACTCGATTCTCCAGCCAGAACTATGACAGGAGATGAGAATTCCACAACTCCAGAACTAAATTCTACAAACAAATTATCTCCTCCATGAGGGTAAAACTCACTCAATTCTCCAACCAGAACTATCCCACAACTCCAGAACTAAATTCTACAAATAAATTATTTCCTCCACGAGGATAAAACTCAATTCTCCAGCCAGAACCATCCCAGGAGAACTCCACAAGTCCAGAGCTAAATTCTGCAAACAAATTATTTCCTCCGCGAGGGTGAAACACATTCAGTTCTCCAGCCAGAACTATCCCACAACTCCAGAACTAAATTCTAGAAATAATTTCCTCCGCAAGGATAAAACTCACTTGATTTTCCAGCCAAAACCATCCCAGGAGATGAGAATTCCACAAGTCCAGAACTAAATCCTACAAATTATTTCCTCCACAAGGACAACCCACCCTCGATTCTCCAGCCAGAACTATCCCACAGCTCCAGAACTAAATTCTACAAACAAATTCTTTCCGCTGCGAGGGTAAAACTCAATTCTCCAGCCAGAACTATCCCAGGAGATGAGAACTCCACAACTCCAGAACTAAATTCTACAAACTATTTCCTCCACAAGGACAAAACTCACCTGATTTTCCAGCCAGAACCATCCCAAGAGAAAAGAACTCCACAAGTCTAGTCAAGAACTAAATTCTGCAAACAAATTATTTCCTCCACGAGGATAAAACTCAATTCTCCAGCCAGAACCATCCCAGGAGATGAGAGCTCCCCAACTCCAGGGCTTGGCACAGCCTGAGTGCTCTGCTCTTTATTTTATCACCACCACTGCACTTGAAAATTCCCCCAGTGCTGAGTGGTGCTTCATATTGCTGTGGTTTATGCATTGACAAAGGACTCTTGACAATAATTTCAGAAGGCTAACATGATTTATTAAAATGACTCCATAATCAGAGGATTTGGGNATAAAACTCAATTCTCCAGCCAGAACCATCCCAGGAGAAGAGAACTCCACAGGTCCAGACCTAAATTCTGCAAACAAATTATTTCCTCCATGAGGGTAAAACACATTCAATTCTCCAGCCAGAACCATCCCACAACTCCAGAACTAAATTCTCCCAGGAGAACTCCACAAGTCCAGAACTAAATTCTGCCAACAAATTATTTCCTCCACGAGGATAAAACTCAATTCTCCAGCCAGAACCATCCCAGGAGATGAGAGCTCCCCAACTCCAGGGCTTGGCACAGCCTGAGTGCTCTGCTCTTTATTTTATCACCACCACTGCACTTGAAAATTCCCCCAGTGCTGAGTGGTGCTTCATATTGCTGTGGTTTATGCATTGACAAAGGACTCTTGACAATAATTTCAGAAGGCTAACATGATTTATTAAAATGACTCCATAATCAGAGGATTTGGGCTACAATGTGCCCAGGTACAGAGCTCAGATTTTCTTCCTCACTGCCCTGTACCAGAAGAATTCTCAGAATGCTCACAATATCAGAGATACCACAGTCCTCCACCTCCTTCTCCCACACTCAGGAGACAAGCAGAGCAATTCCATGTCCTTGAAGAACACACGAATATTTTGTTTACAGAAAGCTTATACAGAGTAAAAAAACCAGCAAAAAAATGTTCTCCCATGAGAATTTTTTTCCTGCAAGCTACACACAGAAAAACTTATAGTATGTTCTTGCAACACTTCATTGTCAGACAAGCACAGAGTCAGTAAGGTCAGGACAGACCTCCAAGGTCACTGAGCTGCACAAAACTCAGGGTAAGAGTGGGAAACAACATTTATTTATTTATTGGGGAAGGGCTCCAGGATACCCAAACCCTTATTTTCCACTCTTTTCCTGCACATCCCAAGTGATTTCCCATTTTTGGGAGCCCTAGCACAAAGCAGCCAATGAAGGTTTCAGGCCAGAGGCAATTCCCAGGGAATGGGAACTGGAGTTGAATTATTAGGGAATTATGATGATTATTAGGGTAATAATGAACTAAAAAATGCATCACCACAGCAGGTGCTGAGCTGCTGAAACACTGAGATATTTCCACATAAAAAAGGTGGGATCAGAGCAAATATTCCATAAATCCCAGCAGCATTCCCTGCTCCCTGCCCACCCTGCACTGCCCACAGGCCAGCAGAGCAAAACACCTGGCTAAAGCTCCCCAAAGCTTTCCCAGGAGTTGATGCTGCTCTTATTTGTATTTATCTTATCTCATATTTATCTTATTTATCTTATCTTATATTGAATGTGCTGCTCTTATTTGCTGCTTCTTATCTAAAATTCCTCCAAGATTCTCCCTCAGCAATCAAAGCCAAACCAGTTCGTATTTATCAAAGAAGACAAAATCAACTTTTTCACTCATTTTCACAATATAAAAAAAGGAAAAGGAAAGAAAAAGAAGGAAAAATAAACTTTCAGCAGGAACTCACCTCATCTGCAGTCACTGTCATGACACTTCTGCTTTTCTTCATTATCAAGATTCAAGTNATAAATAAAATCCAGGGTGGATCAAGGGTTACAGTTAGGACAGGATCTGCACAGCCTCAGGATGGGTTTAGGATTAGGATTAGGGTTAAGATTAAGGTTAGGGCAGGACCTGCACAGCCTCAGGCTGGGTTTAGGGTTAGGACTGGAGTTAGGGTTAAGATTAAGGTTAGATCAGGACCTGCACAGTCTCAGGCTGGGTTTAAATTTAGGATTAGGGGTAGGTTTGGGGTTAGTGTAAGGGTAGGACCTGCACAGCCTCGGGCTGGATTTAGGGTTAGGACTGGGGTTAGGGTTAAGATTAAGGTTAGGGCAGGACCTGCACAGCCTCGGGCTGGATTTAGGGTTAGGACTGGTTTAGGGTTAAGATTAAGGTCAGGACATGCTCTGTCCAGTGCCCAGGCTGGGGTTATACCCCAGAGAATTGGAAGGATTGTTAAAAACCCAAAGTGTGCCAAAATTGCATCTCCACAAAGCTCCTGGCTCCTCACACATTCCGGAGTGAGGAAACTCCAGGAATTACGGAATTCCGACCTGGAAGAGGCCCCAGGGATCTCCTGGTGCAGCCCTCCTCGGCTGCAGCCCTGTCTGGACACGAGACTCTGCTTCCAGGGGGAAATTATTCCAAATGTTCCATTTTTCCATCGTGGAAAATTCCCCTCTTGCCTCCAAGAGCCTTTGCCCTTTGAGCAGCACAAAAGTGCTCAAGCAGCAGAAGCCAATTCTGGATTAAACTAAATTATTTTATCAATCTTCAACAATGAAGAGAAATTAAAAGCCCTGTTATTAAAAGGATTAAATGATAAATCCCCAGATATCAATGTTAAATATGGCCACGACATGCAAAGACAGGGATAACATGGAATGACTGCTCACTGCCAGAAAAAATACAAATCCCCCTTTATACGTGGACAAAATTCCAGGGAAAACCAAAAGGAAGCAGCAGAATGAAGCAGGTTTGTGTTTAATAAAGTCCAGTTTGGGATGACTAAAGCCCAGTTTGGGGTGTTTGTCAGTGCCCTTTCTGCAGGGATTGGGATCCCAACACAAACTTCCTGAAAACGTGGAATTTCACAAGCTGCCATCAAGGAACAAGGAAAGGCAAAATAAGGCAACACCCACACAAATAAATATCCAGAGAAACTCCTGAGAATCATGGAATCGTCAAGGCCAGGAAAAGAGCTTTAATATCACCAATTTCAACCAGCACCACCTCCAGATTCTCCACTAAACCTCAATCCACACGTTCTTTGGGGAAAAATTCAAAAGGAATGAGAGTTAAAGAATAATTCCCAAATTTTGCTGAACTCCAGGACCAGGCTGGACAGCAGGAAATGGGATGTGGAGGGATGGACCAGGCTGACTGGAAGATCATTTCTGTGAAAATCTGACCCCTCTCACACCACAACTTCATAAATATTTATTAATTTGTCAAAGTTAATTTCAGCAGAATACAGATCATGGTAAAATCCAGCTTTTGTTCGGTGGGAATTGCAGTTCTGAGGCCTGAAGAAAACCCAACACTTCTTTAGTCATGACTAAATTACCATTAAAATCTGACTCATTCTTTCCTGTGCCTTCCCAGAAAAATCTGACACCTGGGATGAACATTTAAGGGGAGAATAAACTAGAGGAAAACACTCCAAAGAGGCTTCCTGGGAATTTTTTCCTCATGAACATTTTCTCATTGATGCAGACATTTATTACATGCAGAGTTCCTCTCCACCACCCAGAGACTCAAATTCTCCAGAATTCTCCCAAATTCTCCAAAAAACCCCTGGATCCCAGAGGATTGGTGGGGTCTGGGATCAGGGAATGCTGAACAGCAGCAGAGTTTTGCATTTGTTAATAAATTATGAAGCAAAATCAGTGCTGCAGTTGGGTCTGATCCATTTTCCTGGAATATATCCCAAATGGAATATGAATTTTCTTTTTACACCAAGCTTCCACCTGAAGATGTTTGTGTTCCATGACCATGTGTTTCAAAACTGGTGGGAAAACACTCCAGCAATTCCAGAGGGATCCAGCCAGGCTCTGAATGCCAGGGTTCCCAACAAGCAGCTAGGATAAAATCCCACGGATGCATTGCTTTTCCTGGTTTTCCTACACACTGCTTAAAAACCACCTGCCCAGCTCATCCAGAGTGAAATGTACGATTTACAGAAATCCCTAAAACACATCCTCACGTGCAAGTTTGGGGAGGTTTGGATTGTGAGACCCACGTTCCAGCATGTGTTTTCCCACACATTTGGGCTTCTCCACGGGCAGGGTTAAAGCTCCAGGGGGATGTGAGGAGCAGATTGATCCCAAAGATCCCCCTCTCCCACAAAACACAGCCAAGGCTGGCTCACAATCCCATTTTTCCCACCATTCCCTGGCTGAACAGCAGCTCTGGGAAGCAGAGCTGTTTATCCAGCGTGGGAAATGATTTGTAGAGAGTTACACAATAAACAACAGATCATGGTTAGATGATGGTTATTTAAGGATGGGGTTTTGCACCTTAGCTAAAGAAGATTTGCAAAATAAGTTTATATACATTAATTGTTACAGTGGAAATGTTAGTGCCTCGGGTACTTCACTGTGCACAACAAATAATAAACAAAATCATCAAGAAAGTTTTTTCTGTCCAAGAGAGAGGGGGAAATGTGGGGAATGGATTTGTGGGGAGTTCTCAGGGCCTGAGCCAAGGCTCACACAGAATGGATCTGTGTGCAAACTCTGAGATCAGAAATGCTGACTGAGAAATGCCATGGGACGGGACAGACATTGCTGAGAGAGAAATGGAGCTGGGAACAAGCTTTAAAGGATGGCCTTGCAAATCAGACTGGATACTTTGGAGAAACAGAACTGTGAAAGATGCATTGTAAGGGCACCCAGGAGGGGTAATTTTAGATGATTGGCTTTAAGGCATTTACAGCGTGGTGTGACAAAAGCTGGTAGGCCAAGAAACACTTAGAGTGCTTTGTAATTAGGGAATAGTTGGCTTCTGATTGTGATGCTGTGAATTATAACATCTGTATTGTCTCACCCTTCACATGAGACTGAAAATGGAATAAAAGGTTTTTAAAGCACCTCTCAGCTACCCCATCTCTGGGTCAGAAAAAGGCTAAATCTGACATTCCAGCTCCTTTCAGCCTCCAAATCCAGCTCCTCCCACTTTTCACGGAGGCAGGACACAAACACAGAGTGAAAAACCAAAACACATCCCAGTGAAATTCCGATACCAGCACATCCCACAGTCCCACACCTGCTTCTTCCTCACTCCCACCACGTTACCGGAGCAGGATTTTTCCTCCCAGCAAAATTATGATCCTGAAAATGCTGAGATAAACCCCAGGCACCTGAATTGTGAATTACTGCAGAAGCTTCTCTAAGGAAAGGGATGAAGGAGATGATCTGATCCCACAGGGAATTTCATCATTTGTGAGCTGGGATTCAAACTGGATTCTCTTTAAAATCCAGCAGAACTTCACAGGGAGAGGCACCAACTCAGACAGGGTGACAGCCACCAAAAAAAGTGGCAATCTCAGGTCTGGCTCTCCCAGGAGGAACAGATGGGTTCCTGCTTCACATAAAATCATGGAATGCTTTGGGTTGGAAGGGAGATTTAAACTCATCCCATTCCACCCGTGCCATGGCAGGGACACCTCCCACTATCCCAGGGTGCTCCAGCCTGGCCTGGGACAGTTCCAGGGATCCAGGGGCAGCCACAGCTTCCCTGGGCAATGAGAAAGGAGGGAACAGCTGGAACACTTCCAGAGTCACTCCAACACCTCCCTGGGCAACTTATTCCAGTGCTTCACCACCCTTCCAAGGAAAATTTGTTTTTCAATGTCCAACCTGAGCCTCCTGTGGGGCCGTTCCCTCTCCTCCTGTCCCTGTTCCCAGATCCCAAACCCCTCCTGGCAGGGAGTTGTGCAGAGCCACAAGGGCCCCCCTGAGCCCCCTTTTCTCCAGGTGAGCCCCTTCCCAGCTCCCTCAGCCTCTCCTGAGCTGGGAAATAATAATAATTGTTATTATTATCATAACCACCATTATTATATTTATCACTATTATTAGAATTAGTACTATATCATTATTCCTGGGGCTCCAGCCCCTTCCCAACTCCCTCAGCTGCCCCAGCCCTCCTTGGACACATCCCTACGAATTTCCTCTTTTTATTCTTTATTTGCTGAGGAAAATGTTGTTCTTTTCTGTGACCTTTTCTCATTTCTTGCGAGCAGCAACAGCTCAAGTGCTCTGCAGAGCTCCTGGCAGCTCGGAGAAATCCCCTCCTCCTCAGGAAACCCAAGCTGTTCTCATTCCCAGCAAAAGCTGGGAAGATTCCACAGAGCTCTGCAAAATACAAGCAAGGGCATCTATTAGCACCAATGGCTGGAACTTGGGAAAAGTGACTCAGAAAAGAGGGATTTCATGGGATGGTTTGGCTTGGGAGGAACCTTAAAGCTCATCCAGGTCCAACTCCTGCCATGGGACACCTTCCTCTCTCCCAGGTGCTCCAAGCCCTGTCCAGCCTGGCCTTGGGCACTGCCAGGGACCCAGGGGCAGCCCCAGCTGCTCTGGGAATTCCATCCCAGGGCCTCCCCACCCTCCCAGGGAGGAATTCCTTCCCAACATCCCATCTAACCCTACCCTCTGGAAGCCACTGCCCCTTTTGTTGCTATGAACATATGATAAGTTTCTCTGTGTGTAAGCCTTCTGATCATTTTCCCATGGGAGAACATCCTTTTGCTGTCTTTTACTCTGTATAAGCTTTCTGTAAACAAAATATCTGTGTCTGTTCTTCAAGGACATGGAATTGGTCGGCCTCCTCCTACCTATGAGGAGAAGGAGCTGAAATTACTTTATCTTTCTGATATTGTAAAGCATTCGACACATTCCCTGGAGGAAGCAGCAGCAGGAGCATGGAGAATGCTCTCTGCTGAGCAGATATAGAAAAATATTAGAATTATGGAGTCATTTTAATAAATCATATTAGCCTTCTGAATTTATTGTCAAGAGTCCTTTCTTCTATGTATGGACCACGACGATACCTTTCCCATCCTTCCATCCCCTCTCCAAAGTCTCTCCCCATGTTTCCTACGGCTCCTTCAGGCTGAGCTCACCCCAAAGCTTCTCCTCTCCAGGGGAACATTCCCAGCTCTCCCAGCCTTTCCTCCCAGCAGAGCTGGGATCTGGGATCATCCTGGAGCTGGAGGATAAAATCCCACGGATGCATGGGATGAAACCTGATTTTTCCTACCCAGTGCTTAAAGAACAGCTGCCAGCTCATCCAGTGTGAAACCCACTATTTACAGGGATTCCTAAAACACATCTTCATCTGCAGGTTTGGGATTTCCAGCCTCTGGATTCCTTCCAACAGCTCCACATCCCTCCTCTGCTGGATTCCAAGAGCTGGATTTTCCCTTAGAGCTCTCACAGCCTTTATCTCCTGTCACTGCCATTCTCATCTTCAATAGCTTTGCTAACTGAGACCACCAGCACCATCCAGCTGGAGAAGGGATTTGCCCACTCTGGCCTCTCCCAAGGCTCTGGAGAAGGGATTTTCCCACTCTGGCCTCTCTCAAGGTTCTGGAGAAGGGATTTACCCAGTTTGGCCTCTCCCAAAGTTCTGGAGAAGGAATTCCTAAAGTTTGGCTTCTCCCAAAGTTCTGGAGAAGGAATTCCTCTGGTTTGGCTTCTCCCAAAGTTCTGGAGAAGGAATTCCTAAAGTTTGGCCTCTCCCAAAGTTCTGGAGAAGGAATTCCTAAAGTTTGGCTTCTCCCAAAGTTCTGGAGAAGGAATTCCTCTGGTTTGGCTTCTCCCAAAGTTCTGGAGAAGGAATTCCTAAAGTTTGGCCTCTCCCAAAGTTCTGGAGAAGGAATTCCTAAAGTTTGGCTTCTCCCAAAGTTCTGGAGAAGGAATTCCTCTGGTTTGGCTTCTCCCAAAGTTCTGGAGAAGGAATTCCTAAAGTTTGGCCTCTCCCAAAGTTCTGGAGAAGGAATTCCTAAAGTTTGGCTTCTCCCAAAGTTCTGGAGAAGGAATTCCTCTGGTTTGGCTTCTCCCAAAGTTCTGGAGAAGGAATTCCTAAAGTTTGGCCTCTCCCAAAGTTCTGGAGAAGGAATTCCTAAAGTTTGGCTTCTCCCAAAGTTCTGGAGAAGGAATTCCTCTGGTTTGGCTTCTCCCAAAGTTCTGGAGAAGGAATTCCTAAAGTTTGGCCTCTCCCAAAGTTCTGGAGAAGGAATTCCTAAAGTTTGGCTTCTCCCAAAGTTCTGGAGAAGGAATTCCTCCAGTTTGGCTTCTCCCAAAGTTCTGGAGAAGGAATTCCTCTGGTTTGGCTTCTCCCAAAGTTCTGGAGAAGGAATTCCTCCGGCTTGGCTTCTCCCAAAGTTCTGGAGAAGGAATTCCTCCGGTTTGGCCTCTCCCAAAGTTCTGGAGAAGGAATTCCTCCGGCTTGGCTTCTCCCAAAGTTCTGGAGAAGGAATTCCTCCGGCTTGGCCTCTCCCAAAGTTCTGGAGAAGGAATTCCTCCAGTTTGGCTTCTCCCAAGGTTCTGGAGAAGGAATTCCTCCGGTTTGGCCTCTCCCAAGGCTCTGGAGAAGGAATTCCTCCGGTTTGGCCTCTCCCAAGGCTCTGGAGAAGGGATTTTCCCACTTTGGCCTCTCCCAAGGCTGCCCTGAGCTTTGTCCTAATTGCCAGGCTGAGTTTAAAACCCAAATTTGCCAGTTTAAGCCACCAGGCATTGGGATAAAGTCCCAAATTTATCTCCAAGATAAAATCCAACCAATTTTCCTACCAGGAAAAAATGTTAAAGGCAGGATCATCTTTGGAGATGCTTGAGAAAATTCCAAGCAAGTGGGCACGGCCAAAAAATGACCTTTAAATAATTAATTATTATTAAAACTGCCTCAACTGTAATTAGGAGGTTCCTTCCCAGGATATCAGCAGGATTAAAAGGATTGCAAGGACTCCTCTTTTTCTGGAGTCACTCCAAGCATTAAAGCTGGGAATACCCCAATCAACCTGTCCCAGAAATTCCAGGAATTGCTGGATTTCCAGCAGAGGGGATGACCAGGTTGTCATTTCTCATCATTTCTTTCAGTTCCAATTAAAAAAAAAATCCATATTTTGCTGTCCTCAGGCTTGACGTGCTCTGCAGAATTCCCATGAAATACAATTTTCTAATTTTCACCTTTTTTTTGGTGAAATTTTCACAAATTTTCACGGATTTCTTTCCCTGGAATTTTCACTGGCCCATTTTTTTATAGGAAACTTCCAGACAAATACTCTCAGCTTGAGCAGAAAAAAAAAAATTCTATTTTCCTGATTACGTCAGGGATTTTTAATCTTATCTCTTTCTAAAAAGCTCATCTCCTATTGTGCAAAAATGAAGTGAAATTAAAAATCAGCTCTGACAGCTCCAAAGGATTCANTTATTATTAAATCAATTTACCAAAACCCCAGAAAATTCAGCCACGCAGATTTTCCCCCTGTAGATTTTCAGGCTGATTTTTTCTAAATCACACTTGATGTTCCCCCTGTGTTTTTGCTGGGGAAGAAGCCCCATCCCTAAGCTTTGCTGGGCTTCCCAGAAAACGGGAATCCATTGGGATTATTATGGGATAACCACTGGAGAAATAAATCAGCCCTTGGCTCCTGTCCCTCATTTACCTCTTCCCTTCCGAAACTCGCTCCCAGGCTGAGTTTTAGAACCTTTTCTCCAAAAGAAAAAGGTTTTAAAGCCCTCAGATCTCCTTCCCCAAGAGTTTACTTCTGGGAAGAGCCAAATTGCCTGAAAAGAAGGAATTTTGTCCCTTTTTTTCTTTTGGATTTTATTTTAGAGCCACGCGATGACCCCAAGAAGAGCAGAACCAAGAGACCATCCTCATCCTGCAGGAGTCTGGGAAAACAGAGATATTCCAAACCTTGCCCATTTTTCCTGTTGGAAAAACCACTAAGAATAGTGGGGAAATCCAAAATTAGAGCACCACCTTCATTTTTAGGCTTTTAAATCCACTTTTTTGAGTTTTCCAAGCTCAAATCCCCTTGGGAACACCACAAGAACACCAGAATTCCAGGAAGGAATTGCAGGCTGAATCTCCAGACCTCTCAACCCCAAAATTCCACGTCTACAGAGCCAAAAATTGCCCTAAAATTCACTTTTTTAGGCTTTTAAACCCCTTTTTTACGGGCTTTCCAAGCTCAAACCCCCATGGGAACACCACAAGACCATCCGAATTCCATCACAGAATTCCAGGCTGAAACTTCAAAGTCCTTAAACCCAAAATTCCATCTTTTCAGAGCCAGAAATTGCTCCCAATCCCACTTTTTCAGGTTTTAAATCCGAATTTTTTAGGAGAACCTTGGAGAACCAAGGGAAAGCTGAGAGCTGTAAGGAAGGGGCTTGGAGTAAGTTGGACAAAAAAGAGATTTAAGGTCTCTTCCAACTCCAGCCATTGCAGGATTCCAGGATTTCCAGCCAGGAAATGGGAGGTGAGGATGTGCCCAAACCAGCGATGGAAAAAGGGCTCTCCAGGATGGAGCATCCTGGCTTTTTGCCCAAGATAATTCCTGCTTTTCTCACATCCCAGATTCCCAAACACAGCCAGGGAACAGCAGCTAAAAACCAATTCCAGGGCTTGAGCAAAACCACATTCCATGGCCAATTAGAATAATCACTTCCAGATTAATTACCCAGCTTTGCTGACCACAGGCACACGCAAAATTCAAATAAAAAGGGGCAATGTGGATTTGTGCCACAATAAATTCCTGCTGCTGTTTAAACCCTGCACTCCGTGTCCTTCCCAGGAAAAGGATTCTGGAGCAGGGAAATTGCATTTTCCTCAATATTAATCCAAACCTGCAAAGCCTGGCATTGGGAATATCAAACAAGACATGACAGCACCGTGGTCAGCTCCAAATCTGATTTATCCCAGGTTTTTTTTCCATGTTAGCAATCTCCAGACTGAAATTTCTGTCTGCCCATCCAATTAAAAAAAAAAAAAGGAAATTAAGATGAAAGAAAAAGCATTTGGCATTCTGGAAATGCTCCCGTGTTTTCCACCAGCCAATTCCATATTTTATTTCAGATATTTGAAGTGACATCTTGGACAGCACTAATTTATAACAGGAGTTTCAAGGGAAAAAACCTGATTTAAAGGGACATTTCAGCTTTCTTATTCCAGGATTTTTCCTCGGAGCCAAAGCAGATGTTCCTGTTTCCTTAGACTGTGGTTGTTTTCTTTCCTTCTGGATCTGATATTTTGCTTCTTGGGCAAATATTTGGATTATTTTCGATGCCAGGCAGAATGATCAGCACTTTTTTATTTTTAATGAAAGAATGATTTAGCTCATTCTGCGATTTCCTCCCAAATGAAGCGCTCTGAAGTGAGGTGAAAGTGGCAATTCCAGCATTTTCTCCCAACTTCTCTTGGTAATTTCTTCCCCAGTTATCAAAAACTCCGTTAATTACATGGAGTGATCCTNAAAAAAAATTCTATTTTCCTGATTACGTCAGGGATTTTTAATCTTATCTCTTTCTAAAAAGCTCATCTCCTATTGTGCAAAAATGAAGTGAAATTAAAAATCAGCTCTGACAGCTCCAAAGGATTCAGTTCAAGTGTTCCCCACATCAGGACATCCAAGGTAATTACAGGGAAAAATGAGGCAGACTATTAAAAGATGCAATTTCTTTCCTTCTTGTTCCTTGAGCAAATTACTTGCAGAGCCTCCCACTCCTCAGAGCAGCTGAGGAGCTCTCAGAGATCAGAACTATTATTATTTTTATTATCATTATTATCATTGTAATTATTATCATAATCACATTATAATTATCAATATTAACA
>VXAX01002248.1:0-15826 GCA_013399835.1 Leptocoma aspasia | reverse complement strand
AAAAGGTGGGGGGAATTTAACTGTAGCTGCAAGTGACATGGAAAAGGGAAAATTCCACATTTGATTCATTTTCTTACATAAAAGAGCTGCAGTCCTGAATGCTCTTCAAAATGAATCTGCAGGATCTTAATTTGTACTTCAGAAGCTGCACATGGCTCCTAAAATTGCTTGGCTCAAACTGAAAAAGCCTTTCCTGGTGAGTGTGAGGCCACGGCCAAAAAATCCCATTTCTCTGCAAAATGCCCAGACTCCCTGGGAACTGGCTCGGGATTGTTTGTGGCACAGGGACGTTTCTGGAGAAGCAGCAACATTTTCCCTGTGAAGGAAACAGAAACTGTGCTGGGCCACTCCTGTGGCTGCTCTTGGGATGCTCCCCAAATGCAATTCCATAAGTTTTTCCTCCCCCCCATGCCCAGGGGCAGGTGAATCCCTTTGGATCTGCCCCAGGGGTGGAGGAAACCCCTCAGAGCAGAGCTGGAGGTGAAGATCATCACTTGAAAGCCATTTTTCCCCCAGCACAGATCCTGGCATGACCCTGTTCCCCACTTTCTCCCTGTTCCTGGTTCCTTTCCCAGCTCTCCTGCCAAGGAACTGGAGCCTGGGAGAAGCAGCGAGCACAAATTTCCTGCTCCAGACATTTTCAAGGACAGCTCCTGGAACAAAGCCCCTTCCAGCCCTCCCCGGGGTGACACCTGTGTCCCCTGCAGGGACACTTCTTCTGGAACGAGTGGGAGCTCCTTGTGGCTCCAACAGAAATTCCCTTACCTTCCAAAACCCCCGGGCACTGCACATTCCCAGCTCCAGCTCAGGCAGGAATAAACCAAGGAGATTTTGCAAACAGAGCAAAACCCCACAGCCTGGGAAAGGCTCAGCTGTGGGGAACAACCCGACCTGAAGCTGAGGGGAAAAAAAAAGACGGAAAATAACTGGCCCCAGCTCCCAGTTTTCCTCAGGTCCCAATTTTCCCTCTGAGGAGGGAGGTGGTCCTCTCCCAGCTGGAGTTCTCCTGAAGATCCAGCTGGAGTTTGAAGTTTCCCACTGCACATTCCCAGCTCCAGATCAGGCAAGAATAAGCCAAGGAGATTTTGCTCCTGTGGCTGCAAGCACAGCAAAACCCCACAGCCTAGGAAAAGCTCAGCTGTGGGGAACAACCTGACCTGAAGCTGAGGGGGGGGAAAATGATGGAAAATAACTGACACCAGCTCCCAGTTTTCCCCAGTTCCAGCTTTCCCTCCCCTCAGCTGCTGCCTGAGGGAGCGGCAGAGCCGTAACTGGAGCCAGAGGCAGCAGATGGAGCATTCAGGATATGCAGATTTTGGCTTTCTGTGGGAGCACGGAGAGGTGAGGAGCAGGATCGAATGTCCCTTCCATCAGGATGGAAATGCCACTTTCAGGAATTATTTATGGAGCTGTGGCCTGCCCCGTGCTGTGGGGCAGGACCTGGATTTGCAGCATCCTGAGGAACTGTGGGATTGCAGATGTGGGCAGGAACAGCCCAGGAAGGGTCCCATCCCTCCGTTCTACACTGATCACACCCCAAATCTTCTCTTTTTGCTGAAGCAGCTCAGATTTGCTGGATTTCCTGCAGGGTTTTTGCAGAGGAGATCCATTGGTTTGCCTGAGGAGCACCTCCTGCCCTGGCCATTAGGGATGGCAGTGGGAGGATGGGCTGGGCTCCCAAAGGAGGTGAAACCTGGGAATCTGCCAGGGTCCACTGAGGAGAGACCTCCTGCACATCTCCTAATTCCTGAATTTTCCCATGTCCCCAGGAAAACCTTCCCTGGTCCCTCAGCTGATCATTCCCATGGTTAAGCTCCCTCTGTTCGTATGGAATTACTGGGAAAGAAGTGGGCAGGCTAAAATCAACATCAGCTTTTTATTTCTGGAGAAGGATGATCTTCAAGCACAATCAAATAATTTTTTCTGGACACTTCCATGAAAGGATCCCTCCATTCTCCAGAGAAATGGGCTCTCCTGTCCCTTCCCAACAGCAGGAAGTGAATCCTAAATCCAGCATCCATCACAGCTTTAGCCTGGAATGCTACAGGAGCCTGCAGGTTTATCTCCAACCACAGTGACAAGTTTTGGTCCCAAACACAACACAGGTTTTAATTCCTCACCCCACACAATGTTTTGGAAACCAGAACATCAGATCTGTGTCACACCCAGCATCAAAGAGGTCCATAAGAGCCAGGTCAGCAGCTTAACAAAAAGCAGCAGTGGGGTTTTGTGTTAAACTGGGTTTAAATTCACCCTTGCTTTGGTTTTTAACATCAGTTTTGCCCTTTTGGTTTTGTCTCTCTGAAGTTTGACAGAAATATATTCTTTGGAATACATAATAAATTCATCCTCCTTCACTCCTCAAAATAGTTCTCTGAAAAGGCAGGTGTAGAAAAATATTTATGAACTATGGAATAAAACAAAAAAAATTGCTTTGGCTTGCAAATAGGTGTGGGTTTATTTTCCTGCTTCTCCCAGAAAATCCAAATCTCATTTACTCCCACCTGAGGCTTCCTGGCAGGATTGTAAAGGCAAAGTGACTTCTCCAAGGCCATACAGACAGGTTGGATCTCCCAAAAATCAAAAATGCAGGGTCCTTGGATCCAATTCCTGTCTTTTAGGAAAGAGCTTGGGAAGAGATGTCAGTGTAAAACCTCACCATTTGGAATCTTGTGGTGTTCAACAATACTGTGGATACTTTCCTTTAAATACTTCATTTTATCCAATTAATGGAGACACAGGAATTTAGATTCTCCTCCTCTTCCTGCAGTGCCCTGAGCCTTTCACTCCTTGATCCATTCCTTCCAACCCCATCCAGGCTGACTCGATGTCACCAGTCATTCCCAGGGAAATGGCACATTCCAGCTTTCCTCCCACAGAAATATTCCAGGCCACGGATCAGCTCTCTCACCCTTGGGGGCTCCAGGTGAAGCCTAAAACCAGAACAAGCTGGATAAATCAAGAGAGGGAAAACTGAGGAATGCATCAACACCTGGAAAAACTTGAGGAATACTGGATTTTGGGGTGATTCCATCACTTTTCCTCCGTGGCCTCCTTCCCTTTGGCTGCGGCCATCCGGAACTGTGGAACATAGGGAAGGGTGGCTTTAGGCTTGAGGCTGCTTTGGATAAACTCCCTGACACTGCTTGGGATGTGCTGGAGAACCGCCCTCTCCGTGAGCAGATCCGTGCCCCTGGAGCCGTCTGCCAGGAAAACGTCCCCGTGTCCCTTTGCCAGGGCTGTGACCCCCAGGTAACACAGGCTGCGCTGGGCGCTGCCATCCAAAGGCTCCGAGAACCCCTCCGAGGACACCAGGGACAGAGCCCTGCTGGGCTGGGAGCCAGGGAGCACCAGGAACGCCCCATTCCCAACCTCCCAGGCACCACTGCAGAGGGCACCTACAACTACGGGATCTTGCCCTAGGAAGCAGCCATCCAAACAACTCCTTGGGCCGGTTTTCCGTTGGCAGAGCCCGCTGCCCGGGGAGCTGCTGGTGACAGTGGCGTATCTGAGGTCACTCTGAGCTGTGCCTTCTCCATCCTGGGAGCTCCTGGAGAAGCTGCTGCTCTGGAAGTGGCTGCTGGAGCACGCAGACTCACATTCTGAGTCCTGGCAGGTTGGAAACGTGGAATCCGTTCCTAAAAAATCCCCTGGCTCTTCTTTTTCCGAGGCTTTGGTGATGCTGAGGTCTTCCAGCACCATCTCTGCCTCCAGGAGAAGTGGCTCACATGACACTGGCTCGGGGTGCTTGGCAAAGAGATGCTCCAGAGTTTCAGGCTGGAAGAAAAGAGGGATTTTAATGCTCATTTATTACAGGACAGCTTTATTTCACTCTCCAGGTCTTATGGATCACAGCATCCAACAGGAAAGGTCATTCCCAGGAGCCTGGAATTTTGCCACATCGAGTTCACATATTGTTTTTTAAGAATTTATAGTTGAAAATCCTTTATGACAAAATTTCCTCCACAGATTTAATCATTGATACATCAGCTGAAGGAACTTTCCCTGCTAGGATTGGATTATCCAGGTCAAATTCAGCCTTTCCATAGGATTTTTGGAGCATTCCCACCTGAGTAGCAGCTGCATGTTTGAACTGAGTGAAACTCCTCTATTTGGGAGAAATGCAGGATTTACTACTCCCAATAAATGTAAATGATCCACCAGGATGAGCTGACAGCAGCATGAGAGCTCCAAAGGAAAATTCCCTTGTATTTCCTAATGAATTCAGGACAAAACAGATAAACCCAGGTTTTCTGTGGATTAACAAACCATGTTTTACAGCAGGGAAGCTTCCAAAATAATGAGGAAAATGTCAAAATACTCAGAGTAGTGGGAAATTAGAGCAAAGACTAAAACTCTTGGGCTCTACTCAGTCCAGACTCGCTGTTGGTGATACCTGGGCCCTGAATTTGGGATTTTCCCCACACAAATCCATCATCTTCCCACATCAAAACAAACAGGGAGCTTTTAAACAACGAAAATGACATTTTTTCTCCTCATGCATGTGGTTTATCCCCAATGGAGATGTTTGCATCCCTTCCCCTCTCCACGGACACCACAGCAAACACAGATTAAACCCCTCCCAGGCAAGGCCAGGGGTGTTTTGGAAAAGGCCACCATCTGTCACCTATTAAAACCTGATATTTCTCAGCTTATTATTTAACAGTTTATTATTAAAAGCAGGTGTTTGTCACATCCAATGCATAATCCAGAGGCCTGGGGAATGGAAACCTCTGGATGGAGCCAGAGGGGTGAACGGGGCTGGATTTCCACTGGAGACAGAGCTGGAACAGCCCTGGCTGGAGGAAGCAGCAGCCCCAGGGAAATACAAACCTGCTGGAAATTAACTCCCTGTGCCCACGAGCAGTTCTTGGGGTTGGGAACATCCTCCCAGAGCAGCTTCTTCATCCTGAAATGTCAGGGAAATGCTGGAGTTGGTGCTGTTCCCACAGGGCCTGCACTGTGCAGGGAAGGAATCTCTGCCATTTCATTTATCCACAGCACTGTGGCCACGAAATAATCATTGGAGAGGTGATAAATGGCCCAAATTTAACCCAAAACATAAAGAAGGGACATTCCAGGTGGCAGTTTGGGGAAATATAAAGGGTACAGTCTGTGCTGAATGACCACAGCCCACAGGGCCTGAAGGGGCTCCAGGAGAGCTGGAGAGTGGCTGGGGACAAGGGATGGAGGGACAGGACACAGGGAATGGCTGTAAGCTGGAAAAGGGGGATTTAGATGGATATTGGGATGGAATTCCTGGCTGGGAGGGTGGGGAGGGGCTGGGATGGAATTCCCAGAGCAGCTGTGGCTGCCCCTGGATCCCTGGCAGTGCCCAAGGCCAGGCTGGAGCACCCTGGGACAGTGGGAGGTGTCCCTGGGGTGTCCCTGGATGGGATTTAAGATCCCTCCCAACCCAAACCAGTCTGGGATTCTGTGACACCAGTTCAGCAGAGTGGCACCAGTGCAGCTGCACCACCTGGACTTTTGGATAACAAGGAACAAAATACCTTTGGTGTGAAACCAGCAACGCTCCCAGCAGCAAAACTGAGGTGGAAAAAACAACTGGCAGAACCACGTGGAGGCTGCCACCATTCCCAGTTTCAAATCCCCCTGGAAATAAAGGAGTTCAGCTATTAATGCAGCAAAATGATTTGTCTGGGAGCAAATAGGTGGCAACAGGGAAATAACAAACAGTAGAAACAACAGCTTAGATGGGGAAATAACCTTGAGCAACAGTTTTATTGCACATGGACAAACCTTTCCCTTGGGAATAAACAGACAAAAAGGAATTATTTTAAATAGGAGTTTCATCCCTCACTCAGCTCAGCCCACAGAGAGTTTTCAAATTAAAGCTGTTCACTGTTTGTAGGTACATTACAGTGACTTTATTACTGGTTTTTTTTTCAGATAAGAGAGAGATTTTGCACTTACAGGTCACTTTTACTTCATAAAAAACAGGGAAAAAGCTCCTGTCAGTCACCTTTGGCAAACTGATCCGTGGCTCTGGCTTTGCCAACTCCTCCAGCAAACACGGGGTAGAGGCTGAACTGGTACTTCTCAATCAGGATAAAGTGATCTGGAGAGGGGAAATCAGCCTTTGGAATCCACTGTTGTCCAATTTTTAAACAATTCCCTCCACAGAGGCTCTGGGCACAGATCAGAGCTCAGATCAGCCCAGAGAGGGCAATAATGGATCCATCTTTTATAGACACCTACTTCAAAACCCCAAGATTCAAACTATTAATGCAGCATTATTCTGTCACGGAATGAACACTTCATGGAGCTACTGTGGTAATTTCCAGGAGTAAAGTCAAAATGCAAAGGAAATGCAGATATTCATTTGAATAATTAGCTGGTGGGTTCAATATTCCAGAACTAATTTTATTGTATTGCCACAAAATGAACTCACTCCAGAGCTTAAACTGATTATTAATGCAACAGGCAATCCTCTAATGAGCATCAACATTTGGTTTATTGGTCAATAAAAATGATTAGAAACAGGGAAGGGGAAAAAGGGCTCAGAGCTCAGAAATTCCACATTTTTTCTGTTCCACACCAATTAACAGCATGAATTATATTTTCAAGCACACACTCACCATAAATGAAATATTTCCTGAGATTTGGAGGAACTCGCAGCCATTTCATCTGCTCCTCTTTGTTCAGGTTCTTCCACTCAATCACAAAGGATTTTATCCCGGGGATTTGGGGGGAGAGACTCCAAACCACAACCACACAGGTGCTGTTCACCAGGTAAGCACTCAGGGATTGCACAGCATCCACTGGGAAAACAGGGAAAGCACCTGGGATCCACATCCCATCAACTGCTCGAGTTTCACCACTTTAGCACTTTAATTATCTTTTGTATAATAAAGCCACACCAGCAGAGAGATTTTTTCCTCCAAGCCACCAGTCTAAACCAGTCCCAAGAACTGAACAGATCAAGTTTCTTACAGACATCAAATATCCCAGTTCTCACCTGCAACTCCTTAATTATCCTTAACCAAAAAGTTTCAAAACTCCTGAATTCTCGAGAATAAACGAAGCAGAGTGCAGCCAAATCCAGGAATTGCTGCTCAGGAAGTCCAGCAGGAATTGCTGCTCAGGAAGTCTGAGGACTCTGTACCCTGGCAGCCCCAAACACGACCCCATTTCATTTTGGAAACAACAAAACGTTCCCCAGCAGGAATGCTGGGTGTTCCCAAAACAAGGGAGATGAAAGATCAGTTCTCCAGCAGGATTTTATTTTTATTTGATTAATTACCTTATACTTTATTAGTGAAGACAGCCCAGTGACGACTTTTTTCCCAACCTAAAAATCCCATGATTTTCATGAAGGAAATCTCTGTTTTCCAAGAGCTCTGTTGGTGCTGAATGTACCCCCACAAAACATTCCTTATTCCATTAGAGGGAATTTTATCCCAAAGAAATCTTTCCCCATGAACATCACCAGAATTCCGGGCATTTCCCACATCCCACTCATTGCTGCTCTTACCTGTGCTCATTTGCTGGGATAGAGTTAAATTAGAATTAACTGCAGAAATTCCAACTGAATTCATGGCTAAAATGGTGACAGTGTGGGTTGGCTCAATCCATGGAAAAGTCCAGCTGGTGCCATGATCCACAAATTCCTCCCAGGAGGTGTTTCCTGGGGTCTGGTGCTTTATGATGTATCTGCTCACGCTGCACAACGAGTGATTCTGCATCAGGGGCTGCAGCAATTAATTAACGGGCATTAATTCCTGAATTCCTCCCCTGGTTCCCAGAGCAAAGGTTGTTTGGGCAGCTCCAATTTTAAGGAAACGGGACCCAATAAAGATATTCTGGGTCCTGCCTTTTTAGCCAAGGACTGGAGTCCTTTCAAAGGCTTCATTTCCCTCTCTGAGAGCTGACTCTTATCCCCTCTCTTCCCAGCAAAGGGAAGTGAAGGACAAGGAAAGCCAAACTTTCAGATTCCCACAGCAATTCCCTGTTTTGCACATTTTTCAGGGTTCAAATCCCAGAGAAGCACATGACCAAACAGGAATGGGCACTGAGGAACTTTTTCCTGTCCTGCATTAACATTTGAAGGCAAAGAAGGCAAAACCATCTCCCATTTTATCCCAGAATTCCCACCAGGATTCACCTCTCACCTCTAGGATGAGCCAAGCAATTGTCAGGAGCACGGAAAAAGGCAAACCCCAATTCCCACAAGCCTCATGTGCCTGTGGACTCCCCTTCTGGCAATTCCAGCTGCTTTTAGGATCAAAGGGAAAGCCCCAGATGCAGCTGCTCCCACCTTCCACAGGAGTGTAACATTCCTCTGCTTCCTCGCTGGATCCTCAGAAATGATCCTCCAGAATTCCGGGCCTTGCAAGGGAGCTGCAAAACAACAATTCGGGAAGGACAGTCTGCTGCCTCAGGTTTCAGCTTTTGTATTTTTCAGATTCTGTGCTCTTTTAGTGGGTGGGTCTGGGATTCATATTATGGGATGGTGAGCTCTCTGCACAGAGCAGGGAGACAAAACAATTCCTTCTCCAGCTGGGGACCAAGGACAAATGATCCAAATCTCAGGCCCAAGAGCACAAACAACGTGGGCTGAAGAGAGAAAAACAAGAAGGATGGGACTTGATGGGCTAAAGCTGGAATTGGACAATGAACTGCAATGTGCAAATGGAGCAGAACTGATAAAAGTGCCAGAGCCCGTGCCCGGGGTCCATTTTGGGACCATTTTGGTTCATCTTGGGTGCAGCCCTGGCTGGGCTCTTGTGCTGCCCAAGGTGGATCCATGGAGGAAATCCTTTTCATAAATCCCTGCTTTATTCTGGAACTCTGCCCAGCTCTGCTCCAGGGCAGCCTTGACCAGGCATCAGGTCACAGCTGAGGCTGGCAAATCCCAGCCCTGAGGATGTCCCTGAGGCACAGACCTCTGATGTCCTGCACGAGGGTTTGGGCTGCTCTGCTCCAGTCACTCCAGTACCCAGATCCATCCAACTCCCTGCACCGCACCTGCACCACGTATTCCACACAAAGCTGCTCCACTTCTATCACAGCCCAGCTGCCTGAGGGGTTTGGCACTTCATAAAGCTGGCAGAGAAGGCAAAAAAGTCACAGTGAGAACAAAGGGATGTTCAGGCAGCTCTTAGAGCCAAAATTCCTGAAAATGAATCCAGTGAGGAAGCGGGATTGGGAGGAATATTTCTTTCAGAGGAATATTCCTCCTAAACAGAGGTGCCTGACAAAAAAAAAAAACCATCAAGGTAAAACCTTGTGGGACAAAGAGCTGGCAGGAGAAGTCCACAGTTCAAATTAAACTGAAATGCCTAACAAGAGCTTTCCCACACCTAACTTTTCCACTTGATGCTCGTAGTGCTTGTACTTATTATTCATACTTGTAGCTCATTAGCACTAAAGGAATTAATAGATATTAATTCATCATGCTTCTATAAGAAGATACAAAAGAGCAAGTACTCTATGGACCACAGCTACAGAACTGCTGAACTAACTTTGTTACGGTTGACAGAGAGATGATAATTATATACTGCTTGCTTCTTTTCCCCTTGTCTTGATTTTAAATGTCATTAGGAGGCAGCTCAAAGCTCCATGGCTCTGCTGACACAAACCATGAACTGTTGTAGCAGGCCCAGAGATGCTGGAAGTGGACTGAGGGATGGGAATTGTACACAAACAGTGAGCACGAAGGGATGCATCTCTGACACAATCTGCAATATTGGGACTCTGCAAATGCTTTAGCCCGTGACTTCCCCCGTGGATAAATTCCATAAAAACCAGCTGCACACTCCAGGACAGTGATCCCTGCTCCAAGGCAGAGGGAACAGACAGTACCTGCCACGGAATGTGCCCCCTGCTCCCCGAATTCCAGCGGATCTGGAAGGTCAGATCCCTGCTGGCAAACACAGGCGGGGTCCAGCTCACGTTCAGCAGCCCCACATTCCTGGTGAGCTCTGCTCCCACGTTGGAAGGGGGGAGAGGCTTCACTGCAAAATGGAAAAATTTAAAAATGACTGCAATGTCTGCACTGACACTTCCCAGTAAATCAAATCATGGATGGCTTCTCCTGAGGGTGGTGGGTAACACGTGGCCTCTGCAATTCCAAGGAAACACAGAATCCATGGGAACGTTTCCAAGGATTTCAGTTTCATTTAAAGCACAACGGATTCTTTTGGTGCTGGCACTTGCCACCTGCCCTGGGATAAAGAGCAAAAGACAGAGCCTGGCAATAAATTTGGAGGTTTAGGTTGGATATTTGGGAAAGTTTCTCCATGGAAAGGGGGGTCAGGCACTGGCCCAGGGCTGCCCAGGGCAGAGCTGGGTCCCCATTCCTGCAGGGATTTAAAAGCCCTGTGGATGTGGCACTTGGGGACCTGGGAATGGTTGGATTCCACGCTCTCCAGGGCCTTTTCCAACCTTAGCAGTTCCATGATTCCATTATTTCAATGGGGTCACCCCTGCAGAAAGCAGCAGCTCCTGTAAAGGCTGGGGACAGACATCGTGCAGTGATTAATGGAAATGTTTTTATTTTATTAATTGGAAATTCCCCCCAAATCCAGCTTCTCCAGAACAGGAATCTCCCAAACCCCCTGTCTGTTACTCAAACCAAATTGAAATACACTTATTTTGGATAATCAGGTGTGAATGAGGAGAAAACAACAACAAAGAAATAAATAATTTTTTCATTTGGGATGGTGCTGGAACAGGTTTGCTTTGCTTTACTACAATCCAGAGCACCCTGCATCCTGGATAAATCATTCCATCCATTGCCACCACATAATAAATGTATTTTATAATTATCTAACTCGAATTTATTTCACAACTATATAACTCAAATTCATTTCATATTTATATAACTCGAATTTATTTCATGTAGCACCTGTGGGGTCCAGCTGCCTTGTTTGCACTCACCCATGTTCACACTTGTGCCCAAAAAATACCCAGTGAATTCTCTGCCACAGAGAAGATAAGAAGAGGTGATTTGCACATTTTGGAGTTTTTAAACCACTCAAACACTGCTCCTGCCTCTTGTTTTTATCTAGATTTAAGTGCTCTGTGTGTCACAAAATGTTGCAGCAGCATGATTTTAAACGGATTTATAACTGTGTAAATAATACACTGTACTGGAGTAGAGACTTAATTAATTGAAGACAAATCAGTCTGATAAATTAAATAATCAAAACCTTAAAAATGAGCTTCACTTCTGCATATAATATTTGCATTTTCTGTAGAGGGAAAAAGAGGCAGAAGTGGATGTTTCATTTAAAATCCGCTCCTGTATTGAAAGAACATTTAATCCCTTTTTTTTTTTTTAAGGTAATACCAAAACTCTCACTTTTTTTTGAAAACCTGCGGAAAAATTCTCTCCCTACAGCACTTAAAATCCAGGGGCACAAGGGAAGAGAGATTCATGGATCTTTACCTACCCACATCTGCTGGAATGACACAAGTTGGGGAGGACTCCAGCGTTCCCAGGAAATGTCTGAACTCTATCCACAGGGTATATCCAGATAAAAGGAAAATGGGCTGGAACGTGCACTCGTAGGAATGATTGCTCTGCAAATGGCATTCTTTCACCTCTGAGTCTGGAGATGGCCTTGGAAAGTCAGGGCAATAAAGCTGGCTCCTTAAAAGAAGAAAAACAACAAAACCAAACCAGGTTCAGTTGATACATCAGAAGTGTAAATCCGGAGGGAATTAAAAGGAATGGTGGCACTGGGAACGTCCTGGGATTTTGGGGATTGTTTGGATCTTGAAGCTGAATGGATAAAAAACATTTCAGTGTCACTCCTCCAAGCTTTGGCTCAGGAAAAAGCAGGACAAAGGACAAAAAGGAGCAGGTACAGCAGGAGAAGGCAGCTCCAAACCCTCTTCAGTTGTGGGATTTTAGGGATTGGCAATGAGGGCACACCTGGAGTGCCGTGCCCAGCTCTGGCCCCTCACTTTGGGAAGGACCTTGAGACACCTGAGTGTGTTCAGAGGGGGCAGCAAGGCTGGTGAGGGGCTGGGAACACAAACCCTGTGAGGAACCACTGAGGGAGCTGGGGGTGCTCAGCCTGGAGAAAAGGAGACTCAGGGGTGACCTCNCTGATTCTGTGAATTCTGTGCACACAGCAAGGCAAACCTGCCAAGAACTGACTCCAGTCAGGAATGATTTCCAAAATCCCACCTGGCAGCCAGGGGGGAGCTGCCACAGAGACCCCGTGAGGTGTCCAGGAGATGGGAATCCCATAAAAATTCAAAATCCCACATCCAGTTACCACAGCTGGCAACAGAAGAGAGGAGCCCTGGATTCTGGAGGAAATGGAACTGCAGAAATTCCTGGAGTGGGAATTTTTCAGCTTTGTCCTCAGACTTGTGAGGAGAGGGGCCCGAGAGGGGGTGAGTTACTGGAGAGGTTTTGGTTTGCTCATTTGAGAACTTTTTAATTTTGAAATTTGATTGGTTAATGTATAATTGGGTGTGGTGGGTTTAGTGCTGGTTTATTACCAATGCACTCCCTTCCTGCTGTGAGGTAGGATTAGGAGAAAGGTAAAGTAGGTTTAAAACTTTAACAGGGTATAAAGAAAAATTTATTAATAGTAACTAAAAGAAAGAGTAATAAGAAATACAATAAAATATTTAGAATATTTTTCCTTTTTTTATAACTTTTTTTACTGACAATGTAAAGAAACAAAACTTAAAATTTCAGTTAGTTTACTATTATTAAAAGAGTGGGGTTTTTTAGTTTATTTAGGGAGAGAATTCTTTTTGTCAATGTTATGGAGAATTTTTAATGTAAAAATTTTTTTTCCTATTTTTTTATGAGAAAAAATAGTTAATGTTATGGATTTTAATTTTGTTAATTTTATGGAGACTTTTTATTTTAACTTTTTTTTTTCTTATAAGGAAAAATAGTTAATGTTATGGATTTTAATTTTGTCAACATTATGGAAACTTTTTTATTTTAAAAAAATTTTTCTTATTTTTTTAATAAGAAAAAATAGTTAATGTTATGGATTTTAATTTTGTTAACATTATGGAGACGTTTTTATAATTTTTTTATTATTTTGTTCTTATTTTTTATGAGAAAAAACAGTTAATGTTATGGATTTTAATTTTGTTAATTTTATGGAAACTTTTTTTATTTAAAAAAAATATTTTTCTTTGCATTTGCTTCTTTCAGGTCTTACTCTGAGCAAACAACCCCAAAAATCAGAATCAAAAGAGGGATCAGCAGCATCTGGGAAGGATTTGCAGGCAGTGGTAATGTCACTGTTTGATCCTGCAGGAACACAAAAACATCTCCACATTATCACCTCCGACTAGAAAATCACATTTTTAGCTAAACCTGAAGAGTGAGGCAGTGGGAATGAAAGCCACGATGAGCAGCACGGGGCTGTTCGCAGCTCCCTGCCCGGCAGGGCACTCAGTAATTCACATTTCTGGAGGCAGATGAAACAAAAGCTACCTCAGCCCCCAGCCAGGCTTTAATCCTGCCCCAAAACCACCCACCGGAACCTGCCAGCATTCCAGTTATTCCTTCAGGCCACAGGACCTGGGAAGTTTCCCCTGGATCGTCCTCAGCTCCACCAGAGAACACAGGCTGGCTTTCCAAAGGATCAGGCAGGGCTGATGGAAGAATTTGCCAAAAGTTCTGCATCTCCAGCCCGGCAGAGCAGTAAAATGATGGAATTTTCACCTCAGGAGGAGCTGTCTGTCTGTCTGAGTGGTTGTAGGGAACCCTCCAGCTCAACCTATCAGGGATGGAATGGGGTGAGCTTTGAGGTCCCTCCCAACCCAAACCAGTCTGGGGCTCTGGGTTCTGGGGTTCTGGAGTTCTGGGGTTCTGGAGTTCTGGGGTTCTGGAGTTCTGGGGTTCTGGAGTTCTGGGGTTCTGGAGTTCTGGGGTTCTGGAGTTCTGGGGTTCTGGAGTTCTGGGGTTCTGGAGTTCTGGGGTTCTGGAGTTCTGGGGTTCTGGAGTTCTGGGGTTCAGGGTTCTGGGATTCTAGGGCGCTGGGATTCTGGGGTTCTAGGGTTCTGGGAGTCTGGAATTCTAGGGTTCTGGGATTTTGGGATTCTGGGTTCTGGGGCTCTGGGATTCTGAGGTTCTAGGGTTCTGGGATTTTGGGATTCTGGGGTTCTGGGATTCTGCGTTCTGGGGCTCTGGGGTTCTAGGGTTCTGGAATTCTAGGGTTCTGGGATTCTGGCACTCTGCTGTTCTGGAATTCTGGGATTCTGGGGTTCTGGGAATTGCTGCAGTCCAACTGCTGCCTTCACAAAGCCACATTCTCCTCACGAGCTAAGGTTTGGTTCTCCAAGCAAGATTTTCTTCCCCATTTTCATTCCATTTCCAATTTTCATTCCATTCTTGGAATGAATTTGTTTCATCCTCTATTTTCACCTGTGTGTACACAGAAAATAAAAAATACAGAATTACAGAAAAATCAAAGACTGAGTGGAGAGCTCAGGAGGTCTCAAGTCCCATCTCAGACTCAGAGCAGTTGAATTTAAATCAGATGGAGCTGTCAGGATCTGGGAGGCTCCAAGAACAGGAATTCTGCAGCTCCCCCAGGCCAGACATTCCCACTGGGAATGGGCTTTTTCCTTACAACTTGTAGGTAAGAGCAACTGGAATAATTTTTTAACTGATCCAAGAAATCTTCTTGAAGAGAACTGGCTCCCAAACAGGTTGAAAAATGCTGAAAAACCTGATAAATAAGATCTGATCAGGTACCTCTGGGTCCCTTCCTGCACACAGAATAAAGAATCTGTTAATTCTATAATTACATCTCTCCAGAATCCTTTGACACAATAATATTTTGAGCAATGCTTTCCAAACATAAAAGGAGAATTAAAATCCATCCATACCTGTAATATCTTAACTGCAGGCTGCCCAGGAGCAAGGTGGTTGGGTTTGCAGACCACCTGCAAGTCATTTTAGTCAAGTGTCCATCAGTCTCACAGGAGATATTAAAATCCATGTCTAATTGAAAGAATGAAAAGCTTAATTAACAAGACACAATGGTTGTTACAAAAAAAAAAAACTGTGAGGAATTTTTGAAGTTATTTCAGACAGGACTTTAGTTTTTTGATGATGTGGTTTGTGTTTTTTATCTTCTGCATAAGTAAGAAAAGTGAGTTCAGCTCACATCTTCACAGCACAGTTTAAAAAGTCACAAAACTCTTAGTTACAAGACTTTTTAAAGAGTTATTGGCTAATAAGACACTACCAACAAAAATATTTATGTTTTTGACTCAATCTTTAAATATTTTGTCTTACAGACTTGTGGTGCAGTCTGATCATGTTTTGACACACAAACTTACAACACCACACTCTAAATTTCTTCTTTACCTTTATAACTACTTTTATTTTTCTCTATCTTAAACTCTAAAACTCTGAACTTTCCTGTACTTAAGGTGTCTTTACACTATAAATCCACGTTCTCATTTCTAACACTCCAGCTTAGAAGCTTTTCCCAAAGTCTCCAATCGAACCTTGTGTTTAATTCTAAGCTTTAAGTTACGAACCCAAAGTTCTGAGGAATCCCTGCATTTCAAATTCCAACACAAAAAACCCAAAAAAAACCACACAAAAAACCAAAACAAAAAACTCACAAAAAACCAACAACCAAAGAACCAAAAAAACCAAAAACCACAAAAACCCACAAAAAAACCCAAAAAACCACACAAGAACCCCAAACCAAAACAAAGCCAAAAAAACACAAAAAACCCACCAAGAAACAAAAAACCCCCCACCAAAACCAAAACCAAAAAACCACAAAAAAACCCACCAACCAAAAAACAAAAAACTAAACAAAAAAAACCAAAATCCACAAAAAAAACCAAAAACCCC